>MU179328.1:325955-364912 GCA_016767475.1 Suillus weaverae | reverse complement strand
GCAAAGAAGGACCATTGGGAAGAATGGCTCGAGACACTGACACTGACAGGTACATGGGACTTCCACCACTACGCCTCAAGCTGCCCTGACGACCAGTTCCACACACGAATCATGATGCTACAAGACCCAGAAGCAAACACCGCCAACCCCAGAAACATGACTCAGGACAACACACAAAAGAGCAAATTTTTCTACAGCACCTTCTTCTGACAACAACCAGAGAATGACTACGTCGACCCAGACACTAACTACCCTCCCCCCATTTGCTCATTTGAGAACATCACTGATGCACAGATCCACAGAGCCATAGCAAAGCTTTCCCCCTTCAAAGCCCCAGGACCCAATGGAGTAAGTAACTGTGTCTTCACAAAATGCACTGACACTCTCATCCCTTTCATGGGCCTGATATTCCAAGCCATGTTCACATTAGGTATCTACCCAGAGGATTGGAAGAAGTCCTTGACCATAGTACTATGCAAACCCGGATGTCCCAATTACAGCCTCCCCAAACCCTACTGTCCCATCATGTTACTAGATACCATGGCAAAGATCCTCTTGTCCTGTGTTGCCGACAACCTAGTCTATATAGCTGAACAACACAACCACCTCCCCCCAATGCACTTTGGTGGACACCCAGGCAGATCAACTGTAGACTCAATTCACTTGCTAACCAAATTCACAGCTGATGCATGGGCCTCAAAAGACAACCACATATTGATGCTCTTCCTGGACATGAAAGCAGCTTTTCCCAGCATAGTCATCGCACAACTCCTCCACAACATGCGAATGAAAGGATTCCCAGAAGAATATGTCTCATGGTACCAACACCGCCTCAACAACCGCTCAACAACCCTCATATTCAATGACTACATATCAGCAATGTTCAACATTGAGAATGGAGTAGACCAAGGATGCCCCCTCTCAGTAATTGCTTTCCTCATATGTAACTCTGATGTACTCGAAGTTGCAGATCCCAGACCATCCCGCAGAGAACTCAGCCTAGGTTTTATAGATGACATAGCACTAGTAGCTAAAGGTAAAACATTTGAGGAAGCTAACGAGAAGCTCAAGCATATGATGGAGAAGCCAGGCGGCACCCTAGACTGGAGCAGAGCCCACAATGCAGAATTCAAGCTAGACAAGACTGCCCTAATCTGTGTCTTGAGAAAACGCACACCAGACCCCTCAAACCAAATGAAGATTATTCCCATAGTATGCCCTGCAATCACCATACACCAACACACCATTCCACCCTCCAAATCCCACAAGTTCCTTGGAGTGATAGTAGATGAAGAGTTGCGCGTCAAGGAACACGCGTCATACACACTAGCGAAAGGGACTAAGTATATGTTGGCCTGTAGCAGAATGACTAGACCCACCAAGGGTATCCATGGACAGCTCCTCAAGAAGTTATACGAAGGTGTAGTCATACCAAAGATGTTATATGCAGCTGATGTCTGGTGCGCAGGACTCCTAGAGAAAGGGAAAGGGAAAAAGAACAGAGGGAGAGGTGCAAGAGGGTTCACAGCTAAGATGATGAGAGTGCAGCAGATGGCCACCTCCATGATCACAGGTGGAATGCGCTCAACAGCCACAGACGTAATGGACATGCACACCAACATCCTCCCATTTCAACAGCTACTTAGAATGAACTGCTACCACACCATGCTCCGCATGGCAACACTCCCGCCATACCATCCGCTGTTCAAGGGAATCAAATCAGCACATGCAAACTGCTCCACCCACAACTTTGAATCAACCCGAAAATTCCCCTCACTGATACACTCCCCTGCTGAAAGCATTCCGAACCAACCCAAACAGAATGGAGAAGATCTTACCAGTGCAGCACTACACTAAGTGGCATCCTGACATGACAACGGAGATAGCTGAAGACTCGGAAACTGCACTCAGTGCAGGTGAACATGCACAGGAAGACATACACATCTACTTGGATGGATCAGCGATAGATGATGGAGTAGGAGCAGCAGCAGTCCTAATGAGAGGAGAGGTAGAAATTGAGGCTCTAAGATTCCATCTCAGCTTGGTAAAGAACCACACCATATATGAAGGGGAACTTGTAGGGATGATCCTAGTGGTAGAGCTGCTAAGGAGAGAGGCGGAAAGAAGGGACTCAATGGCTTTAGGTGCAGATAATCAGGCAGCTATCCGAGCAATGCAAGCCTTCAACTCAAAATCAGGGCACTACCTTATGGACATTTTTCATGATGACCTCTGCACCATTATTCCAGAATTCGACCAATAAAAACTCACTGTACACTGGACCCCAGGACACTGTGGCATCCCAGGGAACGAAGCAGCCAATGTACATGTGAAATGCGCTGCAAGGGAAGAGACATCAGACATCGGCAGCCTCCCTAGATCCCTCAGACTATACACCACACCCATATCACTACCCTGCAGCAAGGCAGCAGCCAAACAGCAGTTCAACAATAGAATAAAGAATGAAGCTGCCACAGTGATGAAGAAATCCCTGCGCTATGAATGTCTCTGCAAGATTGACCCATCCGTCCCATTCAAACACTTTGCCTCCCTGACTGTCAAACTCCCCAGACACCATAGTTCACTCATTTTCCAGCTATGAACCGGTCATGCTCTGCTGAACAAGCACCTCAATAGAATCAACAGATCCCCCACTCCAAAGTGCCCAAATTGCAACAAAGAAGAAACCATGCACCATTTCTTAATAGCATGCCCAGCATACGAAGGACACAGAACCGCACTCATTGACAAGATCAGAACATGAGCACAAGACCTGAAGTACCTCCTCAACCACCCCAAGTGTATCAAACCCATGCTCAGATTCATAGCCAAATCCAGACACCTAGAAACCATCTTTGGAGATGTGACTCCACCCACCAATGATGAAGAAGAAGAGGAAGAGGAAGAGGAATAGAGGAATAGAGGAATAGAGGAATAGAGGAATAGAGGAATAGAGGAATAGAGGAATAGAGGAAAAGAGGAAAAGAGGAAAAGAGAACAAGAACGAGATGAAACCACCCCCACTCCATATCACCTTCAGTTGGCCTTAATGCACCCCAAGAGGGAGCCAATACATAGTACATATATCATTTCAAGCTACATACATACATACAGACCGACACAGCATGTACTGTCTACCATATGGCGCGGCCCCAGCAGACAATAAACAATGATCCAAAATAACATAAAATTGAAACATTATGAAACACTATGAAACGAGTTATGAAAGTGTCAGAAATATGTATCGAAAAACTTTTGAAAACACGTTGGAAAGCTTAATTTAAATCTCCAATTCACAAAGTCCTGACCGGCTTAGGGTTAGGGTTATGTGGTGCATGCAAGCTCATCACCACCAAAATTCAAACTCTGATTAAAATTCTCGGGTAGATCAGATCAGTCTGATAATCTTGATAATGCATCAAACCACTATGCCTCGACAATCTCAACATCAACACCTGCTCAATGAGATAGACACTGCCACTCTAGATATAGCCAGAGCCTGGGCTGAGCATGCCATGGCAGATGGTGAAGTCTCTGAGTCTGATTCATCTATTTCTGAGGACTCTGTCATCATAACCCCTTCACCAGTCTCCCCTATGTCCCCTGACATGTCTGATGTGGTTATGAGACTTAGAGTAGAAGTTAGATATTAATTGGACTGAATTCTAATGTAAATATTCATACAGTTTATATACTACATTCCGCTAATACTAAGTGTCCGATCTGTATGTGTGTAAGCACAGACTTGTCTATGGTCCGTGTATAGGATGACTAAGTCCATTTCAGATATCGCTGGCTATTCAGTGTTCCCTACATTATTCATTCCTGTCCATATTACTAAGCTTTCTCCCCTGTGCTCGTACCATCATCATCATTATCATGCTCTAAGTCCAACACTCCCCCTTGAGCACAGCTTACTTTCATCCCGTCTCTCAATCTTTCAAATCTCAGCTTTGGTAATGCCTTTGTCAATGCGTCCACGAGGTTATCGTTCGTTGGTATGTACTTCAATCTAATTGTGCTGTTTTCGATCACTGACCAAATAAAATGATAGCGAATATCAATATGTTTCATTTGAGCATGGAACTTGTTATTCGATGCGAGTGCGATAGTGCCTTGATTATCTGAATGGATGGTAATGGGTGTGTCTCCTCTTTTGTAGAGTTCTTTCAGCAATGACTGAAGGTATAGCACTTCCCTCATTATAGATGTTAATGTGATGTATTTGGCCTCTGCTGTTGACAGTGCAATTATTGATTGCTTCCTCGCACTCCAAGCTATTGGTGATCCATGCAGCAGGACTATGTATCCTGATATAGAGTGTCTGTGGGCTTGGCTTGCCCAATCTGCATCCGCATATGCTTCTAAGTCTTTTTCCTTTCTTCCCAAGGTAAGTTTTGCTTTCTTTGTTGCTTTAAGATAGTGGATGACACACTTTGAGTGAAGGTGTGAAATGCAATAGACAATAGCTCAATGATATGATGATCATACTTCTAATAGCTTCAAACTCTAGGTATAGACATGATGGGAGGGAAAGTAAAGTGAGGTGAGATGAAATGCCATAAAATGCGAAAAGTGTGGAGCTATATATGTAGCTAAGTGAGGCTGAGCTGAGCCGAAAAATGAAGTATGTAATAGAATATGTAAGTAAGGGTCCATGCTATAATATGGTCTGATAATGAGTAAAATGCGAAAATAACATACCAGTGAGACTTGCTGGACTATGGATGGATGCTGCTGGATGATAGGGTGATAAGAGTGCGAGAACACGCATGCACATAGGCATCGCACAGCATGGGAACACATTGCTTGATAAAGCAATGGCTAGGCAATGCATAAGGGATGAAGCTGCGAGTTTGTGCTATGAACTCAGGGGATATGAGCCATGGTATAATGAGGTGTGAAGGGGGATTCTAAGCCCAGGCATGCGTGAAGCTCTACACTGTCTCCTCAGAATACAGCTGGTGATACTCATTGTCATTCTCAAATACATGACGTGCGATCACTGTGTACATCTTGGTCTTATCACTCCCAGACGGTGGGCCTTCATCATCTGGTTTCTTGCCTCCTCCATTGAATAGTATGTGACAATCTGCAGGATGGATGGATAGATATTGCACAAGGGCATCGGTGCACTTTCCATTGGATTCCCACCAGATCTTGATGCCGGAGGACGATTCAAGGCCACCATCCAAGGAAATGGTATTGGATGCAGAGGGGGTAGATTGTCCTCTTGTCCCATGGGAATGAGTGCCCCTCCCCCTAGCACGAAGAGGCCATTTGGTGGCCTGGGTGGCCTGGGTGTCCATGAGCAACCACATTTATGGTGGGTCTGGATGCGCATTTTCAGTCGTTCTGAATGATGAACCTGCAGTTGCTCTGCAGGCATGTTGTGCGTGTTGCACGAAGTTGAGTTTCAGACTCCGCATAGGCATGCCGAACATTCCAAGAAATTTTGGCATGTGTTTCCAAAGCTTTTATAATCTTTCAGAACCTTACTTTGAACACCATTAATCACTACTGAGTTTCCTTGGGCCAAAAATACTGATGGTCAATTTGCTGTCACAGGACACTGGATTGAAGAGAAGACTACTGTGCAATGGGAACTCAAAAGTGCGCTGCTTGGATTCACTCAATTCAATAATGATCAATATTGTTGGTTGAAGACACCTACAGGGCAATTTGTTGATAGCCACAAGCGAAGTGATGTTGTTGCTTACAGACAATTGATGTTCCTGCCTGTTTGGGCAGAATTGCTTTTGTGGACTCAAATCTATGGGACAGATGGAAACAAGTGCCAGGCACAACCAACAACCACTCACCAAGTTATTGTCTGGAACCATGACGAGTCAACCTACTATGTGAATGATTGTCGGGGGATTCAGTGGTTGCATAACTCAGAGACTGCAGTACCTTATGCCAAGGGTGAGGGGGCCTTGTTGATGGTTGCTGACATGGTTAGCCCTGACTATGGATGGCTACAGTCACCAGACGGCACAGAATGAGCTTGTGTGCTGTTCAAGGCTGGCAAAGCTTGAGATGGGTACTTCATGACCCAAAACATCATCAATCAGGCATCAAATGTGATGGATATCCTAGAGCATCATTTCCAGATGAAGATCACATCATGGTTTTCAATAATGCAACCACTCACCTGAAATGTGCGGATGATGCAGAATGGGACAGGAGTAACTGGAGCAAAAATGGACAGCCAACAAATTGGGGAGTAGAGGTGAATGTTGTTGATGAGAACAGGAAACTTGTTCACAAGCCCAGTGGAGAGATAAAAAAAAAAAGGTCAAAATGTGCAATGCTACATTTGCAGATGGCTCACCACGGTTGTTATACTACCCTGAAGGCCATCAGCTTGCAGGTGTTTTCAAAGGGATGGCCATGATACTCAATGAACGAGGCCATGCTGATGTCTCAAAGGTTTGAGCTGAATGCCCAAAATTTCAGTGCGAGAAGGGTGCTGAACATTGTTGTTGCTGAAGGATGCTCTTCAACACGCCCAATTTTGTGAATGTCAAGTTGTTGCTCAAGATCATGTGCAAAGCCAAGGACTTTTGAGACATATTCTTCCCAAAATTCCACTGAATCCTGGATTACCACCTCCTTAAGTGGAGCAAATGGCCTATATCTAGCGAGACGGGTTTTAGGAGGCTCTTTGCCTCTTCTTACTCAATTTTCTCATCTCGCTAGGTACACTGGTCTGGTATAGTTTTCTACATTCTTCTCACTCGCTTTACTCATATCTGCAATCCTTTTGCTCAATAATAAATCATTGAATATCTTCTCATGTCAGATAATGCAAATGCAGCCACACAAACCCTCTCCTCTAGTACCATGTCTAATAATGCAAATGCAGCCACACAAACCCTCTCCTCCAGTCCCTTCTCAAACAAGAATAGGGAGTTTGATCAAAACTCCATCTCACAATGTGTTCAACTTGTCAACAACTTTAAGAAGGGACTTACAACAAAAGGAGACGCATTGCTCAAAATTCATTCAATCCTCCAAGCCGCAATTGCAGAGTTGGAATCTCTTTCCCAAGCTGACTTCAAACCTGGATTTCAGTACTACCTCAAACTCCTCGACTGTGCTGAATCCCTTGATAAGCACCAGGATTCTTGAGGAGAACCTCCTCTCTGGAACAATGTCCATGGTAGAAAGGGAGACAACAAGTCTGATGTGGGAAGTGACTCTCTCACAAAAGAGAAAGAGCTTCATTCCAGATTGTGAAGACAAGTGCATTCAGAAGAGGCAGAGAGTGACAAAAGTGGAGACAAGAATGAGCATGTCCTGCAGGGAAATAGATGGAAGCTTACCCCAGAGCGAATACAATATTTCCTGTGGCTCCAGTCTAACCTGTATCGACACGTCTCTAGCAAACGAGCTGAACAACTCATGCTCAACTGCTATGAGGAGTGGTCTGATGACACAAAGTACTATCAAGGAGAGGTTACTTCCACCCCAGGGTGTCCGAGTTTCCCACTCTCACAGTGGACACTCTTATTGGAAGGACGAGCTCCTGACCTTGAAAAGGTCTTGTCCGGACACTACACCACCCTAAGCAAACCCAAATTCTCGGAAAGGGATTTGAAATTTCCCTATCCCAGCCTACAACCACCCACAAAGTTAAGACTTACAGAGACTGAAGTGTCACAACGGACTTGTGGGTTGAGGTGTTCACCTTTATTATGCTGTGGAAGGAAGCAGAATTGTGAGGGTATAAGCGGTACCTTGCTGGATTCTTCGTTGATGTCCACTACAGTCTTCACTCCCACATTGTTGACTTCAATAAAGCCTGCCAACTTAAAATCAAAGGTCAAAAATATCTCCACTTCAATGCCATCACCAAATTCAGACGACTTGAAATCAAACATCTCTCGTCCCTCAGTATGGTCATGTTCTCTGAGTTCCAACAACTCACTTTGGCATCCTCCTCAGGAGACAAAGGTGGTACTAAGGGGACAGGAGTGGGAAAGAAATTGTCACACTCAGATCTTGCATGTAGAGAACCATGCCACAACTGGAACCGCGGAGTATGTGACATGTCAACCATGGATTGGTCGGAGGTTCCACATCTGCAACAAGCATTGAGGAGGTCATAAATGATCGGAATGTCCAGTGGCAAAGGGATTGAAATGATTCTGTTGCATATGGACAACACTTTTGGAGATGGATGATCTGGGGAGAGGATTTGAGATAGGTTAGTGGAACAGCCTTGTAGACCAAAACCGCGGAGCCTCTTCCACACCCTCCTCTTTCTGAATTAGTGAATGCAGCAGCTATTGATACTATTAACTCACATCCAAATATTTTCCGTGTTTCTACACTAATTAATGTCGACCATTTTGAAACACTTTTAACCCTCACACACCATCCTAATCCATTGTTTGTTTGCTCAGTGTGCCAAGGCTTGAGAGAAGGATTTTGGCCCTGGGTAGACACACATGCCAAGTCTTACCCCACCACTTGGGATGTTCCTTCACCAACTCCTTGGACCGAAGCTGAACAAGACTTCTTGTGAAGCCAAATTTATAAGGAAGAATCAGTTGGACAGTATTCAGCTAGCTTTGGCCCTAACCTTCTGCCTGGAATGTGCAGCATGCCTATCCATGCAGTTCCAAATGAGGGAAGCAAATTCTGTCTTGTAACAAATCATAGCATGAGTGAATTCTCCTTGAACTCTATGATAGCCAAGGAGGATATTGCTGGGGTCACTCTTGACAATGTGCAAGATCTCAGAGATGCTATTCGAGAATATCACTATTCACAACCTCATGATTCCTCGCTAATTCGGAAAGCTGATGTTTCGGAAGCCTACCATCATATGCTGATGCATCCACTATGGCAAATCAAACAAGTCGTGACTTTCAAAGGTCAATGCCGAATTGATAGAGCCAATGTTTTTGGTGGGAGAGTGTCCCAACGAATTTTTCATGTCTTGTAATCTGGCTCACCATTTTTGTTTGGCTTATTCAAGCCTTTATCTATGTTGATGACTCATTCTCATTCACCAAAGTCAGGGACTTGTCCTTCTATGTCAAGTATTGAAAAATGTTCCCTACTGATATGGTCACCCTCTTGCTGCTGTGGGATGAGCTCGGCATCCCTCATGAAGAATGAAAGCAGGTCTTCAGATCTCCTTTACCTGTCATTGGGTTTGAGGTTGATCTGAATCTGATGAAAATTTCACTCAAAGAGGAGTCAAAGTGAGGGTTAGTTGCTGAACTGAGAGAATTCACAAAGTATGGATGGAGGCAGACTTTCGAGACTTCAAGCATATCACTGGTTCCCTTAACTGGGCTCTGAATGTATGCCCGCTTTTACAGCCAGGTCTTTCAGCAGTCTATGCCAAGACCAAAGGTAAAACTAACTCAAAGGGGCTGTTGTGGATGAATCGGAGTGTTGTGGAAGAGTTGCTCTGGGCATTATTTCATTTAGCTCATTCAGATGGGATTTATCTCCTGAAATTCATCTCGTGGCAACCTCATCCCCTTCCACCCAGCATTCTCCAGGTCTTTTGTGATGCTTCGGGAACTGGTATGGGATTTTGGTATCTGTCCCTCAATCTCGGATTCCAATCTAACCTCCCTTCATGTCCTCTCATTGATGACATATACTTCTCTGAAGCACTTTGTGTGGTCTCCACAATTCATGATGGTATCACTTGTTTACCCCAAAATGGCCAGCTTGTGCTATTCACTGATAGCCTCAACTCAGTTTACCTTTTCAATACCTTATCTGGGGGACCTGGTTATAATCAACTGCTCATGGATGCAGTTGAGGTTATACTAGCATTTAACATCGACTTTTGGGTATTCCACATTTCAGGCAATGAAAATATAGTCGCAGATCACTTATCTCATTGGCAAGCTTCAGAAGCAATCACAACCTCACCGGGATTATAATCCTACCATTTCAACCCCCTTGGAATACGTTGGGGGCATCTAAAAATAAAATTATCATGCTTATCGGCCAGGCAACCTTCCTGGAATGCTTGGCCAATGGAACATCTCATTTATGAGCATTCTATTAATCTCAGTTTGGCTCTCGATTGCTCAACAAATCTCACCTACTCTTCTGCACTCAACTCTTACATCACTTTTTGTGACCTGCATCATTTGGCTCTTGAGCCAATGGTTGATACTCTCTCTCTCTCTCTCTCTCTCTCTCTCTCTCTCTCTCTATGTGACATTTATGGAGGCTCACATTAATCCTTGCTTGGTAGATAATTACCTCTTGGGCATTAGTAGCCTCCTTGAAGAATATTACCCCCAAGTTCACCAAAATCGGCAGTCGCAGTTGGTATCTTGTACATTGTGAGGCATCAAACGTCACTATGGTGTTCCAGTCCGATGAAAACTGCCACTCTCCCACAATGACCTTACCATGGTCCTCGATTCCTTGCCGACTCCCCCAGATCATGACGACATTTTGTTCACTGCGCAACTTTTTGATGGCTTTTATGGTTTACTCCTTCTTTGCGCATGGACAACAAAGTCACTCATCATACTTCAGTGATGGTTACCAACTCCTTCCATTCCTTTAATCTGCCTACTCATAAGGCAGACTATCAGTTGGAGGGAAGCACAATTGTCATCCACAAGGCGGAATTCACAGATCTACACAACACTTTCATATCCTATCTCGTGTCTCACAACAAAAAATTTCCCTTTAACACCTTTCTTTTGCTGTGCAGCAATGGTTCAATCCCAGTGAAAACCCAACATGATGGGATCAGACAATATGTGACAATTTTGTAATTACATAATAGTGAAACTGGTAAGCTATGAGATTTCTGATGAACACACATTGCACTGCATTGTCATTGTTGTGCATCACTCGTTTTCCTTGTGCACCACATCGTTTTTGTTGTTGTCTTGAGCATCATATCATTTTCATCAGCATCACCCCACAATGCAAAAGTAAGCTAAAACACTTCACAAATTTCTTCACTAACTGTAGTGATCTTCACAGTGACACAGACAGCCAACTGCCAGCAAGTAGGCATCGGCTTCAAGTCCACCACACACTCATGAAAAGTGGGTCTGGTCAAGCAGAAAGTTCACGGGTTGGATGGAGAAAGCAGGCTTGTCCACCAATCAAGGTAGATAAGCCCAATTTTTGTGAACATTGTATTTTACTGACTATGTATGTAGTCTGCCCCATACCCAGGACAAGATGCAGCGCAGGACCAGCTTGATGTTGATCATCAAGACTACAAGCTTGAAGATACCTAGTACAAGCTTGGGGACTTAGACCACCATGAGCCCCCACCCATTGAACACAACATACCCCCACCCATTGAACCCAAAATTCCCCCACCTGACAAACCCAACATACCCCCACCCATTGAACCCAACATACCCCCACCTGATAAACCCCAGCATCTCCCTTAGCCTCTCCACCACGTCTTTGATATTGATCCACTTGAGGAGGAGGCTGTCTTGCCGAAACAAACAGATGCTGTAGCTTTCAACAAGCTACTGTGGGTAGCATCTCTGGATGATCCTGTGGCAAAATTAGATGATGCTGCACTGAACTGGTTGCATAATCCGTACCAGACTGCGCTCAAAATTGACAGTAATGCTGTCTGACATGGGATTGTGACATACTTTGCCTTAGAGCACTCGGCGATCAACACATACAAGTCTATTCAACAATCTGCTGCCTGCTGCCTTGAAGGCGAGGCTACTCAAATACCTAGTTACTATAATGTCAAGCGTCTTATTGCAGAATACACCAGTGTTGAATCAATTGAACATGATATGTGTCCAGATACCTGTGTTGCGTTCATGAGCCCCTTCGCCAATCTCACACACTGTCCCATCTGCAATACAGACTGCTACGACCCCATCAAACTTCATACAAGTGGTGGTCGAATGCATGTCACACGTCAGAAGTTTGTAACCATTCCTCTCAGTGCACAACTACAAGCACTATGGTGTGACCGAGACCAAGCTAAAGCAATGGGTTATCTGTGGGAAGAAAATCAATGCTTGTTTGACACACTTCGAGCCAATGGTGGTGTTGTCGATGTTTTCAATGACTTCTGCAAGGGCCATGAATTTCTAGATGCTGTTCAACGGGGTGATATTAAGCCCAATGATGTTGTATTGATGATCTCACTTGACGGCGTGCAGTTGTATGAGTCCAAACTATCTGACTGCTGGATCTACATCTGGGTCATCATGAACCACACTCCCAACTGACGATACAAGAAGCAATATGTGCTTCCTGGAGGCTTCATTCCAGGACCCAACAAGCCGAAGAATGTTGACTCTTTCCTATTTCCTGGTATGCACTACCTAGCTGCCTTGCAAAATGAAGGTCTCCATATCTGGGATGCATGGTGTGACGTCATATTCATTTCCAACCCATTTCTTATCTTTGTTACCGCAGATGGACCTGGGCTGGTGTATTTCGATGGCATGGTGGGACACAGTGGAAAGAATGGCTGTAGATTGTACTGTGGATTACTCAGTCATTGGAAAGGAACCCATTACTATCCTGCATTGCTAATCCCACATCGTTATACTCTTTCTGGCAGTAACCACCCTGACATCAGCGTCTACGAGTTGCATGACCCCAAGCTCACCGAATATTTCAACAACCTTCTGAAACTTGTTGCTGCACCAAACACCCACCAGTATCGCAAGCTGCAAACTCAAACAGGAATCACAAAACCTTCACTTCTACTTGGCTTACACCCATTGTATACCCTTGGAATTCCAAATTGTCTTACTCCCGATATCATGCATCTTGCACAACTACTCTCCAACCTCTTGCTGTCATTATGGTGTGGTACAATGGACCACACTTTTCCAGATCATGTCTCAACGTGGCCCTGGGCAATCTTTCACAATGTCGATACCTGGGAAACCCATGGAGAGGCTGTGTCTAATGCAGTGCAGCATCTCCCAGGCTCGTTTGATTGAAAACCAAGAAATCCCACAGAAAAAATAAATTCAGGTTACAAAACCTGGGAGTATCAAATCTACATCTTTGGTCTTGGCCCAGCACTACTGTATGATATCCTTTCCCACCCATATTGGTTAAACTACTGCAGGCTTGTTCGTGGATTTCAGTTAATCAACCAGCATTCTATCAGCTGCAAGGATGCTTGAACTGCTCAAGCCTTATTTACTCAGTGGGAACTTGACTTTGAGATGCTCTACTATCAGTGCCATGCTGAGCATCTGCATTTCATTTGACCCTGTGTACACCAAGTCAGTCACCTTGTATGTGAGACTATCAAAAAGGCCCTCCCCATCTGCTATTCACAATGGACCATGGAATGTACCATCAGCAATCTTGGGCAAGAAATTTGCCAACCTTCCAATCCATATGCCAACTTGTCATGGGAGGGCATTTGACATTGTCAAGTTAATGCTCTGAGGGCAATGATGCCTGATCTTGCCCCCAACAACCCCCCTTTCCAATGACAGCTATCGATCTCGGAGATGGATATATCCTCATGCATAAGAGAGATCCCCAGCCAATGGTTCCCTGAGAACCAGGCACTGGGGTAATCTTCCAATATCTTGGTCACCAGCGTCATAACATCAAGATTCACAGGTGGGCACAGGTATGTCTTCCAAATAGACAGATAGCCTGTACTGTGTGGAGGGAAGCTGAGTGCCCACCTGAAAAAGTGCGTCCTGCACAACACGTCAAGGTATTTATTCGCACTGTTGTTGTCTGTGTCTCACTGATATCATTGAAGATTGCTATCGAAGGCAAAATCTGAATTTCTGAAGTCCTATATTTCATGTGATTACCTGCTGAAGCTGGTATTGATGACAATGACAACAAAGTTTGGGTTTGGAAGGATGTTGCTGTCATCGTGATGTTCTCGCTCCCTGATAACGACCTCCTTGACTTATCCTGCCATACCATCAGCTCGTGGAGGACAACATCCATGTCGTTGATATCAAATATATTCTTGGGGTGGTTGGTATGGTTCCACATAAACCCACCCTTCCATCTGGTGTTACTGAGGATTGTTACTTCATGGTGGAAAAGCCGGGCCTCGACATTGCAACATTTGGCATCCTGTATGAAGGACACGCAGCTCAAGATGATCAGCTGGATGAACAAGAAGCAGAGGCTGGTGAGGATGATGGAGGTGCTTGAAATGATCACTGCACACACTCCAAGTCAAGATCTAGGAAATTGATACCCTGTGCAATCTGATGGGGCACAGGTGCCAAACCATCTTGACATCGAGTGTCCTGTCTTCAATGGCACTCGGTATATACCATCATCTAGTATGATCCGGGCATGGCACTCAAGAAGGAGGGAGATGAGACATAGGGAGACAAGGAGAATAAGCTAGAGTTCATAGAAACTAACCATGCCAGTCAAACGATGAAAGTCAGGCTTTGTGCAGTCAGAATTCATGTGCAATGGTACTAAGCTTTGTGGGTCCACTGGAGCCTGGAATGGACCTGGAGTGATGCAGATGTGACACCAGTGGGGATGGTGGTGTTGCGTTTGATGAGGGCAGTCACGATACCACTGGCAGTCTCAATACTGAGCAATAGAGGAGTGACATCAAGAAGCAAGAGGTCCTGGGTCTTCTCAGAGTTGTCATTGGAAAGAATGGCAGCCTGAATGGCAGCACCATATGCAACGGCCTCGTCAGGGTAACAGGCCTGTGCACAGCTCCTCAAAATGGACACAAGTGAGGGAAGCAGTCAATCTCAATGGCAGTCTGGGTTGCTTACAAAAGGGTATGCTTGGCACGCTTGCAAGCGGTCCATAGACAATGGTTGTAAGAGAGATCTATTATGTTGTCAGCAGCCAAATTGATAAATAAGAAAATTACTTACCCTTCTTGTGCAAAGTGGTTGATGAATGAGCGCAAACGAGTGCAGGCGCATGCAAACGAGTCAAAAATGTAAGCCAAAAGGAATGAAATGAGTGGAAACAGAAATAAATGGATATGGCAGAAAGGGAGGTGGTGCTCCACTACTTGGCCTTGGGGCAAAACGGCCAAACCAAGCCAAGTAGGGAGGGGATGTCAAAAAGGGCACTCACCAGTCAATTTCGCAGTGTGGGTGCAATGAGATGGGTGCAGTGTTTCCCTAGGTGAGGGACTCTTGTGTGGTGACCAGCCCAGAGCTATCGCCTGGCAGCTGAAGACATCTGATCCTGGGCCACATGAGAGAGAAGTAAAGAAGAAAGACATGGTAAACAATGCATTCAAGCAACGATCACATGCTTGGTAGCACTGTGACAGTCACATGATTTTTTGCTTTCATTGCAGTGATGCGTCTATCTGTTTTCTTATACATTTTCCTAATTCTTAATTCTTAATTTCTACCATCCATGCCCTGCGCAACACTTCTGAGTTAACGGAGGGAGCATCCCACATGGACAACACTGGCAAAAGTGCCGAGAAGAGTGAGTCCCTTTGAAGTCATTTCTGGTCCTTGCACTCACTAAAACCAATGCTTGCAGGACCAATGCTTGCAGGCTCAAAGCTTACATTACCGACCTTTGATCGACTCAACTAGCTCAATACCCCCAATGTCATCTTTTGTTACCACATCTCGATTAAACTCTTGGCTATCCTTTGGCAGTTGGCGCTCATCTGTAACAGACATTACATCTCCCAAAGCATCTTTGCCTGTTGCTGACTTGCCCAAATGCTCCACATCATTCCTGCAGCTACCTACTCACTACGACAGTCAGCAAGATTTGAGCCCATGTTCCTCC
Source organism: Suillus weaverae (assembly GCA_016767475.1). Lineage (NCBI taxonomy): Eukaryota > Fungi > Basidiomycota > Agaricomycetes > Boletales > Suillaceae > Suillus > Suillus weaverae. Next base: position 349,180 of record MU179328.1, on the reverse strand, counting down.
TTTTTTCATGTTTTGCTTGATGAAACACCACTCGACAACCATGTTTGCCATTGGCGCCGCTCCCTCCCACTCTTCCACATTTTCACAGTCTCGAGCTGGCCCCTCTAGCTCTTTCGACCCCACTGTTCCTTCAAACTCCATACCCCATGCTTCTCATCAACTTTCCCAACCTCGCAATGTACTTGCAAACAGCACGTAGGCATGTTGTTCTCAAATCCTATGAAGAACTCAATAAATACCTCACTGCTATACTGCTCAAGTCTGCTACGATTATTCGAGGGCAGAAGTGGGCTCCAGCAATGGGACTTAGGAATGTGGAGTTTTTGGTTGCTTCTATACGTCACTTGGGCTCAGGTAGTTTGAAACCATCTCTTGCAGGATATTCTTCTGATGCACCCTGGACAGTTGATTTATATGCAGCGCCACCCTAATCAGCTAGCTGGTCTCCTATGCGGCCATGGCAGGCATCACAGCTTCAGCAACGATCTAACCAGCCCCAACATAAATCTCTTGTTGCTCCTTACTGACCTCTGGCTTTGCTGTCCCCATGTTGACTTGTACCACCGCGTGTATGAGGAACTCCTTGCTGTCCCTGTGATTCCTGGCATAAAGTTCAAGAAGGAGAAGTTCATCAGTGCCCTCTATACTGCCACGATTGAAGGCTGGGATGGTGGTTCATGTGCTCTTGCAAACACTGTGCTGAGGAAGGTTTGGAAAGTGAGACTGAAGAGGGAGGGGACAACAGCAGGGTGGAGGGCACAGCAAGGGGAGTATACTTACCGTCCCAATTATTATGGGGCTTATCAACCTCAGCCTCAGGTTGCAGCCACTGCATCTCCTGCACAATGATGGCAGTAATGGGTGTCTTAGTCTTTTGTTCTATGTCTTTAGTTTCAAAATTATATTTCATTGTGTTGATCAAATGTCCTGTTCTTACAATATGTATAGTGTCTCTCACTCATTATCACACAATGCCTGCAGCTCTTGCTTCCGCTGACGCACGACTGAGAAGCTTTCATCAACACCAGCACAGTCATACCACTTTGTGTCCTCTTCAGGTGTGATGTATTTCCAGTAAATTGAGTTGGGAGGAGGGGGACTTGGAGTAGCGAAGAATGAGCATGGATTGAGCCATTCGAGACATGGTGGTATAGTGATGCTTCCTGGGGTTGATGTGGATGTCAGATTGTTTTCGTCAGATTCAGGTTCAGTTGTCGAGCCTGAATCTGCACACAGCCCTGAGGTAACTCAAACTTTGGTTGTGGTAGCAGTGGAGGCAGTGTATACTGGCAAAATATCTTCAGATTTGGGTTCTGTAATCAAGCCAGTGCTGTCTGTGATTGGGGCCTTTGCTGGTGTGGTGGCCTGCACAGTGACATCTTCAGACTCAGGCTCCGTGATTGAGTCACTGTCTATGACTGGGGCCTTTGCTGGTGTGGTAGTGTGTATAGGGACATCTTCAGACTCGGGCTCCATGATCAAGTCACTGCCTACGACTGGGGCCTTTGCTGGTGTGGTAGCCTGCACATCTTCGAAAAAACTTAATGGTGAGATTAGATGTTGATGCAAAGTTATTGAATGGAACAGAGAAAACAGCCTACAGGTCTGCAACCCAGTTGTGGTTCTGTGTGCCAAGGTCAGACTCTAAACTGGGCAGCAGTGTAGAAATCTGTTGCATTAGATAACAGAATCAAGGAGGATGTTGAACCCAGTATGCGGGATCAAGAAGCATGTTATCTGAGGCTGTCAGATAAGGACTGCTGCTGCTCTCCGTCATGCTTGGGTCACTGAGAACAACATTGTCAAAGTCAATATCACAATCCATCTGCAAAAAGTGTAATAATGGTAGGCTCATGATGGTACTGGAGTAGACACTGATGTTGTAGTAATTTGTGTATTTTTCATTGAAGTCCAATAGGATATGTTTTGCTTATGTGAACAACTGCAAGTCGTCAAACACATTCCAAACACTCATTGCATCCCCAATAGATGTCTCTCTGCTACCACCATGTCCACCAACAACATGGATTTTTCTTCTGGACCCACTCCTAGATACTCACATTAATTCACAGCCCTGTCTCTTCATGCAAATGAACAATCTTCAAGTAGAATCAGGCCACAAGCTGCTCCCCTATCTTTGTCATTACCTCAAGCTTTACCAGATTTATTCAATGATCCACACTCATTCACAGGCTCTACTCCTTCTGGATTCTCTTGTGTGAGTTGCTTAAATTTTTCACATTGTTGGCTCCCACATTGTGTTCTAGGGTGCACATATGCACCAACCCATACCAAATTTCATTACAGCAGCACAGCAGGCACATGCCCTGCAAGAACAACTCTCTATATACCAAGCACAACTTACAGAGATGCAACTCAAGTTAATGAAGACTATTACCGAACGTGACACCATCAAGTACATCTTTTTTTACTATCATGATACTTAGATTGAAGTTGTTTGTTTTAGGGCGTCTTTTACAGAACTGATTAGCATACTGCAACTCCCGGATTGCACTGACCCGCTGAACTTCAGTCTCACAAATGACTTGCTAACGGGACACGACAATGTCTGACCTTCACAAGACTCTCACCCAAAAGTGTGTTTCTGGAGTCAAGCGGATTATGACAAATACATCGAGAACGCTGAGTCTGGGACTGGAACTTGGGGTAAAGCCCCATGGCTAGAGCTCGAGGATGGTAAATCTGTCATGGTCGAGCAACTCAAATCAATTCATAAGGCACTGCATGCAGCCTGGGCTGAATTGGTTGTTCAGAAATTAGCTCCACCCACCTGGTCAAGGATCTGTGCTACTGGAAAGAAGCTTGTATTCAACATCATGGCGAAACAGTTCCCACTATTCCTATTCGACCACTGCGGCTGGAAACTCGAGCTGCTTTGCATTACCAATTACCCATCCTGGCATAAGAACAACCTTGGGAACAACAGAAACTGGAAGGACCTACCAGGCAAGCTCTCAGTCAAGGAAGAGCATATCGACAACTCAGATGAACTTGATGTGGAGATATCGGAATTGAAACATGATGGACCCCGGGCTAAAGGAAACAGCAAGCGGCACCTGTCTGACGATAGTGAAAGCCTGGTCTGCCAAGACCATTTGAAGAAACCTAAATGTATGCATCTTTTCTCTCATAATTCTGATGGGCTCACATTAGCGCAATTAGTTGACTCAACACCATCTCCGCTGCTTTGCATCAAACCGAAAGGTATGTATTGTTCTTTCTTTCGTTATATTGTTAACATAATATGCCCCTGCACACATCCAGATCAAGACTCTGAGCCTGGAACTAGCACCAACAATGGTGTCTCTTCATCCATCAATGATTCTCTTGCTCTCAAAAATACTCGCATCACACCAACCTATCCACATGATGCATCTGCCCCACCATTTGGAGCTTACTTACTGCAGCCCACTCCAGAAGGCGGGCCGTCTCTTCCCCAATCACCTTTGTGCCAAAGTGTGTATACTTCTGAAAATCAAACCTCGCCAACTTGCTGCATGCCAGGAACATCTCACGACATACAATGTGCCAACAAAGAGAATGCAATTATATTGCAGGATCCACTGTAAGTACCTCATACTGCGTACTCGTCCTTGCTAACTACGCTGCTATGAAGTGCCAATATTTTTGGACCTAATGGAATCACCAGGACGATTCCTGAACCAAGTAAATCCAACACCAAGTCAGTTGTAAAAACCAAGGGAAAGAAGAAGATGCAACCAGGTGCTGCAAAGAATGCTCGGTAAGTATTAGTTTGCCTATATCTTAATGTTTCACACTAACCTTTGTCACGCAGAAACTTATGCGCGTGGCATTGGCTGAAGCAGGTCAATGATACGAGTGGAACAATTGAAGAATTCTGCATGTATTGGGCAGCGCTCATAACCATACAGCAAGATGAGTACAAGGCCAACACAGAGTGCAGGGATGTGGACCAAGGGTTCTGATTGTGTCGTTTGCGATAGTGTACTATACTAGTATGATATGTCTTTTTCATTGCCTGCCTGCATGTCCCCCCCCATTTTCATGTGTTTTTGCCCCTGCCCTGCTATTTACAGTAATTCCCGACTGCACTGTTATATCCTATGTCATCCTATCCTGTCCGCTGTCGTCATAATACATCCCATTTGTTTAACTATCTTAAATATGATTGAATCAGGAGACATATGTAATTATGGTGAAAATCCTATATCATCCTGCCCCATCATGTAATATATGGGATGGACTCAAGTGAATTCTGCTTCGCTCGGGAAATTGCCTACCCAAGAAGAATTTTTCACATGTTGTCTGTTGGCGCCCAATCCCATCATGTTGGATTTTCACTGGGGTTCAATTCTGACATGCACGTGGTTCATTGCTCGTTTGGAAGGTCTATTCCCTGATTCAATATCAGGTCATTCCTTGCAGGCAGGAGGAGCTACATCTCTAGCGGCGTCTGGTATCTCAGCTGACCACATTCAAGCTACACGGCTCATCGTTGATTTTGTATTTCTGATGTCCAAATTCGGACATGTTGGCCCAATGTTTATATCACATAATATGTATGGTTTTTGGCTTGCATATGGATTATATCTGAGGTTGTTATATCATACGTACATCGTGGGGGCATGTATGAAAAACATTGCCAAACAAAGAAAAAATGGGTAAGGGTGGAATCGAACTCAGAACTCCCATAGCCCTTGGCTCAAGGACAGCGATCATACCACAACACTACAAGGTCTTTGATTTCAGGTGCTGGAAATAATATATAAGAGGTAGCCTATATGTATGTACAATATAATGATGGTATATACTGTAATTTCCCATGGTACCCGAAAACCATCGCTGATATGTCCAGTATGCATTGGGCTTATATCACAATTCCCACATCAAAATTACAAAATCAACGATTTGACATGTATGGGCCACTGGTCTTCTGACACATTTCATATCTATATTCATAAAAATTTGTCTCTTCTTCACATACTGGTATTTAATGGTCACTCAATGCACGATCGCGTCCCTTTCAGTTCCATATGATTATTTGGAACATAATTTTTTCTTCTCTACATTTCTAATACTTTACTTCATGCTCTAATTCACCATCTGTTTCAGTTCAGCATCTATTTCTACCCTCCCTCCCCAAAATTGCTGGTATTATAGTGTTGTTCTTAGGTACGGTTTTGAGGTGTTTGGGTTTCTCTCTGTTGGTTTCTCAAATCTAGGAGGACCCCTTGCCCTCACAACGGGGTCCTCGACTTGCTGGCTAAATCCTCATAAGTCTGTGTTTCCATGAGACTTGAGCAATGAGACTTGAGCAAGGACAATTAGTTTTAATTCTCAATTCTCGAATGGCTGTTGAACATTGTGTCAAACATCGAACACGTTGAAGTTTAACATTAAATGACCACTCCAATTGTTTATCTCCCTCGCTGCTCACGCCTGCGTCCGAGTCACAATCAGTCACAAATGGGTCACAAGGGTGGATTTGCTACAAAAATGCCTACTCCTCCCTCAATTGTCCGAAAATAAGAATTCTGAGTAGACCATTTTGATATCATAGTACATATTTACAAGACTATAGAACAGATTTAGCTAACTCTAATGTGAGACAGAGTAACAAGCTAAAATCATGCATTTTGTCCTCAAATCACGTGATGAAGTGGTGTATGAATGAGGCCTGTCTTAGTACTAGCCTACACTAATGCCACAGTGATCCCGAGCTGTCTGTTGGCTATGAAAAGCTGCAGCCTGGTTGGGCCTAAGCCCTGGCTTTGGGCTGGCTTGGGCTCACAGCCTAAGCCAGGGGTTTGAGCCTAAGCCCGGCCGGAACATCACAGTTAACCAAGTCTGAGAGAAACAGGGTAAGGACTGGGGATACATACCTAGTTGGATAAGGATTGCAGTTCTGAGTCCAATGAATCCGGGCATTCCAAAACCAGGGGAAAGAGCCTGACCCATTTTAGCCCAAAGAACAGCTCTGGGCTGCCGATGACCTTGAGGAACAATCCGAGGCAATACGGTCCTACATATAGCAACCCAGGGATGGGCATGTGGTGCAAAACTGACCTTGGGGAGAACATTCCACCATAAGCGTCCGGAGACCCTTACTGTTGGCAACTGAAGGACTTCTTTACCAAGTTCTTAGCTTCAACTGTAAGCTTTGAACAGTGGGGTAAATTAAATGCATTTTAACAAGATGGGAATGAGTGCACATTCGGCGAGCTGTGGAATATGACCAGAAATGTTGGGGATCATCGGAAGGTTGCCTGATTTCAGACAGGATATCCAGACTGAGTTGTGGAAGCAGTTGAATATGGAGACGTCCTTGTTCCGTGCAGTCAGAAAGCAGTTGTGATCTTTCAAATAGCCCATTTTGCACACACCCAGATCGGCAACCCAGGGGACTGGACGTTGAGCAACACCTTAATAAGGGGCAATGGACTAAGCCCTGCCAAAGGGCCATTCTATGTGCGCCACCAAACAGAAAGAACCAGTGTCATAAAGACCAGGCGGGAAACATGCCTCCTACCATGGATAATTACAACATTGAGGTTGATCTGCTAGAGTCGAACCAATGCCAATGACTGTCAATTAGAGAATGTATCCTGCCAATATACAGTCCCTTGCCTGACACCAAGTTCATGTGCAGTGAGATGTCATTGTTTGTGGTGGAGTTAAATGGACAGCAGATTCCGGCCGGGCCTTATCCTGTGCTGCAATGAGAATTGGCAGTAACTAAGGATTTATGTTGGTAATGCTGGCGGAGCAATTGAAAGTGGCTGGACAGGAACTTACCAAACCCATTTGGTTTAGTTGCCAACACAGTGTTCATGGTCGAAGCAGGTGACTCTATGTGTACAACGAGGCACTTTGAAGAGTAAGAGTCTGAGGCATGTTGAATCTGTATTCCTTCAAGCTTCAAGCAAATGTCTGGTAGTACCAACACATTAATGATTACTGCTACTAAGAAGACAAAAATTTGAGTGCAAACAAAGAGCATAACACAACATCGGGAAGCGATAAGACATAATGCCTTCAACATCGGTCGACAATGTCACCTTTGCCATCTGAGTCCAACACAAGTATCAACCACTTCCATCTTCTGCTCTCTTCTGCTTTGAGTTAGCTGAATTTTCCCACTTGGCAATGCACTTTGAGTGCATGGCAGCGAATTTCTTGAGGTCCTCCTTGGTGGATGAGAACAAGGAGATATCTTCTGGAAGAGTGACCAGATGACACTCCAGCATTTCAATAACACTGTCAAAAGTCACCCATGTCTCCATGTTGTCCTTCAACAATATACACCACTCTTTTGCTAAGGGAATCAGATCGGCAAAATATGGGTGGAATTGTTTGACAATGTGGGCTTCCTCTGTTGAAACCACAAAAAAAAAATACTTTTTTATACTTGCAGTCATCTAAGTTGAGGGTCATCCAGCTATCTGGTAATATGGGATGCGGTGGGTCGTTCACAGGCTCTTGACGCTCCTCACCGTGAGGGCCACTGTATTTTATGCAAATATAAATGAACATGTAAAAGAGGGACTCGAGGTCGTCTGCATAGCTTTGTGAGATGCGAGATATAGGCAGTGCGGGAGTGTTGGAGGATGATTTTCTAGGTTGTTGCTTTGCAGCTTGTGCCTGCAGAACCACAACCTGGGCAAGAAGCTTGCATGACATGAAAGGAATCATCCCCTGATAAATGACTCAATAGAGCTCTCTATGCATTTGAAGAATGTATTTACTGTACCACCTAAAGAGTATTCATCATTTTGAGAAATGAATACCACAAACTCCCAGTCAATCAACAGTCCTCTGCTGCTACCCAATTCATCTAGAATCATTGCATTGTAGAGACTACAATCACGATGCAAAACCCCGTGCTCTAATACTGCAGGACGTTGGACTATGATCTGAGACAATTAACCTAAGACTCATGCACAACAACTTAAGACTCACCGATAACAATGTCCTGAAGTGCTTTCACAAACTCCCGGCAAGTTCGGAACTTGGTAAGGGGGCGAGCATGGGGCTTCATGACGAGGCGAACGTGGGTTCGATAAGTATCGATAACGCTCGCAGCATCTGCAACATCCGGATGGCAATAGTCTTTGGTTCCATCAACCTTTCTGTCCGACCTTTCCACCAGCCAGTAATCCACCAGTTTCGGAACACTGGGAATGTCATGCATTGCCTCTAACATATTGACCTCATTCATGACCTTCTTTTGATCGCCCTGAACCCAGTGATCCTTGATTATGTACTCTTCGCTGTCCAAGCTGACAAGATAACAAACAGTCCCGCGACTAACAAGGCCCTTGCTCATAAAAAGGATCTTCTTGATGTTGTATATCTTGTCTCTGACACGGATCTTTCCACAGTGTTCTGTGGGTGATTGAGGAGTATGGGGATACTGCGACGGATGAGGTGTAGCGCTAAAACTGGAATCATCTCCCGCCACAGGAGCTCGGGACACAAGGTTCAACAAGGGAGTGCTGGTAGCTTCAAGAGGTGGAAGCGGAAGGTAGGTAGGAGGAGATGGAGGAGACGGAGGAGATGGAGGAGATGGAGGAGACAAAGGGAAGGGAGGGGAAGGAGAGGTGGAATTTTCATCTCTCGAGTTCTGAGGAGATTCATGAAGAGGCATTGGCTTGAGGGCGCCACTAGAGGATCCTTTCTTGGGATCCTCAGGAAATGCATCGGGAGGCAGCGCCAGCGGTATCGGCTCGAGCAGGATGGTTTTTAAATGGATGGCAGCCAGGCATATGTGTACCTGGGGGTGGAGGAAGCGGGATGTTTTTCCAGAAAGCAACTGTAGTGTCATACCTGATACATTCCGAACTACCAAAGACAACAGTGGCAATAATTTGGGAAAATAGGTTTGGGTGGTGGTTGATGGTACAGTAGGAAGACACGATACCACCAGAATGGTCGTACAATAAAACCCAAAGGTCGTTATAGCTGTTGGTGAAGGATAGAATGAGTGCAAAGCGTCTCCAGGGCTGGTTGCTCAGCAAAAGATATGCTTGAGTGTCTGTGGCTCTCACAAGCCGCTGTGCGGGCTTGTACTGGCTGGCTGTCAATTCAGCACATACCCTAATATTGCCCCACTTCGGCTTTATATTGTCAGACAAGACAAGATTTGGTTTGCGCCTGATTTCGGCGCCTTGCACAGGAGTTGTTGAATGAGCTGCACTCCATATTCGAGTTGCAGATGGTGTGAGTAGTTTCGGCTCTGATTCAGCCATGGAGGTTGCAACAGCATTGAAGAATGTAGTGAATATTTCTTCGTGGGTGCTTTTCTCAACACCTGGCAATGGGATGCAGTCTTCTGCTACACCATCACCATTAGGATATGACAGCGGAAGTCCCCAGTTCCAAAGCCTGGCATTGGTATTGTACAATGGCATGATATCATCGGGGCTGTGTAGTCGAAATGTGTCGTTAATGCATTTGTTGTGATAGATGATTTTACTGAGTTTGATTGTGAGTTTTGCTACCGATGGAATAGGGACATTGAAAGGCTTGAAAATGAGAGAGAGTAGGTGGCCTAGCGAGTCCTCCTCGGGTTGAGGTTCGGTTGTAACTGATTGATCAAGTTCAACCGAGGTCAGTTTGTTCATAGTAGAGACATTGTTGACTTCGGGGAGTGAGATTAGTGACGCTAATTTGATTCCGTCACCAACCATTCTATAAAAGTGGGACATGTTGACAGGTAGGCACTCAGCACTCAGCGCTTTAGAAAACAAAGGTCATCAAGATGGATTCACAGCGCCACATGATAATAAAGATATCCTAGACTGATACAAAAGTAGACAGGATAGCATGGAGAATGGTTTTTTCCCATCACTCACTCCATAAGGCACGCCGGTTCCTGGGACTCCTGCACGCTGCTTAGCTGACCAAGCATGACATGTTGTCATACATGACTCAGATCTACAGTGCAACTCACTCAAAAGTAGCATTTACTGACATCAGCAATCGTAATTCTATCTACACCTTCGGAATGACAATTTTTGTATTCGCCTTGCTTGCAAGGTATATGTATCTCAATAATTCTGCGAATCGTCCACTTGCACAAATACCAGCAAATCCTGAAAAACTTTTTCTACTTCTCGATACAGCAACACAAATAATTAATGACTCCGAGTCACTCCACTATTGTCTGAAGCAAAAAATGGAAAACAGCCATAGAAACAAAGATTATTCTCATGAAGCAAGGTCATCGCTGGCGACGGCCTCGGCTAGTTGTCAAATACTTTTCAATTTTCAATGTTTTTGTCAGCCAAAAGTGAACTTCAAGCGGAGCTTCCCATTTTGGTATGTGGCCGACTCGCCTCATTACAGCCGCCTGCACAAAAAAAATACAAACACTCGGCAATAAATTGGACCACATAAACTTTCCAGCTTCTGACGGAAATGGCTAGATGAGCTTACTAAACATCAAAGATCTTTCATCACAATAAGTGAGCAGTCAATATGGGTTGGGCGTGCTACAATACCTTGATTGATTTTTTTTGTCAGTGCTTTGCTCATGTTCAACATATGTACTATGTGAGTTCTTGTGATATTGTTTATATGTCCAAATTATATGTTGTCGCATTGGTTCATAATTTTCAGCCCGCCACTATGCATAGTGATGTAAATAATTCAGAAAATGTAGTAGTGTTGGCAATCACTGGCAGCATGAGTTAACCTGTTATAGGATTTCGTTCATTACCACCCTAGGAAGTGCCTTGCCTTGTTCTGCCAGGCAAGAAGGTTGGATACAGCGACTCGCCTGCACTACATGTATCTCACCTGGATGTATTACTGAAGTGCTATTGTCTCCCGGAGCATATGGAGGATCTACTGTCCTCGACTTAACACCACAATGCACGCCCCTCCACGACATCCCATCTTGGCTGGCCCACAACACTGGCGGTGATGAAGGCTCTGGTTTGATCCTCGGCAGACAGCGGATGCATGCATGGGATCCATCTGCAGTAACCGGTACACAAGGTCATGTCGGGATGCCATTATCGGCTTTGCAGACAGCCAACATTCTGGACATGCCTGTTGCTCATGCTAATTCATTTGCATCGTCTCCTTTGTCCAGCCCGATTTCGGTGATATCTAGAAAGTAGCCCGCTCTGTAGTTATCCTATTGTACTTCATTTACCGATTGCAATGAAAGATATACAACCGTCGCTGGGCCAGCATCTGGCAGATCCTAAATCCAGTGCATACTGTGGCTGCATGTTGTTCCTAGTACTGATCAATGCTTGTGAATACATAGATGAATTCAGAAATGCTGCTGGATTATAACATCAGGTATATGGCACGGAGATCAACTCTTGGGCCTGTTTATTGCTGTTTCTGAGATAGAATGCAGGCGCTGCAATCACATGTATTCTTTGAGATACAGTTCACCTTGTCCATGAGAGCACTCATTCCTGGCTATATTGCTAGCACCATGGAACATTATATTTTGGTTGTCGGATGCAGAGGCAGCATTTCCCAGGACATTTCCTGAGTGCCAGATGGATGAGCTGACAGATGACACAGCCATCATCGCCAAAGGCAACTTGACATCCACCGGTGAACAAACAAGTAAGTTGCTGCTCAGTCTGTTCCAACGTTCATGCGTCTGCAGTGAACATTTTGACAGGGTGGAATGTTCCATGTGCCATGCCCCCCAAAAATTACATGATGTGGGGCATGCAAACCGTGAGAAATTCTCACTTGCAAGCCGTGGTAACAAGCTGATATGTGTTGCAGATGAGAATTGGATTCGGGAAATGGTTGCATGGTCTCATGAACAGATCGGATACCAGCTCCCACTGTGACCGGGCGCTTCTGCAGATGCTGTGCACATGGTTGTGGAACTCAGCAAATATGTCACCAACCTCCACCATGTACTTAATCTACATCACCACATTATGGATCCACTTGACAACATGATATCAGCAGTCACAAGAACTGTCAACAATATATAGATAGATATATAGATTTGGACAACACCCTAAGCATGTGACATGCACATCTGCAATGCAATCAACATTTGAAAGCATTGGATGCACTGACCGGAAGCGAGATGCAGATTATGGAATATTGATTTCATGCCTGCATTACATGAGGGACCAGTCACAGTAGCATCACTATCACAGGCCATGCATTGAATAGGGCAGAACCATGAGCTCAGCAGTAATTTTATGGCCAGAAGTGGTGCCATGCCAATTCAAGGCTTGGCCCATCCGACCAGTTTCCTAGATAGAATACAGGTCCTTGGTATATGAATATGTCACGGCTGAGCCCATGTGTTCTTCCTTCTGAGATGTCATGGTGCAGGCAGTCAAAATTGTCATGGAATTATTGGGTCGGCCCATCCGCTGTCGTTCAGTGATGGCATGCAGGGTGGTAGGGCCCGTCCAGCAATTTCATGACAATGGCATGGGCCCATCCAACAATTTCATAACATTGGCATGGGCCCATCCCCATATGAGGTATCAGGCCGGACAGGCCCATCCAATGACATCAGCACGGGCCCATCCCCATGTGTGTTATCAGGGCGGATGGGCCCATCTGCATATGAGGTAGCTGGGTGGATGGCCCATCTTACAAATTTTGCCACATTGGCGTGGGCTCACCATATGTATTATCAGGGCGGATGGGCCCATCCCCATATGAGGTAGCAGGCCAGATGGGCCCATCCAACAATTTCACAACATCAGCATGGGCCCATCCCCATGTCTGGTATCAGGCCGGACGGGCCCAGGCTGATCATCTTGAAGTCAATCATGGTTCCACCCTATGAGATTCAATGAAATAAACATGGTCTGCAATGGTGAGGTTTCCGGGACTGGCCCCTCATGTCATGCAAGAGCTGACACAACATTCCACAATCTTCATTGCGCTTCCTGTCATTGCATCCAATGTATTGACATGTTGATTGCATTTCATACACTTCCTAGCGGCCATTCTTGTGACTCCCCGCATATGAACTCATCCATGTATGCATGTATATTAAATAAATGGGTGGCCGGCAACATGTTTGTATTGAATTCGACGACCATATCACTTGCATCTCAGGCTGCACAAGCCCCCCAAGTTACAAATACTGACCATGTCAGAAGTCATAAAACTAACTTGTCCAGTCATGCTCGAATAAACATTTGCCGTCTGTGATGATTGCTTCACCGATAAGAGACGATTTGGGTTGCATTTCAGATATATGCTTAGGGTGCTTTACAAATAAATAAATCTAACTAACTAACTAACTATCTATCATGCTGGTTCTCATTTTCTGATACCATGGCATAAACACGCCAGGTAGTGCTGTGCTGCATCCTATGTGTCGTCCCATCCACAGCCATACAGATCGTCCATTGGTACGCTGGTACCAGGCAAGACAGGCGGTTCACTGCCATCGTCCCACCTGCAGTCATAGGGATCTTCACTTCCGACAGAAATGGCCGGGATCTTTGAGTCTGTCATGATGGGGTGGTCCCATCCAGACACATACAGATCCTTCGAAGATAGGACAATGGTGTTATCCACCGGATCATCCCATCTGCAGTCATAGAGGTCACCTCCCAGACCTGCCGTCCCATCAGATATCACACTAGGCAAACTGATGTCAGAGCCGGACGGATCAGTGATGATGATGGCATGACCAGCTGTTGGGATGCCACCTTCGGATGACCTGAAGGGAGTTGTAGCTCCCAATGCCTCGATCCTGAGCATATCTGTGAATGATTGGTCTAATTGGGATAGAGCCGAGGACAAATGCAACACTAACCTAAAAGCATGAAAGGGACTTCATCAAAGTCACCTCTGAAACACAACTCATATCCTGTAGGTGCAAACATTCAGTGATCCCGGTTGGGTCGGCTGGAATCATGCTTGTCAGGGATGGGAGGCATATAAAACAATGACTCACCCTGGTGGTAGTGTCCCAAAAAACATTGCTATCCCCAGTATCTTCCTTGGTTGCCGGTGCAATTGCCTCACTGGCCTTCACTGACACTGCCTTTTGCTGGGCGAACAATGGTTCAATACTACATTAAAAGATGATGCAAGAGTTTCCTTTACTTGAATGGTACCGGTGGGCAGATCATCTTCATCATCTGACAAAAACTTCCTTTTCCTGGTCTGCACAGGCTTCCCAGCACCCGTATGCACCACCGCCTCCATCGCTTCCACAACAACAACAACAACAACAACAACATCATCATCATCATCCTTAATCTTCCTTTTCTGGCCTGACCATCCAGACATTCCCACCTGTGCCATGATGTTCTTGTCATGTTGCTCAACCATGTGAGCAATGGACGGTGCATGTGGGGCCAGCAATGCCAGCGATTTGAATCAGATACCCTCAACGGCAGCCTTGTCCACCGAGGTGGTGCTATCCTGGACATCCGAGACATCTGAGACAGCAGATGTCGAATACAGCTCCTCTGTCGAAGTTGCCGGATGCGCCGAGGGTATCATTGGGATCACACCAGTTAGCGGCACCATTATTTCGTCATCCACTGAGCATGATGGTGCTAGTGGTGCTGGTGGTGCTGGTGCCGGTGCTGCTGATGTTGATGAAGATGATGATAGCAATAATAAGAGTTCTTACAGTAGTTCACAGTTTGATGGAACCGCAGGTGACTTTTGATACGCGGGTCGTTATCTGCGATGGTGCTCCAGTCAGGCAACAACTGAAAGATGCTCCCCTTTGCGCACTGCCATACTACAGCAGCAACAGATAACAGTATGGGGGAAAATGATGTTGCACTCCCCCCATACAGTTTTAAATCTTTTGCCTGTACCGAATTCAATAGTTCATCAATCGATAAAAGATCAATGACAAATACTCACCACCCACCTTGTGATCTTATCTGATAGCGTTAGGGCAGCTGGATCATCTTCCCGAAGCTTCATGCAGCACTTGATCTGTGTTTGTACGTCCGCCAGAGTGGCATTGAGGGCGCTGTTTGCAATATCCGATGCTGTCATATTAGTAACTTGGTTGGAAATGGTATACGGAAGGGTGAGAGAGAAAGAGATGACTACAACTGATTTTTCACAAATCTCGGGATTTATACCAATATGTCGGTTATGGGCGCTTCCGAGAACATGTGGCAAATGTGGAAGCATGGTGATGTGGACCAGTTAATATAGTTATGACATAAATGCGCTTTGGGATCATTGTCCCACGCATTCAGCTGCCACAGCCATTGATCCACAAATCAAAGTATATATTGACACCATCATAAGCCTTCCCAAACTTGTTACTCAAACACAACATGGTTGGCAAAAACCTTCGCAAACCTTCGTTTTCTGGTGATTCGGTCACCGCTGCTAATTCTGATAGTAGCTACAGTAGCTACAGTAGCCACTGCAGTGCATCTGCCTTCAGGTCCTCTCCATCAGCCAGCAACTCTCCGGCAGGGTTGCAGACTATGGATCATCACCATGCCTGGTGGAGTGGATATGTACCACTGGCGTCTTGGATTCCCCCCGACATCTCGGATATCCCAAGGTTTCAGGGCATGATTGGATTGGACCTTATATCGGGCTCAAACGTAAGTCTTTCGCTAGTCATTGGTTTGGAAATGCTAATTATAACCAAATGGCCCTGTGCAGGTTATTCATTGGCCACCATATGGCCAAGACAGGAATTGACAAACAATCCCTTGGCGAACAAGGACATCCATAAGTAATCACTGACCCCATGCGCATGATGAAACTAAAGTTGGCCCACAGGATATGAACAGCACTTTCATGGAGAATTTGATGAAGTCACAAGCATGCTTGCCAGTGAGTTTCTCACCTCAACTGACCCTGATGTACTGATAGCAATCTCTGGCAGAACAATTTCTTTTTGAATTATCCAAAGGATCTTGCAAACCGGGAATGACAAGGGGAGACCGGTTCGGCTCATCCCCTTCAGCTCAAGCGCTGGAAGAGGGTTCTAGCAAGAACTCCACACATCAAGGTGGAGAACATGTTCAACATGAGTCCTGCAAATGGAGCTTAGATGAAGCTCACTGGGATCACAACAACAGATGACACCATCGGCTCACCAGCCACAGATCCATATGGCTGTGGGTGGGAGGAAGACCCTCCAAATCTTCACACCGCCATGCCATTGCTGACTCAGGAGGATCCATATGGTTTGGGATGGGAGGATGCAACATTCATTGAGCCCCCGACCATTGCGTCAGCATTGGAAGATGGCTTGCATGGCTGCAAATCCGATGACATAGATGAAGACGATCCCTATGACTGCAGATGGCAGGATGGGATTGACCTGGAGGCCATGGCGCTGACTGTCACACCAGTGGGAGATGAAGAAGAAGACATGTACGACTGTGGATGGGATGATGGGATGGATGTTGGACAGGGCACAGTAGCCCTGCCATCGGATGCTACGTCCGAGGACCCATACGATTGCGGATGGGATGCACCAATGGATGTGGACATTGCGGATCACTGGGATGTGGAAATTCATCCAAATGACCACAGATCAATGCCCAGCGATAGGCACAGTGATTCTGTTTTGTCCAGCCAAGATTCTTCCAATGGCAGCAAGGAGGGCCTTTGTCATTTGTGTTCGGTCGAATCCATTCTGGCGCCGGCCGGATGGAATTTGCCATCTAAAACAAGTGAGCAACATCCTCCAAAATGCAAACCTTGCTAATAGTATTACAGTCAGCCACATTAAGAAGGAGCCGGACGATGAGACCATGACAAATAGAAACCTAGGCTTCATAGACCTCACGTTGCCATGTGAGTCGTTTCATAAATGCTGCTTACACTACTGATCCTGTAGCTCCCCCAACATCATGCGGAGCATTCATTGACCTTACATCACCCACCAGTTGTGAGTGTTTTCAATCAATGCAGTGTGCACTGCTGATCATGTCGTCCCCTCAGCATCACACAAAGGCACACCAAATGCCTTCCAACATGCTAGGCAATCCATGAGTAGAGCAATCTGACAGCTCAACATCGCTGGTAAAGATGTCCGTGAGTGTCTATGACTTGCTGATTAACCAAAACTTACACACCTGCAGCTAATAACCACATCCAAGAGATAGTCATGCCCAATGTGGCTCCCATGAACAACCCATCTCCGGCAGCGATCTTCATGGTGAACTGGAGGCTGTTTGGTGTGTATGCAGATGCATCCAACCAGGTGACGGAACTTGGTGAAGATGTAGTCGCCATCTACTGATTGCTGGATGCACACTGTCGGATCATGGACCCATTGGATGCCATGATAACAAACCTTGAACAACATGGCCAGCAAGTTGAATAGACTGGGCGGGAAGTTTCACAGTGCATATGATTCCATAGCATAGTGCAGTAGCAATCATTGTATGGACAAACAAACAATTATAACAATGTCCAGGGTATTGACTCAGCACAAGGGAAATATGACAATTGCAAACATCAATGTTCCGCACAACCAGTCCCTCCTTAGTCATTCGCATATCGTGTGTTTGCTTTCCGGGAACATTTCGCTGGTGGGAGGTTGGAGCTCCTGCTCCTTGTGTTCTTTGCCAGAGAACCATTATTGGATTGTCTCACCATCCGATTGGTCCTCTTGACTTCAATCAGTTTGGTATTCCTGGTTGCTGCTGCATTGCTTCTTGTCTGTTTTGCAGGCGACTCATCTAAAGGTTCTTTGGCATGTGTTTCTTTGCGGTTCTCCCAGCAGGTTGTCTGGCTGGAGCCTTATTTCCTGCAGCAGAGACCCTCTCCATGTTGGTGATTGATCATCAACCCCTCCCTCAGGTTTGTTCCTGCCAGATTTGCCACTGTGGGACAAAGGGCCATGCCAACGAGTGTGTGGCTGTATACCAACAGATGCTGATGACACAGGCGGAGCAGCAGCAGCAGCACTGCTGGTGTCTACCTGTTGACATATCTTGCGGTGCTCCAGTGCAGCAGCCTTGCCATCATCCTGTCGTGAACCTTTCTTGGGGCGGTCAGCTGGGGTTGTCTTTCTGGCGTCAGTTGAGGTATCCTTCTTTGCCTGGAATGTCGTAGCAACCTTGACCTTATCTGTTTGAAGGCCTTTCTTAGCACAATCTGTAGTTGACAACCTGTCATGCATTTGCACGTGGCGGGAATGCGCAGGTGCATTCTGGCGCCTGATGGTCCCAGCACCCTCAGATGACTCCATGTCGGAGTCACTGTCATTGCCTGCAGGCGCTTTGGACTTTTGAGCCTGTGATGCAGTAAGCCGGCAAGTCGGGACAACAGCCTCAGATTCTTCAGCTTCTTTGGCACAGGACTCATTCATTGTAGTCTTGGCGTCATCAAACTCACCCTCCGATGACAAATATTTTGATGTCCTTCCTTTGCCCTTGTGTCGGGCAAGCAATGCAGAAATGTCTTTGGCCGGCTTTGCTTTAGCGGCCTTGACAGGACCCTTCGTCTACCCATGCTTTTGCATTCCTTCCATCTGTTCGGATCTGCCACCTGACTTCCCTTTATTCTTGACATTTGGCCTTTCCCGTATTGCGACTGAATCATCCTTGTCTGCAGCAAGGACCATGTCCTGGGCATCACTGTCCCACCACCCTATGAACTTGAAGATGTGATCTTCCCCCTCCTCCTGCTGGTCATACCAGAACTGTAATAACTCGGTAGCATGGACCTGTCTCAACTTTGAAGGCTCTGCAAGGCTATGCCCCTCTGGAAGGTATTCTGCCGGAATGATTTTGCTGCACTGGGGTATCACATATTTCCAGGGGACTGACACTTTTGGATCCCCGCAGCATTTCCCTTCATGGGCGGTCAATCAGCAAATTCGTCGGGAGACAACTGCGGCCTTACTGTAAGGCCATGTCAAAAATGCCTGGACGACTGCTTTTTTGGTGTGCAGATCCATCAACTCATGTGGAGGCTTGATGGGATATCCATCATCTCCTATGGTGAGCTTATAGGTGTTATCTTGTCTCCCTTTCTTCTGGGCAGCCGAATCTTCATCAACATCGTCATCTGAGGGTCTTTAGCATATGCCCATTGGATTCGACGACATGCTCACCAAGTGCATTGGCAGCATATGCATCCCATTCCGGCTGGATAACAGTCCAATTCCAGGACTTCATGAATTGCTCGGCGCCGCCAAAGTCCTGGTTATAGTCATGACTCTCTAGGCATGAGCAAGTAATGAGTAGCAATGATCAGCTGACTCATGCAGCTACCCAGACCTTACTCTCCTCATCCTTCCAAGCCAATAATATGAAGACCTGCATTCCTGCTTGATTCCACATCTCAGATGCAAAGTGTCGGATCATGTCTTCCCCCTTCTTACAGGCAATCTCAACCTTAATCTCAGCTGGAACCCCCTTAGCATTCCACTCTTTGGCCATCTCTTTGGCCTCTTCCAGTTCTTCCTGCAACAGGGATGCCATCAGTTGGTTGAGTTGAGTGGTGTAATGGTACATCATTTCCTTGCTCCCTGGTTTGGTTCCTGTGTCATTCTTGATTTTTGTCAACAACTCCTTCTTCTGAAGCTTGTCTATGATGCTTCCTTCAGTCCATTTCTGGCCCATCTTGATGGGGGGTTTGCCCAACGTCTTTTTCTTGCAATGGTTGTGGAACCATTTCTCATAAGTCTACATAATCGTGAGCGTATCCTATTGCTCAAGGTTGCAAGGAGATGTACCTCTTTCTGAGCCTTGTAAAGTAAGACCGACATTAATGGAGCTTTCATCCGTGCCTCAGCTGCAGCAGTCCTCAGCACATTTCTCTGTTCCGCTGCATCAGCCAAGCTCCATTGCTCAAGATAGGACTGCAGGACAGCAGCCTCATCTTCAATTACTGGAGGCTGTTTGTTGGAATCCAATTCAGATGCAGAGTCATGGTTGGACATGATTGAATGACAACATTGCAGAATAGGATGGGTGGTGCCTGAAATAATTGCAACCATTAGATAATTGCGCA
The DNA here is from genome assembly GCA_016767475.1 of Suillus weaverae. Classification (NCBI taxonomy): domain Eukaryota; kingdom Fungi; phylum Basidiomycota; class Agaricomycetes; order Boletales; family Suillaceae; genus Suillus; species Suillus weaverae. The sequence goes on along the minus strand of MU179328.1, from coordinate 329,242 downwards.
CTTCCCTTCAGCTATTAAGCGAGGCATGGAGTTTGCATCAAAGTGGTGCTGCCTTGAAGTGCATACAAGCTCGAATTCTTTCAATCTCCATGGGCAAATTGAGGGTCAGAACGGTGGCTCCCTGAGGCATGGCACATTGGGTGACGTGGAAAACAAAGGAGACTACCCGTGGTGTAAAAGGGAAGTGGTGCCCAGCTAAACCTGCCCAGCCAAGCCTATCTGTGCAATCTTCGCCAGTGAAGACCCCTGTGAAACAGGGTTTGGATTGAGCATGGTACCAATTCTCAACTAACTTCAATGCTGACTATGAAGACTCGGGTGGACATCTAACTATTGGGGCCCTGAATGTGCATTCAGGCAGAAAGAAGACAAAGGTGAATCACATGTTCATGACAGTCACAGTCGCCTGATCACCCTCCCAGAGCCCAAACAATTATCTTCAGGAATGGAAGATGCAGACTGACAGTTACCTCAGGATCTTGCTCAAAAGAGAGGCTCCTCCCGCAGAGAGATCTTGCTGCATGTGTACCGATAATTCTACCATGTATAGGTGCTTCGACTGCTTAGGCGAGCCATTATTTTGTGTGAAGTGCTGCAGAAATGATCACCAGAGACTGCCTTTTCATAAGATAGCGAAATGGAATGGAGGCTTCTTCAAAGACACAGCCTTGACGAAGATAGGTTTGGAAATTTACTTAGGGCATGGAGGGCTCCCATGTCCTGTGCTTAGGAATATGCATGAGTGGGAGGACACCGACGAACCAATATACAAACTTCCCGATGACCTCACTGCCATAACAGAACTTCCTATTTGGAATGGCAAGGACTGCACCACCATTGTTGACAAGTCGGGAGTCCATTCGCTTCTGATAAGATTCTGTCAATGCCCCAATTCCTGCACACCAGACAAGCAGTTATTCAAGGCAGGCATGTTTCTGGCATCCTTCACCAGACCAAAGACTGCATTCACATTTCCGGTCCTGGATGGCTTCTTGTTGGATAACTTGGAATGTGGAACTTCTGCTCTGAATTATTATAACAAGTTGAGGCAAATGACTTCAAGCATATTTCCTCACCTAGTCCCAGTACGTGTTGCAATGGGAATGCCCCTGTCAATGAATCTGAATTCCGTATAGGACCGTTACAGGGAATTCGGAAGGCAATGGTGACAACTCAAACTCCTCAAATGGCACAGGTTTTGGCATGAGGGGCGATCGCCACAGCCTGGTGAACTTGCATCATTCTGCCTGGCATGTCCGCAGCCCGGTGTAAATGCTCCAGGGCCAGCTGAATGGGATGGCGATGGTCCCAGTTGGTTATACACGAGGTCCTTGGTCATGGATGGAAATTTTAAAGCGGAACACCTTCATCCGACTCACCCAGAAGATGAGGTATGGTTGACGGATGGTCAGTGCTTCATGGTTGACAGGAATAGGTACTATGCCCATCTCACCGATGCCAAGGACATTGTACAGATGTCAGAATGCAATAATCACTGAGCCGTTAATCAGGCAAATGCATCCTGACACAAACTGGAAGCTACCGGTATAGGGGGATGTGCTTGTGCCAGACACAGTTGTTTCGTCCCACATTCTATGGTTGATTTTCAAAAGGGCAAAAGGTATGTCTTAGCATCCTAGCAGTGTGATTCTTTGTGACGGTTGCAAGTAGGCAGATGAACATGGACTATGCCCTATGCCATGCATTAGGCCACAACACAGATGGAATCAAACAAGCATTCACATTCTACAATATCAATTGCCAGTATAACAAACATTTCCGGTGTCGAGTCAAAGAGAGCCTGTACCTTAGCATCCCATCCAAAATGGAGATAGTGCCTGGAATTGGCCTCTGGCATGTGCATGGACACCAAGACTAGTGCTATGTCTGGTATGTATCAACATTTATAACGGGAGCAGCTAGGATTGATGGCGAAATCATGAAATGCTGTGGGCGCCTCTGAATATTATATCTCTGTCAGCGAGAGGGATGTCCACCCCCCATCAGCAGGAGTGCCTGGACTACCAGATGAATGACTCTAACTTCATGAAGATGATCAGAATGAGTCTGGCTACCCATTTGGCTTGACTATGCTTGATGCTGACTATTTATAGGTGGGTTTCTATGTCGGAAATATAAAGAAGCTATCAAGGGGGTAGCAGAAAGCATCACGGCTTATGACAAGCTCAATGCCACTGCTGATCCGGACCTCATTGAGAAATGGGATGCACAAGATTGACAAGCCCAATCCCGGCGAATTGCAGATCCATCAGCAATGGATGCATTTGAGGTGCAACTCCGAAAAGGTGGGTGACACCTTCTTGTCCATCCAGAAAGCAGAGTGAATTGCATTTGGCAGCCCCAATGCAGAAGCAACAGGAGCTTACATTACTGTCCTCACAAGCTGGCCTTGTGGGCGGCAATGTGCAGCGCGGTGCTGCTACCTGGATTGCATCCAGGATTACCATTGAAGAGATGCAGATAGCCCTCTGTATGGACATCAGGAAGCTTGGCAGACACCTGACAGAGACACAAAATCTGGACATAAGCAGACGCCAGACCAAATTGCAAAACTGGATAGATGAATACATGGTCACAGCAGCAACTCATCTCGGCGAGGGGTTTGATCTGGATGATGACATAAGAGATATGGACATAGATTTCATGGCAAATGATTCTGATTCTGATGCATCAGAAGCCAATGACACTGATTCAGAACCAGCTCCGGTGCAGATGCAGTGTCAGGACCTCTTCTGTCTGGAGCATGTATTGATACCTCTCCCATCAAACATTGGCACAGAATGATGCATCAAGTTGGGTGTTGAGCACCTTGTCGATCAGGAGATTGCACTCTGGGAAGGTCAAGCTAACAATACATTGCAAGCCATCAGAGTGCTTCTAGCAGACAAGGCCGTGCTCTTCCAAACTACCGTCCATCCTGCAAAGTCTCAGGCAAAGTCAACGAGGGCGTGGACGCAGGTTCGCTCTGTCGAGCGGGTACTCAGGCTCGACACAACAATTTACACAAAATGCCGGGCACAACTCAAGAACCTACAAGTGCACGGGTTGCTAGAGAAGTATCTTCAGATGGATAAGAGCCATTTGAAGGCAACCTTGGCTGTGGCCGAGCCAAATGCTCATGGGCAACACAATGCAACACTTCCCTGGTTTTGGTCACTCGATGTACAAGATGATTCAATCAGCAGCAACTGGATGAATGAATGTGGGGTTCTATCTGTCTGTGTTTATCAAACTTCCATTGACAGACAACAGTTTATAGGGTGCAT
>MU179328.1:304144-316879 GCA_016767475.1 Suillus weaverae | reverse complement strand
GGGATGGGCCCATGCTGTTCTCATGAAATTGCTGGACGGGCCCATCCGCCCTGATACCTCATATGGTGATGGGCCCATGCCATTCTCATGCAATTGCTGGACAGGCCCATCTGCCCTGATACCTGATATGGCGATGGGCCTGTCCACCTTGATATGAAATGCAGCCATGGGGGCCCATAATGATGTCGTGGAATTTTTGGATGGGCCCAACTGTCTCCCTTTCTGGGGGTAGAAAAACCATTGGACTGGGCCTCTCCAGATGTATGGCAGTGGGCCCATTCGTCTCCATTTCCGGTGGTGCAAAACCATGGGCTGGGCCTATCCGTCTCTATTTCCAGCTGTACAAAACCACAGGCTGGGCCCATCCATCTCCATTTCAGGCTGTACGAAACCACGGGCTGGGCCCATTTGTCTCCATTTCCGGGGGAGAAAAACCATCAACCAGGCCCATCCGTTTCCATGTCCAGGGGACAAAACCACCAGCTGGGCCCATCTGCTAAAGCCAGTACCAATAATTGGCCTGCCCATGCAATCCTGCACTGTGGGCCTATCCATGCCCACCTACATATGGGCCTGCCTTGGATGACCCATCTCACTGGGCAGATTCTCAACCTTGGCTGCCCGACTAAGTTGGAAATAAAGTACTGAGTTATGTGGAGTAACTCTGATGGTACATATCATTCGTAAAAGTGCTGTGGCAGTACAGAGTATAGTAAGTGAACACACAATGATCAGCGGTGAAGAACTTCACAAATTGAAGGTGGGTCACATTTTATGTTAGAAGGAAAATTCATTGAATTCATCCCCATCATCCCACTCATCCTGTTCCTCATCACTCGGGCTGGACCTGTATTCGCACCCTTCATCTCTGACTTCATCCTCTCCATCCTCATTGAATTCTTCAAACCCTTTTGTCGTCGTCACTATCATGGCCATCACCAAGATTGTCACACCCTTCAGAACATTTGTCATCACTGCCCTTTTCACTGTTTCCATCATCCTCATCATTCACAACATCCATGGTGTCAGCCCACGCCGCTAACCGAGGACCAAAGCAGTCCCTGGCTATTCTTTGCAAAGCTGTGGGATGTCCTATGCCTAAGTGGGTAAATAGCATGAACATGTCTCGATCAACGAATCTGGCTTGAAGTAAGTGGGTTTTTCTTCTGATCTAGAATATGCGCACTTACATTCCAACATAGAGCGCCTCCCAGTTGTCTAGCTGCCCCTCAGGACATGCCAATGATTTTCCTTGCCGGAGTGAGCTTATGCCACATCCAGAGGCAAATGTGGGAAGCAGATGGGCTCCTTGAATGACTTGCCCTGGATCGAGAAATCCAAAGGCATCCAGGTCAGACTCCTCAACGAAAGCAATCTTTGGAAGCCGAGCATGGCTCATGCTGGACCTATAGCCCTGAAGGACTGCTAACCATCAGACCCAGAGAATCTCACAGTGCTGCTTCAGGAGTTGACTGCCATTCCCAATGAGCCATACCTCCACGTGATAAATACCCAACACCCTGGCATACCAGTATGGGTGTCTGGGCGCTGACTCGCCTGAGAGGACCATAACATCACTGTGAGTTCTGGGGTTGATGGTGTCATATTTGCGCCTTAAGTCATAAGTAGTATAGTATACTTGCATGGTCTGAACTGAATAAATGATGTTGTTGGGAATGATCACCACATTTCATTCGTCATCCGTAAAGGTGTGGTTGCAGTAACTAATGTCCAATCCCCAAAGCCTATAGAGAATGTGGTCCCTCAGTTTCAGTATAAAATTCTGACAGTTTGAATCAGTAAAGTATGACACAAGTATATAAGCTTTGCTTCTACCTTGACAGCCAGATCACCATCATTTTCTCAGAGAAAAGCAAACAAGTTGACTGGATTATTCAGCGAATTTGCGATATGGTGGTGCATTTCGGAGGACACTGAAGCGGGGGTGTTGGCTTGTGATTGGTTGCTAGTGGAGGATACATTTCCTCCTACTTCCGCTACCCACCGTAGAACCCGCCGTCTGCACTCGTGTTTGGCTAATTGTGCTGGTGTGTCTAATTTGTTGGTTAGCAGGTAGAATGCTTTGAGGGCTCTGTGGGCAAGTTCCCCCTATGCAAACTTAACATCAGGTACACAGCAGGAAAACACAACATACGTACTATCTGAGTAGTAAAGGAATCTGTGGTCCTGAAGAACCTGATAGTTCTTGCGTAATCTCCCATTGCATGGAATTTATATGTCAGTAAATTGAACTTCTTGGATTTTGCCCCACTACTGGACTCTTGAGAAATGTTGCCATTTTCAGAATGCTGGGAAGCCCTTTTTTGACAAGCTGCTTTTTCCCTGGGTAATTCAACAGCGTCAAAGGCAGCACAGGTAAAGTTTCGGAATTTCCGTAACTTGTGAGAAAGCTTCTTAAAAGTTTCTTCGAGAAAGGTAATCATAGACTCTGAATGCATCCTGAGCTTTGCAAGTGCATGCCATTGTGCAAACTGATAAAGAAGAGATTGCACAATTGCATTGTGGTCTGAGGGAAATAGCCCTTCAAACACCGGAATGGCACACTAATGACAGAGAGTACATCAGCAAATCAAATGCAAAGCTTGAACGACTCCAAAAAACCTGTAGGATGTCCTTGAAGTTGTGCACTGCTAATCTTTTCATTTCAGAAGTGTTGTTTGAAAATTTGTGAATTATGCTGTTACCAAAGGTTGGGATCTCTCGAAATCTTGCCAACCCATTCTAGTCAGCAGGGTGTGGCGCCCTATATAGTATGAACTTCGCCTACCTGCTATCAAGGATCGCAACAAGCTGGCTACCCTGTGGAATGGCATACAGAAGCCTGATTAAATGTGTAAACAGTGCTTTCCAGGTGCCAAGTTCGCACTCGTGCATGATGTCTATGACAAGCATATGGAATGGGTCGAGGCCAAACTTTCCAAGCTTGTGAACAAAGCGATTCTTACAACAGACAGTCTGAGTCAATCGAAAAGCTCCAGAGGCTATTGCACTCACCAAAATAGGTACCCACGAGCCCTCTCCAAGAGTATTTTCCACCTTTGCGCCGTCTACCGTATGTCCCAAAGTGATAAAATCGCGAGCCATAGCAACATTGGACATTATGTATGTCCGAAGGTTCGCTACATGGCTTTTCATGTCACTCACCACCCCCAAAGAGCCAAACAAGGCTTTTGGCATAAGACAGCGAGGGCACAGACATGAACCCATATCTTTGATAGTGGCGATTAACACCCTATAAATTGATGTGATTCAGCAGCATTCTTGATGACGCTGGTTGAAATCCTTACTTTTCTGGGTAGTTGGCTGAGTACATAAAGATTCAGGGAAAGACTCTCCATAACACACCATCGGCGCATTTCAAAATGATGCCATGGTGGTATGCCTTGAGAAAATCTTCATCCAATAAGATGTCCCAGCAGGAATGAAACAACTCCCTATGGCAATGGGCGAGAAGGGATGCCATACCAGTTTTTGATATGTGAGACAGGCCACTCAGAACATCTTTAATACTGTCAGGAAGCTAAATTTGTTAACAGCAGCGGAGAAACACGGTGGCATCAACAAAACTTACCGAAGGCAAAAATCCTGTGAGGTGGCATGCTCCCGATTGGGGTGACGACCGTGCTTACTTAGTCAAATTTCCGAAATACATGTAGAGCGGCCAAGCCTTTGCGGTTCCGAAGTTTGCTAGATGGGTGGCGTCAGAAAAGAACATCAGCCCAGTGACGACATGCTCTAGCAAACAGCCAGGTTCCTTTGGAAGCTTCTGAAGGTTATCCTGAGCTTCCAACCAGGCATCTGATGTGTAGAGCTCGTCATAGATCCACTCCTGATGGCCCCCCAAAGGATCTTTCCACAACCATTGGAAAGGCATAAGATGGAACACCCTTGCCTGAACATCCACAAAAGCCGCGCATATCACGTCAACAAGAGGACAATAGTGGAACCCGGGAATAGTATATAGTAGAGGACCATCCTCCCGTGACTTAGTTGGGATGTTAATAGTGATGCTGGTCTGTATCCAATCATCTGGAAAAGAAACTCCATTCCCATTCCCCTCTTTGTCTAATTCCTTTAAGCTTCACCTCACAGAAAAGTCCTCGAGGTGCTTGCGGTCGAAATCCTCTGCCAGGATAACATCTTTGACCAACTGGGAGACTTTGGTCTCAGATACTCGATTGCTACCAGAGTTCATCCATGTTATGAGCCGATAGATGGTCATGTTGGTGAAAGGGAAAGGTGGTGCTAAGACATTCAGCGAGGAGTCTGTTGTTCTGGTAGCTATGGGAGAAGTTCTTGCAAGTAGAGTGGATGGAAGAAATTTATCTGGCTTGAAGGAAGGGCGTCGAGGATATAGTCTGCAGAGTCTGAACGTGTTGAAGGTGGTCTGTAGTGTATCCTGCAGCATTAATAGAATGCATTGAATTCTGGATCGGGCTAGTTGGGAGGGAGAACTTTGGGCTGTTGAACTGTCAGCTGCATTGTCAGAAGGATTAAGATCATCATCTGAATGCTCGATATCAGTGAAAGTTCTTGGAATTCGTCTTGTCAAAGGTACATTTTCCTCTGGAATGGTTTGAGCTACGTCTCAGCTAATAAACAGATGCTAGTTAAAGAGACACAAACCTGAGCTGTAGTCCAACTCTTGTCTAGAATCATTCCTCATCTCAACATCAGTATGATCCTTCTCTGACTCATGGGGGCGTTGAGAGCCTGCAAGAAAGTTGGAGGCACAGTATGACCCATGTGCCATGGACATCGGCCTGAAGAGCTTGCAGGGGGCAATGGATTTCAGATTCGGACGGTCCCTCACATGTCGGACTGCCGAGATTCTCTGAAAAGATAATATTGGAAGTCTGAAGCAACCTCGAAAGGCCACCCACCAATGACGTGCTCACTGCAGGGTTTGGGAGTAGATTTGAAAGAGTTGCCTCTTTCGTGCGATCTTGTCTCTTCTGACTTGCAAGGGTGCTGGATCTCTTAAAGAAATGACAAGCTGTGCGATGCCTAGTGAGTCCTCAAATGTCCGTCTTCTTTTCCCAAGAGCAGCCTGGAGCCTCACAAGACACCATTACCACAAGAAATAAGAGAAAGCCAGTCCAAACAGTTGCAGAAAAGCGCATAGTAGCACTCTCAGGCTAGCCTGAGCAACATAGGACACAAGAAGTTATTAGTTAGCGCAACTACTGTGACTCAGAGTAGCAGAGTTGTGACTGCAGGCGAGTTGATGCATGGCTGCCACATGGAAAATTCGCAATTAGTAACCCTTACTAGTAGTACTATATTGGTAGTAAGGGCTGGACAGGCTTACTACTAGTACTACCAGGTAGTAGTATTCAAAAGATGAACATGAGAAGTGACTTTGAGATGCAACTGCTAAAGCACGCACCTCCTTTAAGTTTATGTGCATGAGAAACTCACCCACCGTGCGACTGTCTTTCCGTGTCTGATGTCAAATCACGTGATTCAGAACAATCTTAAGATCTGCAATGAAAGCACTGAGACAGAGACATAGGTCTTGCAAACTGTCGGTTAGAGAATGAAAGCAGAGACAACATGACTGCCGGCACATCAAAGAAACTGAATCCTTGAGTGTGAGGTAGTTGGGGGCAAAACAAAAGGGCACGACACTACCCATCCCGAGCAAAGCTCACCACTAAGTCGTGCCTTTGGCCCCAACTCCCCAATCTTCAGTTTGTGAGAAATGACCTTTGACATTGATTGCATTATTTATAACGTTTAGCGAAAGAGTCCATAGACGAATGTACAAGTGCAATGTGTGCGTCCATTGAAGAAGATGTGACAAAAAGAGGCAGAATGGACTCAATCTTTCACCAATATTCTAGAAAAGCCCTCGACTTCCATCTACCTTGCATGGCAACAATGTCCAGAGGAATGCCTCGCAGCAGCAGCTCTGACGCCCCTCCGATGCGAAAACAGTGGCCTGTGAGTTCTGGTAACTCTGCCTCCTTCCAGATCTGATTACAATGAGCCAGGAACCATGGTCTCATCATAGCTGCCCACCCACCACCAGCACACTCAAATGCGAAAAAAGGAGCGGATGCAGGTACGTCTCGATTAGTGGAAAGATGATGTTCCAGTGCTGATATGGGGTTTGTGAGGTTGTCGACCTTGGACGCGATAATGTCTGCACCCTCACCATGAGTCATTTTTGTCCACAGGATACGGATAATGATGAAAGGAGTCTGATTTGGCAGAGTGCGATGATGCAGAGGTGCTCCATGGGAAACATGTCTAGATGAGTCAAAGGATGAAATGGAGTCGATGACAAGCTTGCCAAGTCTTACACAGATGGTGAGATGCTGTCTGCTGCAACAACTGCGGCAACACGTACCTACAACAACACCAAAATGCGACACAAGCTACTCCGAACACTGCGGCATCAAACACATTCAACAAGTCTAAACCTCTGAATAAAGCATGCATGTGATCCAAGGTTACTGGAGGATGACATGGACGTTTAGACGAGTCTGGAACTAGTTTCGCGAGTCTGGCCATTGATATTTGTAGGAGAGCATTGCCATTCCACTGCGCACTGTGTAAGTTGTGCCAAAAATGCAGTCCGGCCAGCCAGCTTTGAGCAGTCGTAGTGGCTACCTTCCTGGCACAAGAAGCAATAAATGAGGCTAATAAACGGTCTGATGCTGGCATGCGCCTGTCCTCTGCAATGTTATGAGAGTCGCAAAATTGGTCAAAGTGGAGAAGTCCCGCACCGTAGTTCTCTCGAGTCTTGGGTTCTATAGATATTAACATCATGTCAAGAAGTTGTAGTACATCTGCCATAGGCAGTTCTTCAAGAATTAAGTTATGAAAGTTGTTGGAATGTGGTGCGAGCCAGCGACGAATGTGTTCGTGAGCTAAAACGTGCAGGTGATATAAAGACGGATGCAATTTGTTGCCATTTTTTGGTTTTCGAGGCTTTATTCCTGAATGCTTCGCAGTGGGCAGTTCCCCTACCTTCGGAGGCATAGCCAATGCCTTCCTTAGTAGAGCCAGAGTGACTGTCATGTTGACCAATGTCAATGTTGTGTCAGTAGGGTTTGGCCAGGGGCTCAGCCAGGGGTCTGCCAGGGGTGCCAGGGGTGCCAGGGGTCTTGCCTGGGCCTCAAGGCACTTAGATACATATACATAGCGCATGTCAGTAGCAGTTCCTCACCCATTCCAGTACCTTTGTTCCTTGTGTCTGGTCTGAGTCCAGCGTCCTCTGTCTCAGTGACACCGCTCCAATGTTGAGCATGAAATGTTATTGGACATAGGATGCAAGAAAAGGAATGAGCTCCTCCGGGAGCTGAAGATAAGGTAAACAAAACGAAGGCGATCCCACCTCACCATGAGAAGGAGGATCCGCCCTGTTCTGAGCAGATTCAACATATGAGAGAACATGTAAAACATTAGACTCCATGGCCATCGTTTTGATGCGCTGGATGGACAAGTTGACTTGAAAGTTTCGGCTCCTGCCCTGCTGAAAGGCCCCGATGACACCTTAGTTGTCTGAGCGGATAAGTACTGAAGTGTTACGCCACCCCATGCTGGATAGAGTGCGAGCTGCAAGCTCGACTGTGATGGCCTCGAGCCACCCAATATCCCAACCTTCTCCTTTCCAACCTTCTTTCACCCTCCAAGTGTTCCATTTGTCCCCGAAAACCAAACCTATACCCCACTCGGTTGAGGTGTCAACCCACAGGTCCAAGTCCTGTGTCGCTCCCTGCTGAGATAAGCTATGAGGAGGTGGCCGCAATGTAAGCACGTTAAACCACCACTGCATGTCATTCTTGACTGCTGGTGGTGGGTGACGTGAGGTGTGCCTGTTAGGAAATTGTGTGATGAAGCTGGACAGGTTAGCCAAGTAGGCGCATCCATGCAGGACGATGAACATAATGTGTGAGAGTGTACCATTAAGACTCATCATGTCCTTGCAGGACATGCAGCCACCGCTTGTCACAAGATTGAGAAGAACCAACAGCTTCTTGAGGTACTTCATGCACTTCTCCTCTGGTAGCTTGACCATGTGATCCACCAAGTTCCACAAGAAACCTAGGTACACAAAAATAAAGGCAAAATCTTGCCACTTCTTAGGGTGCCATGGGATGCCCAGCAGAGCTGAGAAGTTGTACATGTCTTTCAGAGTGTGTTTGTACAGAAAAGGGGCTCGGGTACCATCAGGTAGGACTTCGCCTCTGCCGCATGCGAAGCGGAATAGTGTGTGATTGTCGACCCACTTTTGATTGGGCCCAGCTCAAGGTTGTGAAGATTGTCCACAGTGGCGTCTGCAATGTTCCCTTGCACTCCCCCAGCTGTAGTCAAACTGAACGGAAAGACATGGTCTATAAAAAAACTGTCCCCAGCTGAGACCACTAAGAAATGTTTGTGCGGCAGCCACATTGGAACTGTACGATATGCTGCCTCAATGTCAAGTGTCGCAGCCTGAGTTCCTGCAGGTGCCGTTGCCACCTGCATCAAACACGTCAGCATCAAGCTGTGCACTTAAGCATACACTGTCGCATTCAAACAAGAAGTCTGGCTGCCATCATGCCATGTCTACCGGGTCACCATCGTGACCCATAGTGCTCGAAGGGAAAACCACCATTGTGGCTCCACAACGAGAGTGCCATCACACATTTCCACACCATTGTGTGTTTGAATGAAGAGGAAAGTACTTACTATTTCTGCGACTTGAGCTGCTGTGCCCCATTCCATTGGGAAGTTGTTGGCATCTAAGACACTTTGGTCACCCCATTTTAGACACCTCTTAGGTTGATTGTCACCTACAGAGGTTTTCACCTAAGAGGTACTTTTCTATTGGTCTACTCAGTGTTCTGTGGTCTTTCCCGTGGTCTACCCAGTGTTCTGTGGTCTTTCCTTGTTTGTCTTAGGGACCAAAGACCATGTACCATGCATGAACTAAGGACCATTGGGCGTATGTTGTGGGAGTACCATATGATGATTTGGACCACTTGAATTCCCTATACTGTGGGGGTGTCTGGGGTCTTCAAATAATGAATTTTTTGTAAAATTTCCTACCTTTACGTATTGCATCTAAGTCATATGCCCTGCCTCCTGGACCCCTCTATAAACCAAATATGTAGGAAATCAATTCCATGTGGTTAGGCATTGGTATGGGTAAACCTGCGGGTGTCGAAGCTTAGACCCACACCCGTACCCACCAGTTACCCATACCCGTACACCCAAGGGTACAAACAAGTACGGGTCTCAAGATGGCTAGCAGCGGGTAGTAGCAGGTAGTGATGGGTACATGGGTACTCCACGGGTATGTTATAAAAAACGCTGTAGATAGCACATAGGTCAAGTGAATACAATGTTATCCCAGCCAGCCTTGAGATCAGGCCTCTGGTTTTTTTGCGGGGTCTAATATGGTGAAGGCTCTCATTGACGCTTGACAAGTAGATGTAAAGCGCTTGATAGATGAGCTTACTACAATTCTGAAGTGTGTTTTTTTGGCTTTTTCTTCGAGGGGATGTGATACTAATATACATGGGATGTGTTACAGATACAAGGACTTGGAGGCTGCTCAAGCAGAAGGCAAGAGTCTCAGTTTTCTCCCACCGCCTGTTGCAGTCCCCAATGCCCCCCTCTTGCGCAATGGCAAATCTGCCAGGGATAGAAATCGCATGGTGGCGCCTATAATCATCAGTGAAGCATTTGGTTCATGTCTTACTAGATTTCGCTGTCGGTGTGCTCACATGCTTTCAGTAGCTGATGCTGGTCATCCCTCTAAAATGTTGAACAGCAGGTGGATGAGGATGCTTGACATCCTTTACTCTATGCAACTTTGCATTCATGACTGGCCAGCAGGAGTTCCACCCCCTGGCCCTGACTTTGATCTCAAATCGCTGTCTGCAAGTCAGCTATGTGCCTTAGTTGGTCCATATCTAAGGATGCATCTCGGCGACATGTATGAGGCTGAGTTGGGCCGAGACGAGGATGAGGACGACGCAGAGAAACCCACGATAACAAAGCAGAAAGGTAAATCAAAGAAGTCCAACAAGAATCGCAGAACTCGAGGCATGGTTGTGCAGGAGCCTGATGTGATATTATCTATTAAGGGGTGGACTCCTTGTGCATATTCTGGTTGTCTGTACCCTACATAAACTAATTTTTTTGCACAACAGGTCAGCTATCAGACTTCGCCAGATACTCTCACGAGGTGTACTCAATCCCTCTTGTCATCGACACAGATGGTGTCATTCTACATCATTTGGAAGAGTCGGAGAAATTTATCAAGGACCTCCCTCCCCACGTTACTGACCGTTTAGACACAGGGACTTCACACTCTATTGGAGCTTTGCGCTTGTACCCTGCAGCTCTGTGCTCTGACTATCAGGCTCTGTGCTCCAACTCTGGGGCTTTGTGCTCACAGCATGTGGCTTTGTGCTCACAACATGGGGCTTCGCACTCACAACACAGGGCTTCCACCCCTAGTTGTAGTATTTGACCTAGTAAAGTGGCAACTACCAGCTTTCTAATTGTCACAATTCATGGCAATCAACAGTCCACTCATTTGACCATGGCAATGGCACTTGCCAGTCCCTATTTTGTAGTGCTGCCGGAGTCCAGTTTGGAACCTCAGTTCGAACCCAAACCTTTCCGAACCGGACCTGTGGTCTGGTCACAGGTCCAGGATAGCCGCTGGACCGAACCTTCACATAGGTCCAGGGTTCAGCTGATATTGACATAATCATGAACGCGTTCGGACACGTCCGAACGCATCTGAACCGAATTGCAGAGGAGGATCCCTACCGGAGCTTCCGTACCTGATTCACTCGACACCATCATCACCATTGAATGATCTCCTGGCAACAAACGATCTCCTGGTGACAATGGGCATTGTCAGCCCTGAATATATCAATCACAGGAGATTCAAGAGCCTGGATGGCTTCTACTTTGCGGTGGCAACATTCCTCAGTAATGTTCCGGTAAGCCAGACATCATTCTTTGCACTCTAATCTATCTCTTACTGTGTCAAGAACATATCTTTAGGATCCTCATTCACGTCTTTCAGCACTCAATGCCAGTCTACTGTGATTGCATCTTTCCATGTGTGGAAGTGGTATATTCAAGGTGCGCTAGTATAATTATATGTTACAGTTTGTGGTCTAAATATCTACATTAGGTCCAATATCCACCCTTCCTATGTCGTGTGCACTTAGACCTGATGGCCAGTTGAAAGATGCTAAGGACATCGAGTGGTACAACGACCCTGACGACGATTCCCCCATGCCCCCTTCGCCCCCTCCTGCCACATCCAATGGCAAGATCACTGCATTCGTGTCCCGTCGCTCAGGACGACCCATTAAACCGACAGAGAAGATTTGTGATGCTGTCAACAGCGCTCCAGCAAAGCGACCAGCACCAGCAGCCTTTGAGGGTTGGCCTGCACCCAAACGAATTCAAGAAGAACCCCCTGCAATAGAGGGACTTTCAGACGAGGAGGAGGAAGAAGACAGAGAGGAAGCTTACAAAAGGACAAAGGCATTGGGGGATGAGGACCGCGAGCATCGCAAGCTGATGAAGAAAGATGAACGCAGCGCGGACTTAAAGACAATCTTCACACAAGAGAAGGGCCATATGAACCCTCACACCCAAGAACGCAAGGACAGTTGGTGGTGTGAGGTATGCAGGTAAGTCTCAATGTTAGAATAATCTCTGCACTGAACTAACATCAAGTCCAGAGGCAATAATGTACCATCTGGGCAGTGCTTTTTTAAAGGCAGTATCTCAACCCGCCGCACCCACATCACACGCAATCCAAAATGTCACTTCCCACTTTACCGAGACCGCTGCAAGGAATGCAGAATCACAATGCATGATCGTGCCATCCCTCTTAACTCAAAATCAACCGACGGAGTTCAACACACATTACACGCCTCGCTTGCACCTAAGGTTCCTGAGTTCATGAAGTCCGGCCTGATGGACTATATTGTTGAGCTCATTGTCTCTGAAGATGAGGTGCGTGGTTGTGATCTTTTGTTTCGTGTGATTGTGACTTAAGATACTTATACTAGGCATTCCAACTCGTCGATAAGGGTCCATTTCGTCGCCTCCTTCAATACCTTCGGCCCTCCCTGTTGGATAAGGATATCCCCCATCGCACGAAGACTCGCGATGAAATACTTGAACGTGCCAAGCTTGCCGTGCAACGTGTCAAAGAGAAGCTTAAGAATGTCGACAGCAAAATTTCCATCACTTTTGACTCCTGGACGTCTGAACCTGGCGTGCCTTTCCTCTCTGTCACTGCACATTATATTGACTCCAAAGATGGTAAGCCTCAGGAGTGGGAGCTGAAGAGCGAGCAGCTTGCATTCACAATTATCAATGGCAACCATAGCGGTAGCAATATTGGAAGGATTTTAATTGAAACTATCAATAACTACGACTTTCACACCAAGGTTGGATGGTTCACGGCCGACAACGCCACCAATAATGATATGGCAATTCAGACTGTTGCACTCTCTATTGACCCTTCTGGTAAGGAATGGGTTGCAGGAGAGCACCGTGTACGGTAAGGCTTATATTTATATCACATTCTATTATATGCTAACGTCTTTTCAGTTGTATGGAGCATGCCCTACATCTGGCCGCCAAACACTTCGTTGAAGAGGTTGCGCCTACCCCTGCAAGTGTTCTCATCAGGAACAAGACCAATGAAGATGACGACAATGAAGAGACTGACTT
>MU179328.1:149754-288563 GCA_016767475.1 Suillus weaverae | reverse complement strand
TCATGCACTGATGCTGATGTTTACAACAGGTTGGTTGGAAGCTTTTGATGCCAGCACTGTTGCTGTGCAGGGAAATTTAGTCATCACGATGCCCAACATGCACTTCATTCCAGAGTTTCACCATTTTGCAGAAGAAGACCTACAAGCCCAAGTGGATGGTCGCTTTGGGGTCATCAATTGCTTCCAGTGGCCTCAGTCCTATGATGACACTTTTTGTCATGCTCTTTGCATTCCTCGAAAGGAGGCATTTCCATTCCCACATCCACTACATTGGGCCTGGTTCACCCCTAGCCAGGATGACCTCAAATCTATTCCAGGGAATTCATTTCCTGTAGGCATGCTGGCTCCTGATAAGGTCGATGGCTTGCAATCCCTTCTCAAACTGGCTGAGCAATGAGTCCATGATTACAGAAAGGATCAGCTGGACAGAGGTCAAATTATATACAGTCACCTCTTGTACCTCCGTCATGCCATTGCACGGTTGAAGTCCCACCCCCTTACTTTTTGAGATCTTCTCATTTTTGTCACCAATGCTCAGTGCCTCTTTCTCAACATATACTCTTACATTGACTGGGTACTTATCGCCCAACCTCGTACTACTTTCAGTGTTCACCATGAGGACAACATAGCATGGATGGGGGGGTTCGTGCAGAGCAGCAACATCTGCAAGAAGTTATTCTGCACTGGCATCCCAGCTTGGTATGTCCGTGCAAGCGCATACATACCCCTGAAAATGATGATCATTGAACCCATCTTACTCACATGACCAGATCACATCATTATTTCCATGTACGCAGAAGGCAGAAAAATCTGCCCATTTGAAGTCATATACCATGGTCAAGGTGGTCACAATTGTCATATGCACATTCACTGCCTATATGCAGGCACAACACACCAAGATCCTGAGTCTGACAAATCCTCTCAACTGTTGTCCAGCTTGAGTCATCCTGCTTCTGGTCTCAAATTATCTGCTCTTGGCAAGGCACCTAAACAAAAGGGCAAACAATGGCACCGGCCTTGTATGTACCCTTTTTTCTTTGCATATGTTGCATGCTCACACAATTTTCAGACTCCATTGAAGCTCACCCTACCCAGTCAGGTGAATCTAGGGATAAGTGGAAAGATCCTGAGACTCCCTTCCTTCCTCCGCCAAACCTGCATTGGGAGGGTGCCATGAAAATTGTCAATAAGGACAAGTCTCAGGTTCACAAACCTCACGTTATCGATCGGGGGTATAGATTCCCCGAACCTGCTCTCCTCCTTGGTCCCAAGTTGCCTGAATGTTTGCAGCTTTACCTTGCCAATTGGCTCGCTGCTCGTCCACTGTGGATTGGCCAAGTTGATCATGATCCTCCATGCACTTATCCCACTCCTCAGCTCTGGCGTGATTTCCTTGGTAGTGTCCCTTCTGTCCAACCACAATCTTCCAAAGGGAAGGAGCCAGACGGAAAGAGTCTTACGGCCACCGAGAAGGGGAAGCGAGCAATGCGGGACTTATTCGGTGATGACCTGTTGGAAACTCAGGGTGATATATTTTCGCCAGAAGGAGTTGTTGAATTTTGGGGTGAACAAGTCTCCATTACTAGTCTCGTCGCCCCTCCTTCGCTTCTGGTCTAGAAAATCACATGGGAGTTATTTGAACTTGGCTTTCGGTATGAGTTGAGGGATCTCGATCATTACTTGGCATGGGGATATTGGAACAATGATGCAGTCGGTCGCAAGCAGCTCCTCCATAGCATCTTCCCGGGTGAGGCTGGTTTGGTGATGTGGTCGGAGTCGTTTCCGTTGGAGAATTATGGGTTGTGGAACAACACCTTGGTGGGGTGTCTTCCTTACCTTGAGAGTTTCTGGTGGCTGCTTTGCGCTTGGGATGATGTTCCGCCTTGTCTTCTGATACCACTGACTGTGGACAATTTCACAGATACATACTGCTGGGAAGTCAGGTGTGTGGCGGCGATGTTTTACATTCAAATATTCTTCAATCATTTTGGCAGGCCTCCTATTGTGCCCCACTCGCTTCCCATGTAATCATGGTCTCAATTTCGCCATTTTTGTTGTTTGCCTGTAGCAATGTTTTGCAGTTTTGTTACCTCATGATTATCTGTTATATTGATGTTGTTGTGTTCCTGCTAGTTGAATTCGCGTGACATAATCTGTGACACTGCCTCCAGTGTTATTTGGTGTTCCTGTGCAATGTAGAACACTCCGTTACTCGACTTTGTAGTGCCACGACATGGACTTCCACTGGTAGGCTTATTTGTCCTCTCATCTATTTGCTCTCATTCATGTAATCTCTGTTTCCAAACTCCTCTTTCATTCCATGAGTCCCATCAAAACATATATCTGGTTCAGTTGGTCACACACCAAAATTCTCTTATTGGGCTAGTGCAGTTACTGATGTAAGTACATTGTGACATTGAAATGCAGATGATGAGATGTCCGACTATGTAGGGTTCCTGACCTGAAGGACTTGCTCTAATGCAATTATGGACATTTGCCTCGAGGGCTTTGTCTTCCAACTCCCAGTGTATCCACCACCACTGCCAGTTATTCCATTGAACTCTCCCCAACTGTGTGTTGGTCCACCCAGTGTCCACTACAATTAATCACTGCCATTGAACTCTGCCAGACTGTGCATCCGTGAATTGAGGTTCTCCAATTGACTTCATGTTGTTGTTTCTCTTCTGTGTAAGACTTTGGGTCTTAAGGAATTTTGTCATGGCGGTCTGCCGTCCAAAGCCTCGACGTTGTAGAGCAACCACCCTTGATTCAGCATCACCTCCATCAACACAACAACCGAGCACTATTATTTGTGAACCTTGGATGGTCAAGACATGGAAATGCCCCCGCAAGACTAAGAAGCTCAACCTTTATCTTCCTGGCCCACCTCCTGTATTGGTTATGCCAGGACGATGACATTTAGCACAGCAAATTTTACCTCGTTCATTGTCCATGTCTGGAACAGAACTAGAACACAAGGATGATGAAGCAACCATTCCATTCAGCGACTCCCTGCATTTCTCTGACCATCCTGTTCCCCCTCATCTCACCAGCTCGCAGAAAAAGGCCAATCAATGGCACAGGTGGTCAGAAGACATCATTCCACGCATGATAGTGCCCTATCTATCTTATATTCAGGAAACTTTATCGCTACACCATGCCAACGTACCAGGAGAATGCCATTCAAATGATGGAGAGTGCAGGGCTGGGTGCAGAACTCATAGTATCAAGGTTGCATGCGTACTTTTCAATGGTATGTTATTGTCTTTCTTGTCTTCTAACATTGGTCTGATGTACATTACAGCTTTCGAAGAAATCACCATCATCACCTGTCCTTGTTTTCCTGCCCCGCTTCAGCTTCTTCATTGCTGCCTTTTCCATGTGCACCCATGGCTCCCTCTCTGGCAGTAGACTTATGAGTTCTGGAGTTCATCTGCCTCCTCTTCATTCGTCAGTCCCCCAACCAAACTGCTTGGTGCAATGCTCTGGAGACCTTTCTTGATGGAATGGGATACAAGTTGACATTGAAGGTCAGTATTTCCCTGCTCATGGGTGCACCTGTATACTTAACCTTCTTTCAGAATAGCTTGCGGTGTCGCTTTAGCAATGTGTTTCACTGGTACCGGGTCTTGACTTTGTTGGCTTGGGATCACATCTCTACCCTCATTACTGATGCCCGGAAGGACGGTTCTCTTGTGGACCAGCCTAGTGAGTATCTTTGTTCGTGGTGCCCACTCTGTTTTGGAGGGAATGATTGGCGAAATGAAGTGAGAGGTTCTCCTTCCATGTGCGTAATTTATTATGACTCTACTGCACCAGTTGACCATCTCCAGGCCAAATATTATTGTTTGCATTGACGTGTGCTTCACACAAAAATGTTTCACAAATCCTTGCAGTGCTACTGGCAGCGATCCTCCTAACCCAACATTGTCTTTCTTTCTACCGTCAGCCAATGTGAATGCAATGGAAGATTTTGTTCAAAGGTGTTGTGGAGAAAGATGTCAAGCAAGGCCCTCCAGGGTGGAGCCAGACGAGGATTGCTATGAAGAGGGCATGCGTGTACCAGTGTCGGTCTTGAACGGGTGTGGAGACTCTTTCATCACTGCAGACGAAAAGCAAGAGAAGGTAAGTACTCGCTTCTTTACTGATACAGGCCTGATGGCCTTGCTTTGTAGACACGATTGTGTCCTGTGGATCGCGAACCTCACATCGGTGGGAGAAAAAAAAAACACTATGCGCTTGCTCTATTGGACCAGTTGTTTAAACATCTCCCTGCTCAGATGACCATTGGGCTTCTATATGATATTGGATGCCAGCTTGAATGGAGCTGCTGCAAGTGGAAGTTCATGGGCAACTCTATTCTATCTCGCATTGCATTTGCTGTTGCTGTATTCCATGCCTATGGTCACCAGTGGCCTTGTCAGATTGTTTACCACCCCAGGAAGCGAGAAGGATTTGGACTGTCTGACGGTGAAGGATGTGAATGACTGTGGAGTTTCCTCAAGCCCCTCATCCCCTCCTTGTGTGTTTCTGGGGTATGTATGCTCTATTTGTATCATTCTATGTATCTTACTCTTCACTATGAAGTTTAATCAGCAGCTTTTCGTCCTCGACACACAAATTCATCATCTGGACTCAAAATCATTACAAGGGTTCGGACATTGGCTCCATCGGCACTGGATCCACTGTCAGATGAAGAAAAATAGTGCACTGGACAGTTTACATGACTTGCAGGTGGATGAGCATATGCTTCGTGTAGAATGGAAGGCTCAGGTTGATCACCAGATGAAACCCACACCACATACATCTGTAATGACCAAATGTGCTAAGAGTCCTCAACTGAACCTTACATAGGACAATCTAGAACCAAGGCGGTGGAGGTGATTACTACCATCCTAGCACTGGAGAAGACCCTAGAAGCTCAGGAGGCTTCTATCCGTGAGCTCAAGATGCAGCTCCATGGTGGCCATGTCCCTGACATCTTGGAGTTCAATCTGCAGCTTGCAGACATCTAGTCCTGGCAAGTGAAAACTGGTGACACTCTCCGACGATGTCGAGCTGTGCTTGGAATGGAGGACAAGGTCAACCTGGAGAAGATGAAGAAGGATCTTTATCTTACAGTTCACTTGAATGCCCTTGCAGTCAAAACTTGTATTTGTGACTGTCTTCGTCAATGTAAGTTTGAGTTGGAGAGACTTGAGAGATTGTACAGAGCAACAGTCAATGGTGTGTTTTCGCTTTGACGGACTGGTGCACGTCTCATAATTTGCCAGCTGAGCATAAGCTTCATGTCAATACTCAGCACTCAATCAAGCGGCAAGAGCCCAGCATCCTCAAATTAGTTTCAACATACAATGGTCTGTGTTCTCAACTACAATCTCTTATATGCCAGCATCGAGCACCTCCTTATGCTGTTATGCCTCATATCATCCCATGTGATGGCATCTTTCTGCTTGATGTTGATGATGAAATCTGGCAAGATGTCGGGCTTGATGATGACACTATGGCACCACCAGCATGGCTTTCAGATGATGCCATCAGAAATGGTATCCGCTTCCAACTTGAAGTTGATCAGTGCATGGAGGAGGAAGCTCGACTGATGCATGGGTGGGCTGTCATTCAAGAATGGATGTTGGTGGAGTGGGAGGCCATACAAGGTGCCTCAAACAATGCAGGTATGTGTGGTCTTATAATGTTATCAATAGTTGTTAGTGACGTTGCAGTGACAGACGCAGTCATGTCTTTCCACCTTCAGTCTCATGTGGATGAACTAGTTAATATATGTGTAGTCTAGAAGAAAAAGGTTCAGTGTATTCCTTGTGCATGGCCAGTTGGTGAGAGCTGGGAACCCTCTGATGAAGCATTGCTTCAAGCCACTCATGATCAGGTGCAGTCATCCTTTCATGATGAGGATGATACTGAGAGTGTGGAAGGGGAGGAAGGTGATTGCAAGGGAGACCTGGAATATGGTAAGATCGGAGATGAGGAACTGATGGATGCTATTGAAGACATTGCACTAGTGGATGAGTACAGGTATGATCACAGCAATGAGTTGGCAGATGACACAGATGACATTGATGATGACTATATGCCTTCCTCCCCTATTAAATTGTCAAATAAATGTCAGCGCATATAGAATTTATGTATTATACAGTAGCAACCAATGGAGTACTTTTGAGCTACATCTATATTTGTATTCATTAATAGAGGGAAAATGAAGGTAGTAGCTGAGTGACATACTTGTTCTTCAGGAAGAATTGGACATGGTATCTTCCTAGTAGAAATGGAATAATTCTAGTCAGATTAGTCTGTTGAAGGGGAGGAAGACAAGAGCAGCGAAAGTTACAAAGGAGTGAAGTTTGGTGCGGTGAAGGGAGCTTACTTGAGAGTTAGAAGATGAAGAGGGGTAATACTCTGGATAAGCAAAAAGATGTGTAATAAACCAACCGAGCACATAAACGCAAAGCCTGCTCATGGCCATAAAATGGGTCAGACTGCCTGGTTGTGGGCTGAGTAGACTGAGGTTTAGGGGAGTAAGTGTCATCACATATACCTTTGATGTGAGCATGGAAGCGGAAACAAAAAGACAGTGACTGGAAGATCCCCAAGCAGTGGGAAAGCATGCCTTGAGTCACTGGAGCAAGACAAGAGCAGTGGAAGTCACAGAGGAGTGAAGTTTGGTGTGGTGAAGGGAGCCTACTTGAGAGTTAGAAGATGAAGGGGTACTCTAGATAAGCAAAAAGATGCATAATAAACCAAGCACGTAAACGCAAAGCCTGCTCATGGCCATAAAATGGGTCAGACTGCCTGGTTGGGGGGAGGGGGGGTGGTTCCAATAGATTAAAATGAATATATACCAATGGACACAACTTGTTGATTTTTTCTTGACAGTGGTGTTATAGCAACCACCAGGGAAATTAGGTCAGCCAATGTCACTGGCGTAGTGGCCCAAATGGAATAATTCTAGTCAGATTACTCTGTTAGAGGGGAGGACAGATTAAAATAATAATATTTATTCTAATATGAGTATTTCAAGCCTACAGGAAGTCATCCACTCATTCCTAAGACAGATGAGATTAATTTGATGTACATAGAAGATAAAAAGACTTATGGTATCAGGTTGTTTGCATGTGTTGATGAGTGTCGACACTGTCACCTATGGTCCTTCCCATTAAGACTGCGGTCTTCCTTATTGCATGAATATTACACCTATGGTCCTTCCCATTAAGCCTGCAGTCTTCCCTATTGCATGCATATTACACCTGTGGTCCTTCCCATTAAGCTTGCGGTCTCGCATGCTTATCATTTTTGCAATGCTATGGTATGCCAGCCCTATTAATCTATCTATGTGAAAATCTGGAGTACTGTAGACAAAGGTCATAGTAAAACTATTGGTTCCAATGCTATGTAAAAGACCATGAGGTACTGCAGCTAATGAGGTTAGACAGGGAGGGGCCCCCCACCAAGATGCAAGTGGAGTGAGCATTGAGGAGTGGGTGTGATGAACCAACAGGTGTGTGGTTTGAAGTGTATGCACCAGTAGGGTTAGATGGAACTGGACTGGGCATAGGACAGTTTTCCAGAGGGTGTGAGTGGGTCCAGTGGGTATATAATGAAATCTGTTGTGGGTTATGTGTGGGGCATGTTGGAGATGACTGTAGGTCGTTTGGACAAAGTAGGCTTCTGTCATACTCCACCAATGCAACACTACATGGAACTGGTTTCCTACAACACCTATATCTATATCTTACTCAAACTCACCTGTATGTCAAATATTGATATGGTATGACCACATATAGAATTGCCTTGACACATACTACAACTTTGATATATTGTTCAATTATATATAAAAAGATTTATTGTGTTTATAAAGGGGTCTAGGAGGCAGGGCACAGGGCATAGATGCAATATATAAAGGTAGGAAATTTTACCAGCAAATTCACATTTGAAGACCCCAGACACCCCTACATTATAGGGCATTCAAGTGGTCCAAATCATCATATGGTACTCCCACAACATATTCCCAATGGTCCTTAGTTCATATATGGTACATGGTCTTTGGTCCCTAAGAACAATAGGGAAAGACCACAGAACACTGGGTAGACCAGCAGAAAAGTACCTCCTAGGTGAAAACCTCTGTAGGTAGCAATCAACCTAAGAGGTGTCTAAAATGGGGTGACCAAAGTGAATACAGAGAATATATATGAACCAGTATATATGGTAAGCTATATCCCGACTCTGCCAAAGTATCACTAAAGCCCTCTACAGGATATGCACAAGCAGCCAAACCTACTAGTAAGTGCTTTTGTCGAGAGTTTAGAGGGGCTCGTTAACTCACCACTTACGTTTCACTAGCCATTTACTGTCCCAAATGGCTGGAGGCAACTTTGTGTCTGTTCAGATGAGGGCGATCTTACCATACAGCCCATGATTCAAGTGCATATACAATATATCACATCAGGGACCAGTCATTGACTTTTCAACAGAAGGCCATCGAACTAGGGGGCGATATCATCCTCACAGATCCTAGTGCCCCCCTCATGGATCATCATGCCTCCCTAACTGGCCCTCAGTTGAATGATGCTCCAATTGGATTTGATGAAGTTGTAAGCTGGATTGATGATGCTGAGTATAATGGCACATCTTTCAATGATGATTTCTTGTCTACCATAAGTTCATTGACTGGCAAGTGGACAGGCGCAGATACATCAGCATTTGGGATTGGATTCCAAACGCCTGCCACAGGAAGTGACATGCTACCTTTAGTTCCTGCTGCAGCGAACACAGAGTTACCTTACTCAGTTCCTGCAGTAGGGATAGAGTCAGAATACAACACAGCATCGGATGCATTAACACCAATCACTGATATCACTTTACCAAACAGTGCTGTGACATCGGACTATGTGCTTTGCAACCTGGTCTTCTTTGCAAAGGATATTCAGTACACCAAAGAGTATATCAAAAAGACCTTTCCAGCAGCCAATATTTACATCCATAATGCCATCATCCATGCCAAGCAGCACTTGATTACTCACGACATGGAAGAGAAATTATTTCGTGTACACTGTAAGGATTATATCATCAAAATGGTGACAGTCACCAATCATTCCAGCCATCCAGTCGAGCTAGGTAAGCATAAACAAGAGTAGCATCTCTCTCAATTCACTTACCTGTTGGCAGGCCTCAAGAGTCTGCAATGCAACATTACAACATTCAAACCCTTGTATATGTTGTCTGGAGGGATAATTGGCATTGTACGTTTTTGCACTGTTGGAGTTTGCATGACTGTAATACACACCTACAGGTATACCAAGAGCAGTCCAAATTCATAAGAGCATTGAAGGAGATTTGTAGTTGTCTTGCTGAAGAGCCGGAGAAGAGAAGTATGTGTGGATTTTGTCTGAAAGACTATACCAGCGAGACGGTTGTACTGTACATCACTCAACTTACTGGTCTGACAGTGTGGGACGGTGAAGTGACATCCATTATGTTTACCTGCTCTTCTTCTGGGGTATGGATTCTCATGGAAATCATATGATTGTGTTACTGATTTCCATCTTACAGAAATATTATCATCAGATGCCAATCCTGATAATTCTGGCACTTCATATTTTGCAATGGCCCAGAAATCATAAGAATGTGCTATTGGATATCTTCCCTGACAGTTACCAGACACTTCCAGAGAGTTTGTTGGCCAGTGCTTGTGGAATGATACATAATGTCTGCAATTTGAAAATGGACTCTAATCCCTTTCCACAGTATGTTGTTTACTTCAGGTGTTGACTTCCCGAATGCCCTGGACCTATTTCATCTGATGAATTGGAGAAGAAAATAGCACAGCAGCTACAGCTCTTAAGGACCATCTACCAGAATGGGAGTACAGACTTGTACACCTATGAGCTAAATACATAGATAAACACTTGGGATGGTGTGGACAGATGGCTGCAAGACCTGTAAGTAGATTCAATTCAATTGGTTTAGTCACTTGACCTCACACGCATAACACACATGCACTGAGCCTTGTTAACAAACAACGAGGCATCAGTGTCAAGGATAAACGCGCAAAGACTTCAACTTGACTGTTCCATCCCTGTCATATAATCATTTTCGATCCTGCTTGTTGTTATCTCGTCATTCTACATGTACTACTACATTTCAATCACATTGTTGTGAATAACTTGCCAGAGATTATACCACTGAGGGCTGCTGAATCCTGAGTGGTAAGCCTTTTCCTTCTCCCCCTCACATCTGGGGGTATTTGGTCAGCGCAACTCCGCCACCCCACCTTCTATGTCAGCCACTGTCATGCATCCTGCCATCACTCCACCATCATTGTCAGCATGCCAGCTGCCATTAGAGGAGGATGCAAATGTCATCACCCTCTATCTCCAGCAGTCCCTGCACCACAGATATCAGCACCCTCGTTAAAGGTGGCAGGATGAAGAATGGTGGGAGAGGCTTCAAGACAATGAAATGGATGAGACTGACAGCAGGGATGGTGGGAGAGGTAGACAGTAAGATAGATAGTGAGATAGGGGATGGCAGGAGAGGCAGATGGCAGGATACTAGATGGCAGCATTGACTCACAGACCTCTTGGCATTTTCTGGACAACTGCTAGCAGACTCACCAGCAGACACCCCCCATACTTTTGACACAGAGTCTGTAGTATGTCTGCATAGACCTCACACAGACTGGCCAGATCCCACATTTTCTGCAAAATACCTGAGCCCCAGTGTGACCATTTGTCACAGTCGCACTGCTCTTTGTCCCGCACTATCTACTAATAGTCTCCCACCATCACTCATAGCCCAGTTGCGTCTCATATTTTCATTTCACCCACAGTTCAAACTATGATTTTGACGACCCTAGCATAGACTGGAAGGAGGATGAGGTTAGATTACTTGGCAGAGTGAGTTGAATTTTGGTTTTCGTCAAGTGATTGACCAAAAACTCGCCCCAGACCTTGGATGCCCTACCTTCTCATCTGATCATGCCTTTCAATGGTTCAATTCCACCTCCAAACCTTCTTGACAAAATTGCATGTGGTATCACTGCTGCCAAAGGCTCAAATGACTGGCCCCACTCCTCAGTGGCAATGTACATCATTCAGGAGATTTAAGCAAATGTGCTGAGCATAACAATACTTCACCAGACGTACTTCAACCTACTACAAACACTCCTAAGTGCCACCCACTATACAGGCAGTCCAATATGGATTTCATGACTGATGCAAAGGCTGACCATAATGAGAGCATTGCTCAGTACATCCCTCCCTCCATTAGTGCCAAATGTGGAATTTGAATTTGAGGATGTAGTGGACTTTTGTATATTGCTCTGAGAGGCATTGAGCATTGATGAGCTGGGTGTTGAGGGAGCAAGGGAATGTTCCATTGGATGACACAAGCAAGTCAGATGCAGGTATGGGTGGTGGAAAGTGTGCTCATGTTGTGGCAGCGCCAGGCACTAAATGACGATGCAGATGCTGGGACTCAGATCAAGAACTGGGCTATTAAAGCTCAATCAGAATGTGTAGACAGGCGCAAGGCTGTAGCACGTCAACCACCCATGGCTCAAGCCAATCCCTTAAAAGAGGAATTTGATCTATCTGCACCAGCTCCTTCCTCAAGCAAAGACCTTCCCACTCAATTCTCTTCTCCACCCTTGTTACCTAGACTGTTGCAAAGTTTACACCATGTCATGTGTGAATGAGTGATCCAAGCCTAAGTCCAAGCCCAAGACCCTCGACTTGGACACATTTGAACTGGAAGTTTTTGAGTTGAAAATTGTCATGCATGCACCAAGATGTGCTGAAGTTTCTGCCAGGACAGACATGGTGAGAGCATACACTCGAAGTATGAAGTTGCCATCCACATACTTATCATTGTACTCACAGGCATTTGAAAATTTCATTTCCCAAAACAGATTCACAGTAGCCCACTCAAACTGCAGCAAACATATGAAGGCATGAAATTGATTTTTTTTCTGGTGACAAGCCCTGGCCAAGTATAAGCCATCTATGCAGGCTCAGCTCACAATTTTCTGTGACACTCACTTAAATGCTTTGGCTATAGGCTGTACTTTTGTAATTGACAGCAGGTCGTTGAATTCCTAATACAGATTCACAGTTACCCACTCAAACTGCAGCAAACATTACAGCCAAAAGGATTTATAGTCACAGCCATAGTTGAAAATATTTCTCATCTTGCAGTTATTGCACCTACCATGTCCAAGGACCAGCAGTCTTGTGGCCAACGTCGTAAACTGGTTGATGCCCTACAACTTGGGCCTAGGAAAAGGCTGTGAGTGACTTTATATTTTCAGGAAACAACACAGCTACTAATGTCATTACAACAATATTCAACAGCAGTATGATGGATCCACTGATTCATTACAGTCGTCATTTCTGGTGAATGGTTCATGCTCTTTGCAACTTCCAAGCCCTTCTCACAAATGGGATTTTATGGATGGAAGAATTAGCCGACACTCCACAGGAAAACTTCACAGCCAAGTATTTACTTTCCTGCAGGCTTGTGTGCAGCCTATTTAATCGTGTGTGTATTCAAAGGGAACGACGTGAGCATCATGTTTTTCAAGAACTTCTCAAGTCTGTGGCAGGCCTGGAAGAGTGTTTGATGCAGGGCGGAGATGATGAAGTTGATGCTATTGCAGAGCTGGCAAGTATCTTGCTTTGCTATGTCTTCAAAGTCATCTGTTTATCTCATATACTGTGTCAGCTCACCAAAGGCACATCTGGAGCAAGGGGTGATGATACAAAGAGTCTCAAAGGCAGTGTCCTCAATTGGATTACCCCAAAGGGACAAAATCTCATTCCTCCTCTCACTTGCAACATGAAAGTCAACCAAGGTTTTCACCATGAATGGACAGGCATGCTACTTTGTCCTGCTGGCCTCGACTGGTCTAACTCTGAGTGCGTAGCATCTATTTCCTTGGCACCATTACTAATGGAATGTAGGACAAAAGCTAAACTAAAGAGTGGCAAGATCATTGTGACTGGAGACCAGTGGCCATTGTTCTTATATGCAGACTACCATTATGATCCCAAGGATCCATGGAATGGTCTGTTTTGAAGTGCCTTGCTAGTTTGTGTAAGATATATATTTTGTGCTGCTTCCAAATTTCTTTGTTCTCAACTAGACTCTTAGGCATATAGACACATCTTTATGTCCCCCAGTTCTGTGGATAAAGAACCAAAGGCAACTTGTTCAGGTAATGCTTAGATTCACAGAATGATGTGAGTCACACTGCCCTCCATTGCATATATTGCAATGCAGGTTTGTCTATGCTTTGGATCTATACATTTCTACTCAATGAGGAATATTCATTCCAGATCTGATTTGCACTCACCTCATCGCCTGTGTTTTCACATACAGATACAGTCACCAACTCAGAAAGGTTCTACAATTCCATTTTAGATATTTTTGAAGACCCGGATGAGAAGCAAGAAGTAGATGACCTTACCATATGGTGGAACAGGTGATTGATGACTCATTTTATTTGGCTGATTCTCACATTTTTTAGACAAATTTTCCCTTCATACTCAACCACTCAACGTCTCCTCATAAAGAATAGTGTATTGGCGAGAATTTGGGAGAAGCAAGCACAAATGAAAGTAGTTTCAGTACCTGATGGTGATGGCGGCAGTGTGTAGCATACTGCCAGCACATGATAGTTGATTGTACCTCACTACTAGGGGATTTTCAGTGAACCTGCTACCACACATACAAGTTGCTTGTAAGACCGAGATTATGCCCAGCCTCTGGATTGAAAGTAAGTCATAGTAAATACTTCATCTTTGTATATCTTTATCAATGGTAGCAATCAAGGTATTCATATTGTGATGGTAGCATCTTGATTGAGTATGTCATCAGTCTGTCACTACAGATATATTATGTATTATTTCGAGATTCTTGCTCCAAATTCACCAGCAATCACGCTGCTGATCACAAGTGTATTTGTGGGCAGTACTTGCAAGAATGATGTCAATTGGACATACTTATGCAACACTTGTCTTTTTGATGTGATTCATATGATACATAAAAACAAGCATTCATTATATACTTAGTCACTAGAGTTGATGAGACATCACAATTGCGAAGCTTGCCTGTCCTGCCATCCAGATGTTCCACTGAAATCACAGTGACCATGGTGACATCCATTATAATTAAAGGGAGCACAGTCCACGTATGTGTCACAATTGTAATGCTAGATTTACATTAGCAATCTATGTTCCTTTGATGACACCTTGACAAGTAAATTCTCATCCTTGCATATTTGGCAAGTCCTGCCATGTCTATCCTACAATGTAAGACTTAATAATGTGACATATCATTGTTGCACTTATTGTGTGGAATTTACTCAATATAATTCTTTATATACCAATACCATTTCATCATTGAATGTCTGATGGATTGATTGGATTTCCCTGAAAGGAATGGCAATCCAGCCTCCTTTACACAGAAACGTGAAGATCATCCATGGATTCAATCATGAGCTTACTGGATTGCTGCTTTGTCCTGCAGGGTTGGACTGGAAAGACCCAGAGTATGTTTTGGTTTACTGGCATCCGCAGTCACCAATCATTTTTCACTTCATTGTACACAGGATGAGAGAGAACCTCCAAAGCGGAGAAATGCCAGTATGCAGAGATCAATGGCCTGTATTTTTGTATGCCAACCATACTTACAATGCTGATGACCTGTGGTGTGGTCTTCTTAGGAATCACTTACTTGTATCTGTGAGTAGGCACACCTATTCTATTTTTTTTTGACTACATCCTTTTTCACTAGGCTTACAAGCACATTTTTACATCACCAAGTTCTGTTGACAAAGAACCAAAAGCTACATGATCTGAAATGCTCGCCTCCATAGCATGAATGCTGTCACTATCGCTTCTATACCTTATATTGCAACACAGGTTGGCCTTAGCACACTTCTGAAGCTGAACTGTTCTGATGCATGACTGTAGGTCTGATTCGCTCTAAGTTCCTCTTCAGTATTTTCACAGACCAACACAACAACAGACTCAGAGACATTCTACCACAGCCTCCTCAACCTCCTCGAGGACCCTGACAAATGTAAGGAAGTCGACAAGCTGCTGACATGGTGGAATTGGTATTCATCTCACTCTTTGCCATTTTGCTGGGACCTATATGTTGTTGTTTACACAGTCAAGTTTTTCCTACTTCATCTGCCGCCAAGTGACCTATCAGCACCAACAGTGCCTTGGCAAAGATTCGACTCAAATGCCTTGTGGTCAAACAGGCTGCAGATTTAAACACTTCATAGTCCTTATTCAAGCTTTTTTCGTGTAATAAATACAATTGCAATTTCATATCAGTACTCTTGCAACAAAGCTAGCTCTGGATCAATCACAAGACAAGCCTACACATTACTCCAAATGCAAATGGTTCACTTTGAGACAACTCAAGACAAAATAACTGAAATTCAGCTCTTAGACGACAACTTGTTGTCACTGTGCAGCACAATGTTCTCCTATGCCAAATTCATCCATATGAGCAGGCCCTAAGAGACAATATCTGCAGCTAACTTTCTGTTCAAACCTTAGGGAAATTAAAATAATCAGCTGAAATGGAATGTGATGATCATACCTCAGCAGCCAGCTGTCAAAAGTTAATGCATTGCTATTGCTCCACAACCTTGAACCAAAGTTAACCCTGGTCCTTTATAGTCTGGCCTTGGAAGACTGTAAAGAACAACAGCATTCTGAGAGAGTTGTTGCAGAATAAAATGACAACCTTAACTTGCATACCATGACCATATCTCATCAGAGTTGGGCAGGATGATAGTTCACTGTTATCCATTGCTTACATTGTGTACCTAACAAATCTGGGCAACATGATCTAGCATTATAATCACATATCTAATATCAGCAATGAGAGAGCTCTTGTTGAGGCTGCAACAGGAAGCATGACTTGCATATGACAACCATCTCAATACATCATGATACCACACTACAGTTTTCCCACACCCTTTACCCATTGGCAGTGTCAATCCAGAATAGTCCGTCCATATAAACCTTGATATCATATGGGCATTTATCCAGATATTGTGAAGGAAGAGAACCCTGTCAAAGGTCACATGTCATGACCAGGACAGGGCAAAATTGTAGTGGATTACAAGTGTACCAGCAATATTACCCAAGTTAGAAACCATGGAGGCTCTCATCAAGTTTGCAGCATCTGGCAGATGTTATAAAATATCATCTTGATGACAAGCTAGCAGATACTTGCAATGAGACTATCAAGATTGCACATTTGGCTGTTTCCTTCCCATGTAGTCTGGGTATTCAAAGCTTTGTAATGTGAAGTACAATTATGATATATATTGTACATATTGCAGATCAGATAAAATATTCTATAACTTTATCATTTTCACGTTGGTTGCCTGATGGTTGAAATGATTGCCAATGGTGATATCAAGGCCAAGGATATTTTAGCTGCAACATCATCCACCAAGATCAGCATTAAGCTGCCGAAAATACTCAACAAGGTCACTGGAAAGGAGACCAGCATCCCCTTTCTGTTCTCACACAATAAATGTGCCAAGAAGATGAAGTATTATGCCAGGTCCATCAAGAAGAAGGGAGTGGCCTTTGTAATGTCTTTGACAGAGATTGCACATTCAGCATGGAAGGACAATGCCTGGCCCACAGACTCAACTGTCACAGATGATAAGTTGGAAGATGAACATGCCTTGCTGTGTATCTATGCTCTAACTATTTTCATTTGTATTTTTACTGAATTGTGAGTGCTTTTGGCAGAAAAATTCGACTGCACCATGTTCATGCACTGCTCTTGCTGGTAACTGTTTTACTATACTCATTTTCTCTGCTCTGAACCCCATCCAGATTTCCCAGTAAGTGTCTTCAAGGCTGTCTTTGTCACTCTCACACACTGCTCATTCAAGTTCAAGTTTACTCTTTGCTATCATCATTTGTGTCCTGCCACTTGTTTTTTTAGCCTCATTGACTCGTTTTGCATTATATCAGGTCTATAGTAGTACCTCCACCCACTCTCTAACTGCTTTTACTACACTATATTTCTGCTTGTTGCCCCCTTAATTTCCACACTTTTCACTCAGATGGCCCCCTTTCATTTGCTTTTCCACTAGTTTCAGTGTGCTTGTTACTGAATGAAAATTCACTTTGCATGCCAAAAAGGAAAACAAGTGAAAGGAAAGTAGAATTCCAGATAATGAGTGGCCTTTTTCAAATGGCTATCTACTTATTTTCACTCTTGCTTTTTTGTGCTTTTTGGACAAAGAAAAGTTGAAAATAAGGAAGATAAGGAACTGGGTGTTTTACTGATGTTGTA
This sequence comes from Suillus weaverae, assembly GCA_016767475.1. Classification (NCBI taxonomy): domain Eukaryota; kingdom Fungi; phylum Basidiomycota; class Agaricomycetes; order Boletales; family Suillaceae; genus Suillus; species Suillus weaverae. The sequence continues at coordinate 271,208 of MU179328.1, read as the reverse complement.
TAACATTGTAAAGTGAAGCTAGCAGAGTTTGTGCCTTGCAAGTCATGATCGCATGATACAAAGTGCATAACTTTGCAAATTGTGATACAAAAGTGTCAAGAAATGTAACACAATATGAAGGTGTGGCATATATTGATAAGAAACCAGCACAACCTGACATATTACAAAATGGGAAGCATTTCCGGACCTATCCAAGCACAGCCAGTTCTCACTGGGCTGTACAGTCTAAAACAGGCACTTGAGCCACCACCATCACTTGAGCCAAACACTTATATCACAACACTCACACAATATTTGGCTAAAGTGCAGGCTAACATTTTATTGCCTCATAGTCATCTTCCATATATAATCCCACTTGGCCTAAATATGTTTTATGATCTTGCACTGTGTGTTGTAATGTACTGGAAATCTCACTATTTTGATGCTACAAGACCATATTAATTTATCCTCAGCACCCAAGTTCATGAAATCAATGGACATAACTCCCACCAACAACCTCATCAAAGAGAAAGTACAAATACTGTGTATAATTGTCTGCCAGTGCGATGCCAGTGGAATGTCATGAAGTGTACATTATCATATCTTAACGTGTTATCAGTGACACATGATAAGCCGTATATGGTTTGAACTCTTCAATTTGCTGGTAAGACTGGAAAAGGTGTCCAACATGCTACTTGCCCACTCTCATCTAAAAGATGCATCACCCACATTCTCAGACCAAGAAAAAGCAGCTTGACAGCCAGGAAAAAGAAAGACAAGACAGCAGTGATGAAGAAGACACTGATGAGAATGATGGCAATGAGTCTGATAGTGGGAGTGAATAGTCAGTCATTAATGTTTCTGATTGTAAAGATAATGCTACTGTAGAGATATGCACTTACCTTTGTCACAGCGTCACACGTCCTTCAAATCAAAGCTATTTTGTGTGACTGTCACAAAGTTGAAAGTGTCGAAGGTAAATTGTGACATACAGTAAAACATGAAAAAACTATGGTCAATGTTTCCAAAAAAATTTGTACTGTATATTTTCCATGTGTCTGCACTTCCCATGACCAAAATTTTCTTCATCACCCTCAGTGGTGGAAGCTGCAAGCTCTTGATCATAACCTTCTGCCTCATTGCAAACCAGCAGGTTGCCAGAATCATCAGTACCATAGCCTCAAGGGAGTGACCCTCCTGATGTAATGTGAAGTAGAACCACATCAGCAAGAATATCACAAGGATCGAACTTAACATCTGCAGCATTCGCAAATGGTGGCTCAACCCCATCTAGTGCCAACTTGGATTGAGGTTTTTCAACCTTGTATTGAGCTGTCTTGATTCGGTCCCATGTCTCGACGTCATTCTTCTCCACATCATGCAGCACTTGAAGAGCTTCACGGCTGGTAAGACTCTCAAAGGAGAGGTTGAATGAAGTGCCGGCTTGCATTGAAAAAATGTCTGAATGTGTCAGTGCCATTGGTGAGGATACAAGGATGGTGTACTTACTTGTCTAACAATGTTGGGCTTGTTAATGGCATGATAGCCATTGATAAGCCAGTGCAATGATCTATCACACAGTGTGGGCAATGTTGTGTCAAGTTGAATGATGGCAGCAGCAGCATCATTTTTCTTTAGTAATGACAAAGACTTGTCAACAATGTCAGCATGCTGAGATTGTTTGACAGCAAGCTTGAATGGGTGCTGGACACCAACATTACATGGTTGGGCAATACCAGTGCAGCCGCCAGGGACAAAGTGATACTTGATCCATGGGTAGTGTTGATCAAGCCAAGTGCAAAACTGGATGGACTTGTGGACTGACCAAACATCTAGGTGTAAGATACATTCTTGATCATCAGGTGCACCAATGAGCTCCTTCTGTCTTGTCTAGTAAGGAACGAGGATATCACAAACATAGTCACACATGAGCTCAAATGTTGACCAGTACGTGTTGGTATTTGAAAAACACAGCTTGAAGCCTAAGCGCCCTGCTTCCTTGAATTGTGGCATGTTTTTCGTGGGGAGGGAGCATGCAGTTTTGCCACAGTAGATGACCTGAAATGGGAGAGCATTGCTGGAGGCAGATATGCTAACCACAACAGTGAATGCTTGCTTCTCCTCATGTCCAATGACTGCAACTTGCTTGGAACTGACTTCTTCATATGTAGCCGTGTTTGCAGGTTGATACATGATATTTGTCTGATCAATGTTGACGTAGAAACAAGCATGAAAAACTGCACAGTTGCGAATGGTCAAAGTTAAATGAAGGAATTGGTCCAGACAAAGTTGATTGGCATTGGAAGGGGTTTTCTGTGCAGCACGAGTTGCACAACAAAAAGATCAATTGAGATTTGCAGCTACAAACTTCTTTACCCAAGACTCTGTGCATTGAAAGCGTGAGCCATCCTTCACAACAGCCTTGAAGACCTCAGGGCAAGAGACAGTGAGGCAGGCAATGATTACACCATGACAACACATGGTGTCTAAAGCTACACCAACAGTGCGCAGAGCATGCAGGTCTTCCACAATGGTCTTGACAACATCAGGATACTTTGAGAGAATACCAGGTGGTGTTGCCTTTGTTAATGGAAGATTGCCCTTTTGAACACAGGCAAGGACATTTGCATGCCATGCTGGTCGTGTCCCACTATGGTCTATCCAGCTTCCTATAACTTGTGCATGGATACCAGCAAAGCGAGTGGGGTCAATTTGTTTAAGCTTGCACTCAATCTGCACTGGTGACATCCCATAGCCAACACAGAGGGCAGCCATTTCGATGGTTGGCCATAGCAGGGGGCTTTGCCAATTGACATGCAAAGCATCTGTGTCCCCCCACTTACACTTCTGGCCTAGATTGCATGTGCACTTGCTATGAGCTTGCCTTTGCAGTTGGCAATATGGACATGATGCCTCTGCGATAGTGATGGCTTGTGGCTGAGGATTGCTATTATGAAGAATGGAATTGATGGTGGGTTTTTGATGACAGAACACATTAGCCATTAAGATGACTTGGAGTGAAAAGAAGACACATGCTCACCTCCATAGCAGCTTTTTCACATGCTCACTCTTTCTCTTTCTCTCAGTGGCTCTTCTACACTTATGAGTAGCCTTCTCAAACTTATTAAATTCTTGCTGATAATGGTCCCGCTCCTGATCTTTGAGCTCCCAGGTGAAAGGCTTCCAAGCATGTTGTAGATGCTCCTCATGTGATACTTTTGGGAAGAACCTGAACAGACCTTTGTTTTGGTCTGCGTCAGTTGTATGGAGGTTGAGTTTTTGTTTGTTAGTTTGCATGGATGATGGTGGGGTGGAGATAGATGGCTGAGTCTCGTGTTTGCTCTCTGCATCTGACAGAGTCTCTTCTGGCTCAAAGTCACTGACAACGATACATCAGTTAGCACGAGATGCACATACCTCAAGATGATCATAAGCAAGATCCAGAAACTCTTCCATGTAGAGGGAGAATGCATTGTTATAGTCAAACAAGGGATCACAAAACATGGTATGCTTGATGGTGTTGATGGCTGCAATTCCGCACAAAAACGAATCTAGCTGTTGACCACACTGTAGTGCACTTGCATTACTAAATTCAGAGAGGCCGTGATGGCCCAGCCAATGACAAATGGTATCAATGTCATGAGCAGGCCAATCCCACCCAAGAGAATCTGCATATGAGATGGTTCAGTCGATCACATTGACCTCGATAGCAGCCCAATAGATATTGTGAATATTGATAGGAAAGAGGACACGCTGAAGTGTTCCTTCACATAACACAGAGCTTATGGCACAAAGGCAAGTAAAAGCCTTCTCAGTCTCATAGTTTGCCCACCACTTCTCGCTAAGATGAAGTGTATTCATAAGGATGAGGGATTCAACACAGATGGTCTGAAGGTGTCCATTTTGAGATGCTTGCATACGTTCAACTACTGCAGCAATCATAGTATCCACAAGGCGACCACCAATTGGACCTGATGCCAACAGCAGCTGTAGCCCTCTAGTAGATAGGTCAGTCTGAGTGCCAACTCCCTTGAGCGGAACATCCCATGGAAAACGCTCTATCACATCTAAAATGTCATCAATGGTTTCCAACTCATCACAGTCACCTGAAACAATATCCAGTCAGTCTAAGATCCAGTTTTGCGATGCACACTAATCATGTTGATGCTCAAGTGCATGAGACATGGACACCCAGTACTTTGTTAAGACCTACAAAGGAAGTGGATCATTGAGGAATGACGGATGCATGATTGATTGATCTCCATCTTGCTATGCACTGGTAGCATGATCATGAAGTGCCATGGCTGTTGAAAATGCAGGAACTGATTGTGAAATGAAGTCTGCAGGGAGCTGGACCTTGGGGGGCTCTTGAGAAAGAACAACACCAGTGCATGATGGATTGGTTTCAAGACTCATGGGAAACTTGAAGACAAGCAGCTGAGTGACTGAGAGAGTGCAGGAAGGAATAATAGCCTGAAATTTTGAAGGAATGCATAGGAGATGCAAACTGGCCATGGTACTGAACTTGAAGGGCTTTGTGAGATGGTTTCAGAGTCAATCATCATGAGAGCTGACTTATTTCTTACTGAACATTGGAGGATCTGCATTGATAGTATGACAGTATGGGCCACCATGCATACACAGAGAAGCCTGAAGTTTGACATGTCTCCAGAATCACAGATAGCTGAATATGAAGTGCCCCTTGAGGATCATCAAGAAAATGGGAGCCTGTTGCTGCAGGCACTGACAGCAGCTCAGCATCAGTAGACTACAATCTTCTGTACAGTTCTGTACAGAGCTGTACAGTGTTGCAGTGCCACAACTTGGTCCCTTCTGTACAGCTCTGCACAGAACCTCCCAGTGCCACAGCTCCTAGTGCCACAGAGCTCACAGTGCTACAGCATTGCCTAGTAAATAGAACAAAACAAATTCACACTTCTGACATTTTTAATTGTCAATGGTAGGAATTGAACTCAAGAGTTGACAAATCTGAGTCACGGCGGTGTCGAAGCTATTTCTGAGGTGTCACAGGTCACACCCGTCTTCGAATCTTCGAAGCTCAGACACGTTTGGTCACACCTGGATGTCGTCGAAGGTAAGTGCGTATCTCTACAGTAATCTCCCCGAGTTACTTCTTTTGGTGCTGGCTCAAGTGACAGTGGACCAGTGATAAAGACCGAAAACAATGATGCATTCACAACGGATTCATACATCAATTGATGGTCTCAACAATTTATTTTATATATCTATGAACATTTCTTATAAGTTTGTACCAGACGGATCTCGATGATACCTCTTTGAGTCTTTGTTGTGCAACAGGAGGCCGGCGAAGTTTTGCTGGCTCAAGTGCCCGTTTAGGACTTACAGTAGGTCTCATGACTACCATATCACGGACTCCTGGATCCACTGATGTAATGTTACAAGCGATAAATGGAAGAGGTGAAACTATATCAGTACTCGATGATCAAGAGAAATTGATGGAGTGTCGCCTTTATTGTACTCGAGTCTCGAATTTCGTGATTGAATCTTGAATCGCTTTCTGTTTCTCTTCCTCACACATCTCATGATATTGTGTCGATCCCTGCCACCCTGTCCAGGCCGTCTCATTCAATGCTCCCCACCATTCGTCTTTGAACGGGTGTCCTGGTGCACCTGCATAACCCCAAGGCTTAGACGTGTACGGCTGCACGAACGGATTGAGCACCGCTACAAGATCAGGATGAACTGGTCCTGTGAAATGCACGACTCCGGGATCCTTCATGTCTCCCAATGCCAGGCTATCTCTATCAGCCGAGCCAATCTCTGCATAGGTTCCGAGTCCCTGTGCATTCCAGCTCAGGTTCACTTCGGCCCAATCGCCAGCAAAGTGCACATTTAGCACGTCTTGGTCGCGATAGTGAGATTCTTTCGTCGAGCGCATCCGAGCCTCAAGTTCAGGCAAATGCGTTCTTGCCTTTGCTAGGTCAATCAGAAGCATGCCTGCGTTGAAGTACCGCCCTCGCGAGACGCCACCATGACCCATTGGGAATCCAACATCCATCGCTGCACCAATCGAGGAGCCCTCTAAATCAGTGCTCCACAACTCCTCCAGGCTCCTGCGCACTAGCATGTCTGCGTCCAGGTACAAAGCTCGCTCCACTGGCAAGATCTTCATCATATCAATTTTCGCCCCGGATATGCCTAATTCCGCAGTTAGGCTTCCAGTTGGAAGATCCAGGAATACCAGGGTGACATCGTGTCGCTCGGGAAGTGACGACTTGATCTTTTCTTTGTCTTCAGCGCAAATCCCGCAGTCCACGATATAAATTGTCATACGTCCCATGGTCTTCTTGATGGCGCTGCGAATCGTGACAGCTGCTGCCATTGCATACGAGGTGTTGATGGCGAGGACCAAATAGATCCCTAAGCTCAGAGTGCTTGCGAGGCGCTGCTCAGCGCTCTGCTCTACGAGGAATCCGATTCGCATCTCGCTGGTCTTCCTCAAAACCATCTGGTACTGCTCTGCATTTTTTGATAGATGCACATACTCCCCTGCATGAAGCGCAAGGAATGCATCAATTCCGCGGCGAGGATGATGCACACTTTCAATGGGCTGCTCAGGCCAGTTGTAGTCATCGAAAATGAATATGCATCCCTCGCGTGCAAGGCGCCATGCAAGTTCTGCATCTAGGAGCGTATCATCTGCACGGTGTGACCCGTCTACATACACCCAGTCAAATCCAGCGCCTACATCCCGCGCTATTTCCTCTTCCAGGAGCGCATATAGTGCGGGGACGCTGAACTGCGGGAGTATGCGACATGGACGACCCGTCCGTGAAAGATTCTGCAAGAGCTTGCGGTGGCGCTCACGTCCAGCTGGAGAACGCATAAGGTCGAAATGGTCGATACAGACTATCTCACCGCCTTGAGCGCAGAGCGTGGTGAGCAGAAATACTGCAGAGCGCCCTTCCCAGGACCCGATCTCTAGGATACGTGGCTCAGGCGAAGTCACAAATGGGAAGAGGCTTTTCCATGATGGAATATGCTGAGTAAACCAGTCTTGTGTTGGCGTAAACTCATATTCATTTGTAGATGCAGACAGATCGGTAACTGTGGATGCAGACATGTTTGGCTGCAGTTGATAATCAATGCAGTGAGTATCTCACTATGCACGCGAGGAGTGGAGCTGACCTATGGGTACAGAAGGAACTGATCCTGGTACTGTTCCTTGATGCCTTTCAGGATTTGTGATTTATACCTGTCTGTGTGTAGCAGGAGTCCATCAGACCGTCGTATCAAGTGTTTTTTTTTTTAATTGATCCCTTACTCTTGGTAAAATCCCTTACCTTTAGGTGAAGGGTCTCTATTCTGAGTCGAATCTTAGGACGATGGTGGTGCTTATCAGGGTTCACTGGAATTTCTATCAGCTGACACCAAATATTGTTGTACCGCACACTAGTATAAACAGGTATAAATATTAACTCTAATTAGCTACACTTAAATTGGGGGTCCGTCGATCCCACTTATATATAAACCACAGGAAGCCCTCCTTATATCCCATCTCTCTTTTACAGTCTTTTGCCCGCCATATCAATAGACGCGCTCACTCGCATTTTGTGTTGACCATCCTGTGATACATTTTCATTAGAAAAGGTGCATATAATCTTCCCTGAGTCGGTCGAAGCAGCCCGGACTGACCTTTCCTCCAGCTTGTGGGTATGTTTCCGAACTATACCATACAGTGATGAACTCAAATATTCCAAGCAAAGAAACAATGGCGACCACCCGTAGCCCACGTCGGTTCGTCGTCACCGGCGGGAATGGCTTCATTGTACGGGCCTTTCGTTACTTACATGGAACAGTGTTCAATTTGATGTTCACTAGGGGTCATATGTGGCAAAGGCATTATTCGAGAAGGGTCACTATGTTCGCATCGCAGATATCAAGCGGACCTCATATTTCAACGAGCACATCTCAAATGAGGTTCTCGTTGGAGACCTCTGCGACCTGTCATTTTGTGAAAGCGTTGTTCGGAGCATGGACACAATCATGCATTTTGCCGCGACAATGGGTGGCATGGGTACAATCCACGAAGCGAATGATTTCGTGATTTACAATGACAATTCAACAATGACATTCAACCTCGTACATGCCGCTGTACACCAGGGTGTCCAGCGTTTCTTCTATGCATCCTCTGCCTGTGTTTATCCGACATCATTGCAGCACCACGGAACAAACCCCATATCTCTTCGCGAGCATGATGTATGGTCTTCTGGGGCCCCAAACCCACAAGGCCTCTACGGTCTCGAAAAGCTGAACTCCGAGCTACTTTTGATGCAGTTTGTTGAGAAGATGCAGATACGCATTGCTCGATTTCACAACATTTTTGGCCCATATGGTGCGTGGGTTGGTGGGCATGAAAAAGCGCCCGCTGCGCAGCTCAGAAAGGCGCTCGCTGCACACATGGATCCCAGCACACAGCATGAAATCGAGATCTGGGGAGATGGGAAGCAACAGCGAAGCTTCCTCTACATCGACAATTGTGTCGAAGCGATTCTCCTTCTCCTCGAATCCAACTGCAGCGAACCAATTAACATTGGATCTGACTGCTCGGTGACCATCGACGATCTCACGAAGATTGCTGTGCAATCTGTAGGCATGGACGTAGGAGATTTCCATTTCAGATACATGGATTATTCTCGTCCTGTCGGTGTCCAAGCCCGCAATTCAAACAATGAGTTCATCACGAAGACATTAAGCTGGACTCCAAAGATTCCCCTCGAGGCTGGTATGATGAAGACCGCGGACTGGATCAGAGGGGAAATGGAGAAGTTGCTCAATGGCAATGACAAGGCTGCCCAGACAGAGTTGCTGAGCAGTTTCAAAACGAGCAAGGTCGTGTACTTGAGTCGGCCCACCATTACGTTTGCGATCCTGCTTCCCATCACATCCCGTGGTCTCGAGGGTCCCGAGAAGAGCCTCGAAAACCTTCGAACCTTTGCAAAGTCCCTTGCGCGTACTACATGGCGTGACACCCGTAAACTTGGACTTGTCCGCTTCCAGGTGAAGATATACTTGGGAATTGACGCAGACGACGAGTTTCTCCTGCGCCGTACGGGAAACACCGAAATGTTAAACATCGAATCACTCCTATCAGAGGAGGGAATAATGGATGTTTCTACCGAGATCTGCAACGTACCCCGCGGTCACGTCTGCGCCATTTGGCGCCAGTGTGCACACCGGGCTTGGAAGGAAAAGGCGGACTATTTTGTTCTAATGGGTGACGATGTCGTTCTCCTCGACGAAGGCTGGATGAGAGACATCCACGAACAGTTCACGCTGATCGCACAGCACGAACATGTCCCTCAAGGTATGGGATGCGTCGCCTTCACAGATGTGACTTTTCCCGGAATGCCCACGTTCCCCGTTATCCATCGCACTCATATGAACGCCTTTGGCGGCCAAGTCATACCTAAGGTTTTTATCAACCAAGATGGGGACCCGTTCCTCTTCCAGCTGTACCGCAAATGGGGCTGCTCTCGAATGATACCATCAAGACTTTCCAATGGCATTGGTGGAAGCCTACCTGCACGCTACATTCAACAACATGCAGATGGATGGACATTCGGTCCGTTGACCGAGGCAGCATCAGTGCTGGAAGCATCGTTGGCAACATCTTTCCCGGCCGCTACTCGCAAAATGACCTTGGACATCGTCATTCCAAGCTACCGGGTTCTACTCCCTTTCCTCGATGTCATCCTTGCCCTCAAGGAGTCTCCAACTTGTGAAACTATGTTCATCATCATCATCGACAACCCACACTCCCCGAAAATCACCGAGCTAGAGGCAAAATACGCCCATCGCCCAGACATCCGCATCCGTGTCAATGAAAGTAACCTTGGTGCCTCGGCGTCACGAAACAGAGGCATGAAGGAATCTGCCGCGGATTGGATTCTATTTCTTGACGACGACGTCACACCTCAAGATGATATTCTGATCGAGGCTGAGAAAGCAATTCGTTTGAATCCACAGGCTGCTGGTTTCATTGGAAACACCTATTTCCCAGTCGCCAGCACTATCTTCACCAATGCCGTTCATCTTGCTGGCGTGACTCACTTCTGGGACATCGCTGCGAAAATGCCACAGAACGAGAGTGACATGCCCTGGGGTGTCACAGCCAATCTCATCGCCCGCCGTGTTCAGGACGGTGTGGAATTCGACTTGCAGTTCCCGAAAACAGGTGGAGGAGAAGACATTGATTTCTGTCGGAAGAAGCGTGACTTCTCTGTTGCTCACGGGGGCGAAGGATTTTATCCTGCTCCTCGTGTCGTCGCAACTCACCCTTGGTGGAGCGATGGTCAAAGATCGTACTGGCGTTTTTACATGTGGTCCAAAGGCGACGGGGGGCTCATAAAGCTCTACCCAAATCTGACGTATCTAGATCACTCTCCTAACAGCGCAGAGCTATTCCTGATCAGCACAGCATCGACAGTCCTGGGCTCGTTCACGTACCTCTTCACAAGGAGCTTTGTCGTGTTCAATATTTCAATGAGCCTAGCATTGGCGACGGTCATTGCAAATATAGTGCATGATATGTACCGTCATTTGTGGAGAGATACAAACCGCACAAAAGCTCTCAGGTCTTCGCTGAGAGGACTAGGATGGGCTGTCGCAGTCGCCGAAAGTGCGCTGATCAGGATGGCGAGTGAGGGCGGGAGGTTAATCGGCCTACTTGAGCGGGGAGAAATCATGCTCGTTGGGCACAGGTTTGACTGGTTCACAGGGAGGGCGGGAGACGGTCCGATGAACGAGGAAATAATGAATGGACAACAGAGAATGGCACTGGTGGCTCTCATCTTTGGTGTGTTGTGTTTCAAGTTTTGCTGCTAGTGATGGGAGCCATCAGTTTGATTCATGCTTGGTTTCTGCTCATTCTTTCTCCGGAACTGTATGTCTGCAACTTGAAGTGGTGTGATCAATAATGTACGATATGTGTCATCTATCCTTTCTCCGAGTCTTTGCGTCTGTTGCGATTGTTGTTGTACAATATGTATCATCCTAGGAGTATCCTTTCCCCTGAGTCTGTATCTGCCACGATTGTTGATGTACCACTGATGTATCGGAATTTTAGAATCATTAGCCAGTTGAACATATCCTTACTCCAGTAAGCTCCAGTATCAGGTGGGCAAGTAGAGACCGATCTAGCTCCATGCACTATGAAAGGCGCGCGTGAATCCAAAAAAAGGGGGGGCGAAACCGACAGGCGCCAGAAAGTTCCAAGCGACTGCAACGACAATTAAGCATCTATCATAATGGGAACGTGGTCGGAAGGACCTGGTTCGCGAGGAGCTTGGCCGTGAACCAGCTCAACAGGTGGGTACAGACGGGGAAAAGAAACTGAAGACCTGGGATATGATCTAGAGTAGAGACTGGTGGGCACGGACTTGGCCAGCTTGTGTCGAAGACTCGGAGCAGGGCATCTTGGAAAGAAAAAACGACTGCTATCCTCCTCACGTTATCAGATCTTGGATGGTGACATCAGGCCATAGACTGGCAGCATGGGCCTCGCCGCCTGCATTTTATCAAAGCACAATTCATGCAGTGGAATGATGAAGAACAACGAAGGTGGCTCTAAATCGCTCAGATCACGTTGCAACTCCAGTTAGATATTCTGTACAAAATATGCTATACATCTCCGGCGCTGTTATATTCTATACAAAACATCAACGAGAGCAGTGCCAGGGTAAATCGTGATACATATGCAAATGCGATAGAGCAATGAGGGTCGAAGAGCAAAAACAAAACAAAACACTGGGTGCAATCTGTTGAGTGAACCCATTAGATCCGAGTGCTTACAATGAGCTCCGGACGACGTCTGTAGCGGGTGATATGACAGCCACTAATACCGAGATATCTGCGGAGACTCTTTAGAACGGTGCAAGTCATGAAGTCGATAAACGCACCATCTATTTTGCCGCCTCTGAATGGTTTCCCTGATTCCCTTGCACGACATGCAAACGGCACTTCATCCTCCATATCAAACACGCCGTCCTCAATTCCTCGCCCCCTTCTCTCGCTCACGCGACGCGCACGTGAACAGAGCGCTTCGCTCAGCATACCTGCTAGCGTTCGACGACCCAAAAGACCCTCACCACCCTCCCCGTCACCCTTCAAGAAAGAGCGCTTGAACCGTACTACTTCGTCTAGTACCTCGTAATCCCACAAGTTATCAGAGAGCCCATCGGAAGCAAGAATGAGGATATCGTCTGATTGGACTGGGAGGCTGAGGATCTGGGCATCTCGAGGACGTGCAGAGGATGCGGGGCCGAGCTGCACGGGTGTGTTGAAGGCTCTCCACATCTCTTCGCTGCGCCAAGCGATGTTCTCGTCGCGCACTAGCATACCCATGCAGTCTCCGAGATGGGCAATCTTGAGTACTGCGTCGTGAGTTTCTGTGCGAGAGGCAGTGTCTGGAGGGTTCTGGAAGATGAATGGGCGGGGTGGGGAGGTAGCTGGGGGAGGCGTGCTGGAAGAGTGTTGAAGGACTGCGACAAGCGCTGTCGAAGAGCCTGTCATGAGGGGGATCATCTTTGGAAGGGAAAGGTCTGGTGCGTGTGGGGTGGACTGTGGGGAATCTGCGGAGGTGACGAGGGGTGCTTCCTCGGGTATGGATGCGAGTCCTGGAGATAAGGCTGCCTTCGTGGGCAGACATGGAGGCTCTGGAATGACATGAGCCTTGAGGGTAGTCTCGTATGCACGTTCGAGGATCATCAGGACATCCAGTCCGTCTTCAAGATCCTCCAAAGAGTCTTCGAGCTCGTCATGAAGCTCGTCTATTTCGGCCTTCCACGGCCATACGGGATTGTGGGCCGTGGGCCCCGGATGTCGGTGCGGTGATTTGGACCGAGAAGGGGATACGTCCCGGCGACGGAATAATGAGGCCTCTGCTTGGAGGGCCTCTGCCGAACAGTGGTGCATTAGTCGGCGGGCGAACAATGCACTAGGTGATGGATCTGTGGAGACACGATTTGATGAACTAGCATCTGGGACATATGATTGAGAATATGAAGAGTCTGGTGAGAATCTTCAAACGTACCAGGTGTCTTGGCTCTTGACCAACCGCCGACACCATCTGCGACGCCCATAGCATTCTCCTGTATAAAGTAGGCATCCTCGCCGACTTGGACGGCGAAACTGAGATCCTCTTTCTGGGGGTGGGCGTCAAACTTTCGCCAACTACTGCTGTTGCTGCTGCCTATGGCTATGCCTCGGGCTTTGGCCTTCTTCGGTATACCATATGCGCCGACATCGAGATGGTAGCGAACCTTTTGTTTCTTTTCTCGTGGATGAGAGTCAGTGTGGGAGTCTGCGACGGCAATATTGTAAAAGGGTATTGGTGCGAACGGAGAATAGGGAAAGAAAGAGGAAGACTGGTGTGAGGGAGGAGTGTGAGGAGGGGAGTTTGGGTTTGCTTGTGGTGATGTTAGTGCCAAGGAGAATGGGGGCTGTCCATGTGATTGATGGGCAGAACCCTCGCCTTCTGCTTTGACAGGAAGGCGGGATGTGGAGAGGGCGTGGGGTTTACTAGGCTGTGGCTGAGGTGGGGGTGGTGAGTCGAAAAAAGCAAGTGGACTGGAGGAATTAGTAGGCGCATTGTACAGAGAACGAGCAGAAGGTGCTGAACCAGATCGTCGACGGGAAATTGGGAATGTGGAAGGTGACGACGAGGATATGGAGCGGGGAATGGCAGTATAGAAGCGCTTCTGAAAGGTCTTCATCGTTGGACCCGGCGCGCTCATGTTGAGGAGACCGTAGTGCTCAATAGGGAGAGACTATTATTGTAATACAGTCTGCAAGGTAAGGAGGATTGTGAGAACAGCAAGTGCGGCCCTGTGCGGGGTTAGCACGGAAAAACTCGGGTGGTCGGGTCACAAGACAAATTCACACGATTTCATTGGTCACTACAAATCTAGAGCGGTATAGTTGTGCGTGAAAGGCGTTGGGATCTCATCTTGACGAGGATGCAAAGTCATTTAGCAAAAAAGTCATAATTGAGTGGTCTCCAAGACCAGAAGGAAGACAGTCGTTCTATATGTAATTGAGATGATGCACGAAATAGATATCATCTAATTTAAGTTTGGAATTGCACACAGTTTCTGCGTTTCGGCAAAGATAGCGAGGCAAGACCGCAGATCCCTCAAGAACCACTGCCTTTCGAGCTAGGAAAGGAGATGATGATTCCAGGGGGGCTGAATATCCCGGAAGCCGTAACAAACTGCCAAAACCGAAAGTGGTCACGGTGGCGACACGAGATGGGTCAATTGATCTACGCAAGTCTTTGGGTTTCATAAATAGGCTTTGCCCTGAGAGTACATCGAGAAGAGCCAGAATGGGGAGTGGGGATATACACTTCAGGGAGGAGTGGAAACGTGGTCACAAACAGATGAGTGATAGAGGGAGTGTCCGACTGTCGTCCCATGACAGAGCGTAGCTGTATCAGTATCATTTTGACATCCCTGTCCAGACCTGGGTCATGAAGTCTCGATAGTTGTGACATCGGCAAGGGGTGGTGACGGTGGACAAGTGCAGGTATGCCTGATCGGGGCACGCGCATGTTGGAGGAGCTCGCGGGGATCGTTGTCTCCATCATCGATATACTACATGATCTTGGATGTCACGATGGGTGCCCGGTCGCTGAAGTGTATCCCTCTATGGCCGTGTGAAATCAGGATGACGACTCTTTGAAGGAGAAAGTAGTCACGGTTGAGATCTGCGCTGTCTAATAAGATGATGGTCGCAATTCCCTTCGCGGAAGTTTTCACTGGTATCTCGCACACCAATGGGAGCGCCTCTTGGTTATACAGATTCCGTGCGAATGCGGGTAACGGGGATCAGGAAGAGCCCGTGCAAGGGAAAGGAAGAAGCTCTGATTCAGATGTGCATTCGTAAGGGCATCGTCAAAGGCGGACACTATGTAGTACTGGTTGGAGAAAGTGGTCACGGAGAGACTCATTAGGATCCAGATGGGGTCGGATGGTGGGAACATTGTTGGTAGACATGATAAAGTATTCCAGCCGTGCAGCGTTGGGTGTGAAGAACGTTCCGGCGAGCCGCGGCATCTCGACATTCGTTCACTGTCACATTGAGGAATGCAACAGCCGACTTTGCGATGTCTGCTAGGGCATGTAGTCAGTCCCTTCCATAGGGTCGTTCAGAGCTACCTGTGCTCAGAACTTTTGTCGAGGAGGTGACGACTACGGGCCGGCTAAATATGCCTCGAGGATGCCTGCTGATCAGACATCAAATGATTGATTTGTTTGAAGTACTGCATGTAATAAGAAAGCAGTGTTGCCATAAATAGGATGCTGCGGCTCAGTGTTATACGAGCGGCTAACTATGTACATGGATGTAACTAGGGTCATCATAAGGGCAAGGGTAAGTAAAACGTAAATATCATCCAATGTCAGCACCACCACCACCCTTGCCACCCCTTCCACCAGAATATTTGAGAGAACAATCAAGGTCGCCTTTACCTGCTCCTCGTCCACATCGAGTTGATCCATATAGCGTGCGTGATCTCCATCCATCGTACAAACTGACGGTTCTATTATGTATTAGATGGCCAGATCCTTGGATAACGCTGTTTCTACTTATGGTCCACCTCAAAATTTTCATCATCCGCCCTCTCGAAACCCAAACCCAGGCTTTGCTCCACCCAGAGGTTCATTCCAACAACCTCCCTGGAACCCAGCTGGTGTACCTCTCCCAGTTTCACCACGTCCACCACCTTCAATGCCACCTCCTTCACGTGCTCAAAGTCAGACCGCCGTTCCCAGTCTCACAGCCCCTATCCCCACCCTACAGTCTCTCTCCACCGCACTTCCCACAATACAACAGCCTGCCCATGACCCTGCACTCAAACTCGCCTGGGCCCGTGACGTTCTTCTCCTCGTAGATCGCATTCAACATCCTACCGCAACTGACTTCCCAGCAGGGCCAGTCACAATTACTGATCCACAACTACAACGCCTCGCTTCAACCGCAGTCCCTCTCGTACAACACCTCGCAAATGTAAATCTCCACCCGCTTCCTCTATTCGCAGCGGAAGCAGTCTACCTCCGTGCTACCCTCGAAGCAAGCGGCGCTTACCCAGATCGCATCCCACACAATCCCCGTCAGGCTTTCCGCGATTTCGAAGCTGCGGCACGTGCAGGTTACGCCGCTGCATGGTTCCGTCTAGGACGCGATTACGAAAACTTTAACGATCTAGTCCATGCCAAGGACTGTTTCGAGCGAGGCGCAAAAATGGGCGTCGAAAGTTGTGTTTATGTACGTATCTCATATTCTTTGTGTGTCATTCATCTTATCACCACACAGCGCATGGGAATGGCAAATTTACTGGGTCAGCTAGGTCTCCCTCCAAACCCTGCTGCTGCCCTTCCCCTCTTGCAGCGTGCAGCTACACTCGCCAGTACTACCACCCCTCAACCCGCCTATGTCTATGCCCTCCTTCTCCTCGGCGAATTCTCCGCTGCTTCATTGCCTCCTCCTCTCCTGCCTCAGCCACCAATCGCTCAATCAGAGGCTCGCCGCCACCTCGAACGCGCTGCCTACCTTGGTTTCGCACCCGCACAGTACAAGCTCGGACACGCTTACGAATTCGCCAGTCCCCCATTCCCATTCGACGCTTTGCTCAGCGTCCAGTATTACTCCCTCGCCAGTCAGCAGGGCGAGGTCGAGGCAGACATGGCCCTCAGCAAGTGGTTCTTGTGCGGTGCAGAAGGCGCTTTCGACAAGGACGAAAGTCTGGCTTTTACCTTTGCCGAAAAAGCTGCCAGGCGCGGCTTACCGAGCGCTGAATTCGCCATGGGGTATTATAGAGAGGTCGGCGTGGGCGGTGAAAAGGATATCCAGGAATCGATGAAGTGGTACTCCCTCGTATGTCTTCTTTCATGTTCATCAATTGTTGCTCACATCTTTGCAGGCTGCTGAACATGGAAACACCGATGCTGTAGAACGTATCGCAGCCCTCAACCAAGTCGTCCCTCAAGCCCTTTCACGGCAAGAGCACGACACCATCACAGAAGCCAAACTCGTGCGCAAGCGTACTCAAGCACGGGAACGATCAAGTGCACAGCCACGCATGAGCGCGGAAGATGGAAGACAAGTGATGGAAATGGCGCGAAAGAGCTCGATCCAGCGACAGCAAACTCCACCACAGCCCCCAGCGCACATGACGTCGCTTGTAGATTCACCGCCTTCTGCTGTACCCCAGCAACTACCTCCACAACAACAGCCGCAGAGGCAGTTCGCCGGTCAACATCGCTACACGCTTGTAGACCCTGGATCTGGGAGTGCGCCCCCGTCGCGCCAGCAGTCGCCGTCACAGCAGCCACAGCCACAGCCACAGCCACAGCCACAGCCCGCATATGCAAGGGCCGCTGGGAGACCGCCTGGTCAGAGGCAGGGGTCAGGGCCGCCGCAGGGCCAGCCACCACACACTCAGGTCACACCGGGCGATAGAGCTCCTACTCCTCAAGGTGCTGCCCGTCCCCCAGGTCCAAAACCCCCTACCACATTTGCAGAAATGGGAATTCAAGGTGCAAAATTGGAGGAGAAGGAGTGTGTGATTATGTAGGTAGTGGCACATCTATGAATGCGTACCATTTTTGTCGAACTCTTCTTGCGGTGATTTCATTTGTAAGCTTTTTACGTAGGATTACACGGACTGATGCATAATGGCTCTGGAGCGTAGAGACATGTCGTGTTTTCGTTTATATATAGATGGTGAATACTCGATGTCACCTCGCGTCTGTGGTAATGAGCGCTGCGGCAATCCGTTGATCTAGTAAACTTTTATCAAGTTGCTGCTGTGTGCTGACGTCTATCTGACTGATGGCCGTCTAGATACAGACTCAATAGGAGGCACTAGGTCACATCAGCGCTCTATAAGTGGCGATGAGAATCAACGTTGAAGACATCCTCCACCAGTGAAGAACGGAATCCTGCAAAAACCTTCATTTCCAGCACGAGTGTGCTCACGCGTATACCTATTTTCCATACTAATCAATAATCTGCCGACGGTAAAAAAAAGTTAGTGTATGGTTATCAGTAATGTATGCAAAGGAGGAAGGGAAGCGCGAGAGCGGTGTAACTGTCTGGTATACCAATGCAAGGATCGTGTGTAATGTGAAAGTGCAAAATCAAAAACATAACGACTTGAAAGCAAATCACGATGGTAGCAAAAAAAACCCCACAAGAACAGATATTGTCCCATTCATACTCTTCATCAGAGATCAGCACCGACGGCGTCTACGACGTATAGGACTTGCTGTGGTCGGACAAATAGTCCCCTGGACTCGGATGTCGACAGGTCGGATGCTGCGGGCGATGAGCTTCGCATCCGCTTCGTGCGGTCAATGCCTACGGTCAATTGGTCACCTTCTCGCTTTAATCCACGATTATCCCTCCCTGACCCGTTCATCCAGTCCATCTTCCGCCGTCTCTGCGTCTGATAGTCGTCTGCGCCAAACTCCCACTCCGACCCATTACTCCCGATATCAAAATAGCGAATACCGCCCCAAGACCCATCGTTCCACTGACGGCCGTCAGAGGGGTCACCAACCCAGGCCTCCAGTGGTACCTCAATGCCGACCCAGGGTCCGAGTTCGCCCTCGACTTCGCCGATGTACCGTGCAAATGCCTTGAAACGCTTGCGCTTCGATGACACTATGCATGGAATGCCAACATCGAGCGTCGCACCACGAAGCTGAACCAGGACGTTCGCCTCCTCCGGGGAGGCAGATGATTGTTCAGGAGTCCGTACGCTTGTGGTGATCGTGTCTGATGACCCGCGGCGGGTGAGTGCGGGAGGAGAGTCTGCTGCAGGAGAGGTTCCATCTTGCGTCGGAGAGTTGGCATCATCATCATTGAGGCTGATCGTCTCGCGATCCTTGCCCTTGTCGAGATCGCTAAGCGAAATGCGAGGCGATTTTTGAGAGTGGTTCTCGACGACTCTGCTGAGTGGCTTCCTTTGTGATGGGGTGGTGGTTTTGGCAGGTGTACGCCTGGAAGGGGTCAGCTTAGTAAATTCAGATGCTCCGCGGCGGATGGATGTTCGTGTGGAGACGGCGGTGGTCGTTGTCGTTGAAGTGGATGCAGTAGATGACAATCTTTCTCTCACAGGAGTGCCTCTGTTCGTCCCAACCGTCCTCGCGCTCACATTTGATATAGTGGATCCTCCAGACACCTTCCTTGAGCGAGGCGTGATCATTTCAGAGGGAGCTGTCCTGAACGTGGCGTCACTTATTGCACTCGACAAACTCGAATTTGGGCGTGAAGTAGATGGAATACGGAGCGTGGACTCTCTTGCGGAGGAACGGACGGCGGACACACGTGAACGCACCGAGGGCGCAATGGATTTTGGCTTGGGAGAAGGTGGATATGAAGTGATGATTTTACTCAGCGCGGGCTTGGTCCCGTTTGGCGTAGGACTGACGTTGCCTGTGCGAGGCGATGGTGTCTTGCGTTGCATAATCTTCTCCGTCGTACTCGATCGTACGGATGTGATGCTCTGCGACTCAGGTGTGAGCTTAGAGTCAGGGCGTACATCGTTAGGCTTGGGAGTTGTAGCATTACGTGGAGACGAACGCCCAATGGTGCGCACGCTTGCCGCGGATGATGTCATTGTAGCCTCACGGGCATGTTTGTGGGGGCTGTTGATATTACGGCTCAGCACAGACGCGCGCAACGAATGCACACTAATTGTATCAGAGTCCGCATCTCCAGCTGCAGATGACTTGCGGAAGGCAGTGCGCCGGAGGTGCGAGGGCTGAGCGGGTGATATGAGGTCTTCAACAGAGACTTCCAGTTCTGATAAAGATACAGATATTTAGGCAGAGAATAAGACGAGCACATAAAACGTACCCTGAGAGATTTCTTTAATGGCCCAGCCCTCGAGGCCATCGAAACCACCCTGCTGACGCGTGCCCGTCCAACGCTTTCGGATGTACCGAATGAGATCTGCACGAGCGTCCTCAACTTGCACACGGATGTGCGAGGTGGCGGAGAGCATGGCAGCATCTTCATCTGTTGGGTGTGGTCGTAGGAGGATATTCACAAGGCTCTGATCACATATTAGCATCATGCATAATTGATCTCACCTCAATCCTCACCTGATACATTGTTCCAGCGTGTTTCTCAACCATTCCGCGTTTAATCGCTTCCATCACCCAAGTAACCCTCTCGCCATCATCAAACCTATCGCCATCTGCCTCCATGATCTGTAGCCAATCATCCTGTTCAAAACACTCTGCGCTCTGACTCACAAGGCATTCATCGATCGCCTTCCGTGCCTGTTGCACCATTT
Source organism: Suillus weaverae (assembly GCA_016767475.1). NCBI lineage: Eukaryota > Fungi > Basidiomycota > Agaricomycetes > Boletales > Suillaceae > Suillus > Suillus weaverae. The sequence continues at coordinate 250,882 of MU179328.1, read as the reverse complement.
CCCGCGACGTGTCTGCCCAGGCGTCGATGACAGAGTCAAGCTTCTTTATCGCGTGCTGCGCAGCGAACAATAGGGGAAATATGTTCATCGGCGTCGTCCGCTTTGCCAGACCCTTTAGCAGATTTTCCCGAATCTTCTGTGGAAGCGATGCGAACTCAGAGATGCACCAGCCTTCCCCGAACAGGCCTACAAGTGCCCGTCGCGCGCCCCGTTCCAAGTAAGTGTTCTTGACATCATCTGCAAGGGCGAATTCGAGTACACGTGGCGCTCGCCTGGCGCACTGTCGGCACCGACACCCGCCAGTACCCCATTTTGACCCCGTGATGCGCTCATACTCGTTGAATTCGAGAGATGCATGAAATAGCCCATGAATCATCTCGTACACGATCCGGGCCTGTATTTCAGCGACCAGCCCGTCCAAAGATAGATACATCGCCGACTTAAGGATCGCAAACGCGGTGTCCAGGTCGTACGTCCGGTGGGAGAACACGAGGGTTCCCGTGTAGATGTACCCCAGAGTAAAATGGAGTGAGGCAGGGGTAAAGGGGGGCGAGGGGAGCGTGACTGTGATTGGTTCCCCAGGCTTTGTCGGTTGGGCCCAATTCAAGAGCTGCGCATGGAAGTAGGGGGAGCGGGACACGAGAATGAAGCGGTGGGAAGAAAAAATAGCTGTTGCTGACTCGTGATTTGTCGAGGAAAAAGTGCCAGATAGGGCGATGCGCACGTCAGAATAGAGACGAGATCGCCACATAAACACGAGGTCTTTGCGCAGCTTGTCAACACGGTTCTCCTCTGCATCGACAAGCTCGCGCGACTCTGAGGTATCAAAGAGAAATTCAAATGCTTCACCAAGTCCCTCGCCTGTGTACAGATATTCCAACTCGTTAGAAAACAGTGTTGTGCTGCTAATAGCTGGTATGCGCATGACGGAATTGAGGTTGGTGGAGGGCGAAGGAGATGATGAACGGTACGGAGATGGAGAACGAGATGCTTGGGCATAGTCCAGGGTGAGACTTAAGGACATGGCAGACTGTGCTGGCGCTGGGGAAGGACTGGTAGAGTAGGGAGTCGGGGAAGCGATGGGAGGGGGGCGGAATTGAAAGTAGCGCTGCTGGAAAGAAGGCGGGGCGCGTGCATACACGATAGCTGAATTTTATTAGCAAAGACGCGATGAGCGAGCTCTTAGTATAACTACCTTTGTGGCCCCAAACCTCATCGTGATCATCGTCATTATCGTTGCATTGGAGTTCCCAGACGACATCTGCAAATCGATCCTTTGCCTGGTGAAAGAGGTTAGTGAGATCATTACGCCAGGTTTGCGTGGACTGTCTTGTTGCTTCCTGGACAGTATATGATGGGGTAGAGCTAACACCGGCCATCGCCATCGCCAGCAACGATGAATATGACGAGCAATCGAACGGAGACGGTGTGGAGGGCGGTCACAAAAGTTGCAAGCACCAGAAACACGTGTTGTACATAATAGGGTTAAGGTTATTGCAGATAAGGTACTTAGACGCCTGCCAATTTTGAAGAAAATAAAGATATTAATTCCAGGATTAAGCCAGGAAGGACATGATTAGCAACTCAAAACAACTCCTCCTCTTCGGGCTTCCAATTCTTCGCCTGATCCCAATAACCCGCCAGCCTCTGCCCCAACACCTCTTTAGCCATTGCATCCGTGGGACACCCCCTAGGCTTAAACGTATTAAACGCCCGATCTCTAAGCTGACCCTCCCATACGAGATAACACGCATTGTTTTCGAGAGAGACTATTTCTTCTGGTTCTGCAGATTTCCCAGGACCTCCAGCACCGGCGACATCATTGAAAGCGGCGCCATTGGTTTCTGTGCCTTCCTCGCTTGCATTATCGAGGACCACATCCTCCCCACCGCGCGGACGCGCAGCCTCAGTCCAAGCGATACGATGAAGCATCAGCCGCTTATAGTTTTGAATGAACTTGGAAGCGCCTTCGACATATACCATGCTAAAGGCGGGATTGAAAATGCACACGCCCGTTAAGTTTAGTTGTTCCGCGTTTTTGCGGACTTTGAAGCGGTGGGAGGGGTCTGTGAGCGTTTTGACCCTGTTGTGCAAGGAAGCATAAAAGTGAAAGTGTAAGTAAAAGCAAAGTCAGCTTGGATAGTAGCGAGGGGTACGCACTTGAAAACAGCCCCAACGACACCCTTCTTCTCCTGCTCAGATTTCTTATTCTCGATCTTCTCTCGGCGTTGTTCATCAGTGAGCTTACGTTCCGCATTGGTCTTCTCGTGCGTGTGTTTTCTCATCGCGACTTCTCTGCGCACGCGGGCTTCGACGCGTGTGGGGTCTTGGACTGCGTCTGATGTCAAGACTTTCATGAGGTTCGACAGGCGGACTGTGGGACATGAATCGTGAGCAAGGTCGGAAAGGTTTAAAGCGGTCGAGACGTGCCTTTGGGTGGGTCAGGCGGGATGAGACCCATACGGATACGATCACGTTTGTCTTGACGTTCGGCTTGACGGCGCTGCTTTCGCATCTTCTTTGTCTCCTGTGGCGTCATGTCAGATTGTACACACTCATACAATGTATATACGGGCCTTTTTGGTCAACATGAGCGGTTTCAAGCCAATTTTGTTTTCTTCCATTGGAGCTGGGATGGGAATAGGGTGCTGAACGTACAGCGTGACTGGCGAATCCTGAGTTCGGATGTTGAGGCGAGAGAATCCGAGGTAAAGGTCATCGTAGGTCTTGTTGGGCAGTAGAGCTGCGTCCCACCATTCCACTGTGGGGGGAGGTTCACGCTGGGAGCCATGGTTAGGGACGAAATGAACGGTTGAGTATATACGCACCTTGATGTTCTTCTCCAGAGTCTCGAACTCTGAATCAAGACCAGCCTTGCGCGCACTCTCGGCAATACGTTGTTTGAGCGCCTCGAGCTGCGCTTCCTGACGCATTTGTTCAGCGAGCTGTTGATACTTGCCCTGGGGATTGAACCGGAAAGTGCGACCATGACGCTCCTTTGGGGCACCTTCGAAACCACTGTCTTTGGCTGCGGTCGAGCTGGAAGCGTAAGGGTTGGCTTTGACTTCGACGATGGGGACTGGGGTTGGCGCTGGGGGAGGGGTTGGGGCGTTTCGAATGTTTGCCTTGTAACGGCGTCAGTTTCAACGACATGCATGACGGGGTCATGCGCACCTTGATTGAAGCGAACTTGGGCTGCATTGGCTTGTATCGATCCTTCTTCGACTGTGGTGCAGCAGGTGCGGTATCAAGGAGAAGGGGATGAGCGGTCATCTTCAATCCAGCGCCTTGCTGGGCTGGTTCGACGGGCTTGTTCCTCTTGCCCATTTGGGGCACCGACTAGACGTATGATTTACAAGCGAACATCATTAGACTGAGGGGACTGACCATGTACGGGTTGTCCTTGACGGCAAGCTTCGTCTGTGCCTCTGCCACACGGCGCTTTGCCTCTGCGACCTTGCGAGCGAGGTCTTCGGTGTTTTGAAGTGGTGCGCCTGGACTTGGTGAGGGGCTGTCTGTCTTGACTGGTGGAGCCTTTGTGAGACCTGATATGCTGCCTTTCATGGCTGCGACCTTTGCCGCAATCTCTGCTCGTTTCTGCGCGATGAGAGCATCTCCGGGTAGCTGTTGAGAGATGAATAAGTGATTGAATGAGCAAGAAGAAGAGAAAATTAGACTCACAAAATCACTAAAAACAAGACATGGGCCGGTTAAACAAGGGTGCTAGTAGGACTAACTGACCTTTTTTGTTTTTTTGTTAATGGAGACTCGCCATTGCCGTCGAACGCTCGCTTGCTCATCGTTCGTGGTGGCAAACAGAAGCAGGGCACTCAGTTCTATATCACTTAACGCAGCGAGTGCAACACTACGTCAGCGCGTCAGGTGAGGTCCCCCGGCATTCGCCGAGTCAGGTTTATCATTTCTTGGTTATCCGATTTCCCGCTGCATTCAGTCAAAAGTGCTTGACTGACTGCCCATGCACTCACTTCCATGTAACATATGAGCGTCGCTTTTCCGGTTGTCGGATGCATGCTCAAACGCTGGGGGCGATTTGACCTCGAAAGCATGTTGGATTGCGTATGGTCGGGGTGGATGTAATCCTTTGTCTCGGATGTGACTTTGCAAGAACATGTACCCAGTACTGACTGCAATCCTGCCGCAGAATGGGTCGTCGTCCTGCTCGTTGCTACTGATATCGTAAGAACAAACCTCACCCTACATCGCGGTACAACCGTAGGGTACCTGAACCCAAGGTCCGTTCATCCACACCTCGTCACTGTCGTCCTCACTCTGTCCCCATAGATCAGAATTTTCGACCTTCGCCGGAAGCGTGCCTCTGTGGACGAGTTCCCTTTCTGCTGTCTTATTGTCTCCGATGAGTACGAGCAGCTGAGCTCCGAGGCGCCTGAAACAGCTCGCATCTGCGCCAACAAGCACGTTACCAAGACGTCTGGCAAGGACTCATTTGTCCCCAGTCCACCCATTCGCATCAACAAGATGTTGAGTTGCGCGGGTGCTGATAAGTTCGCGACTTGAGTGTGAATTCATGTTTTCCGTTTTCCGTCTAGGGAGAAGCCCTACGTCACTGTTGCTCGGGTAAACATCGGGTAGATTATCCTCTCCAAGGAATCGAATGCTGCGGTTATCTAGGAGGCTCTCCGCCGTGCACGACCCCAGATTATTGTTTCGAAAGGACTACTTGAAGCTTAAGAGTTTGCAGTGGGTAACATTTTACCGGTTACCTGGGATATCTTAAATTGACATTTGACGTTCAGGGATGGAGCATATGTACAGTTGGTGCGGAATTAGCGTGCACACCAAGAACATGGCGCGGCTAAAGTATACAGTGTGACACTTGCCCTTTTATTCACTACATCATCCAATGTGGGTGATGGTTAGGGGAACAAGGGCAAAGATTAATGACCTCCATGCTAGAATTTGACACAAACCCGTATCGGAAGGTGTTTGTTGTTGTAGCATTGTAGGGACAATATGAAATGAGTGGAGCTAAACGTGGCTTACACGAAGTGTTGGTGAGGTAAACTAGTAGGTAAAAAGCAGACCGTTGATGACGGCCAGCCACTGCTGTATAACGTTAGGCTAACGGCAAGTACAAAGCACCCACCTCCAAAGGCGGATGCTTCAACACTTCTTCTAAGTACCAACCCCCAAATTCTACTTTTAAATTCTGCTCCTCTTGGATGATCTTGTTCAAGACCGCCCACCATGCCCTTTGAGCGATATTTAGCACATGATGAGTCGCAGCGGAGTCAGCAGTACTCTAATCACTACGGCGATTACAACGATGGCCGTTACAACGTCGATGACGGTCATCCTTACTCTAATGGCCTTCAGTTTCAGATACCCCAGTTCATGTACAATGGACCTCCAATATTAGCCCCAGGTGGTGGTGCAGAGGTCCTACCAGCTGGTCTTCTTGATAACCCAGGTTCGTTCGCTTCATCCTGGTTTGCGAACAATGGATTTGCTCCGTGAGTACAAAGTAATACCTGTAATATCCTCTAATGCTCATTTTTCGTATAGTTTCCATTCTTCTTCTCAGTCTAGGCACCATGTGAGCGTGGAGGCAGCATCTGGTGCTGGCAATATGCAATCGAGCAATTGCTATGATACCTATTCGAATGTACCTCATTCTATACCGTATCCCCAGGCCGACTACTCTCACCCACCCCCACCACCTCCAATTCAAACTACCTCCAATTCCTCCTTCACAGCCGCAGACATCCTCAAACTCAATGCTACAACTAGCTTCTCTGCACCATCCCCCTTGGGTCTTCCTGTTTACTCCTCCTCTGGTTTCGACCTCGTCTCCCTCCTCTCTCGCGTAGTCACCCGTCCCCACCCAACCATCATCCTCGGCCCCGTCGACAGTTCTTGCTCCTTTACTGTCGTCGATGTTCGTCGCCACGATTGTCCCATCATCTACGCCTCCCCCACCTTCTATCGCCTCACAGGCTACGCTGAGCACGAGGTTCTCGGTCGCAATTGTCGCTTCTTGCAGTCTCCCGATGGAAACGTACAAAAGGGTGAGGAGCGTCGCTTCGTTGCACTAGATGCCGTGGCGCATTTGAAAAAATCTCTCTCCGCGGACAAGGAGTGCCAAACCAGTATCATCAACTACCGCAAAGGCGGACAGGCTTTCATCAATCTCGTCACCGTGATCCCCCTCAGGGGCGGCATATCGAACCGTCCCGAAGAAGCGGACGAGGTCGCTTATCACGTCGGCTTCCAGGTCGATCTCACAGAACAACCCAATGCGATTCTGCAGAAACTGCACAACGGGAGTTACATCATCAATTATACCGTGGGTGCAGGCGCCTCGGTGCCATCTCCGCTCGGGCCTCCGTCGAGAGGTCGACTTGCATTGCCGTCCAGCAGTGTACTAAGCAAAGATTTGCGTAGTCTGATCACAGACCCCAAATTCACTTCCTCAGTCCCCCTCTCCACGCGTGTCAATATCCCTCCATCTACAGCCACCCCTGACAAGCCTGACACTCGCGACGGCAACCAGCTCCTGCACATGCTCCTCCTCGAAAAATCCCCAGACTTTATCCTGGTTCTCAGCCTCAAAGGCGCCTTTCTTTACGTCGCCCCGAGCGTGCGCCTCGTCCTGGGATATGAACCTGAGGAACTCGTCGGAAAGAGCATATCTGACTACTGCCACCCTGCAGACCTCGTCCCACTCATGCGCGAGCTCAAAGAGTCCTCTATCACGCCCAGCACCCCATCAGCCGACTCCACCTCCCCCATACCACCTAGCTCATCAAACCCAGTCAGCCAACCCAAAACAGTCGACCTCCTCTTCCGCGCCCGTGCCAAATCCTCTGAATACGCTTGGATCGAATGTCGGGGGCGCCTCCACGTCGAACCCGGCAAAGGCCGCAAAGCCATCATCCTCTCCGGCCGTGGAAAATGGATGCCCTCGCTCAGCTGGCGCTCGATCGCCCATGCTGGCGGGCTTGGCGAACAGGAGGTATGGGGCATGGTGAGCGCAAACGGGACCGTACTCGTCACTAGCGCCAGCGTACGCGATATGCTTAGATGGAGCGTTGGTGAGGTTATCGGCAAGTCTTTGGGTGCGATGGTCATTGGTGGGGATCGAAGCCATGTGGAGGCAGCAATTCAACGCGCCAATGGAGATGAGGCGCAGGTACGTGGGCGCACGGAGGACGAGCCGTCTGCAATGGTATGCACGATGCTGCGTAAAGATCGTAGCACAGTGCACGTGCGACTCGCAATCTACCGTCCACCCGCCCCGACCCTAAACTCGACGCCCTCTCAAGCGCCCTCCCCATCACCCGCTCACCCGCTCGTCATACAAATCACGGTGCTCAGCAATTCAAGCAGCTCCAATACGCTGATTCACGCCGAGGCTGATGATGTATTCGAGGAGCTAGATACCACGCGGGGGAGTAGTTGGCAGTATGAGCTGCAGCAGTTGCGGTTTGCGAATCAGAGATTGTGTGAAGAAGTTGATGCGTTGGAGGTGCATGGGCCGGAATACCACCAGGAACAGCAGCACCGACAACACCATCAGCAGCAACACCAACATCCGACGTTGGTCCACACACATGATAGTGCCGACTGGTCGACGCTCATGGGTAGCCACACGAGCTCTGTGTTGCCATTGTCATTGGCACACATGAATCCTGCAATCCACATGCCCACTTCGACATCGCTCAAGCGTACATGGCACTCTGAGGATGGGCCTGGGTGATACAGATTTTGTTGGTTTTCCCTCTTGATTCCCACACGGACACTGTCGATACCCCCCTGCTTGGCTCTCCCCTAACTCTGTTTCTCGCATCGCACACGCTATCGCCACACCAACATCGCTATACACGCATGCAACATGTAAACATCTGTACGTTGTCCGACAAGCTTTGCGTGATGCTGTCCTTGTATATGAGTACATTCTTCTTCATGGTCCCTTTTCTTTTTTTGCATTTCGATTTCGGTTTGGCTATGGTACCGTGTACATTGCACTAATAATACCTAGTGTCATAGGGTCTGTCATCTGTCTAGACTCTGGTCCAGAGAACGATCCGGTCAGTTACAGTCAGAATCGAGTGGAACTAGGTCCCTCCCATATGGTGCAAATCAACTCTTCTAATAAGACCACCCCCAGGAGCACGGACTGCAGGGCTTTCTAATGCTCCAGAGTCTACTGAGATAGATTCATATATCTGTTTCATACATCTGTTCCATACTAACGCTTCCATAGATATCAGCCTCAAATCCCCCCCCGAATACCTCGTATATTGTCACACAGCTGATCAGTGCACGGCCCCGACCAACGCGCACGCTACTCACCAATCTCGACAACGGCAGTCCATATACCCCAAACATCGGAGCCTCAAAATCACTCGTTTGAAAATCCTGATCGATGCTCTGCTAGGCTCTGCCCCGTCATGGTCGTATACATTACATGCAAGACCAAATGAGGGGAATGGCGCCACACGGGATTCTCCCGCCCTCGTCGGTGTATTTGATGGGGATATCCTCCTTACCCCTCAACAACGGCACGGAGGGTGTTTTTGACCTCAAGAGTTCGAAACAGATGTGCGGCAAGTGTGGTTTACGACGCATACGTGTAAGCACGCTCTGGGCTTACTAGAATTTCCATAATCTACATAAATGCTATCCGCAATACTGAATCACAAGCTTTAGTATCTGGCAGTTAAGTCTTGACTCATACGACTATTCTATTAGTATGTTGAAATTATTTTTCACGTGGATGCTTGTGCGAAAAGACTCAGAAAGATTCTCCAGGTTCAGTTGGCAAGATCCTGTATTCACTGAGGACTGCATGATCCTCCTACACAGTCAGCTCAAGGCACAACCATTGCATTGGCAGGTAGTAATACGACGATGACGCCGCCAGCGTCCATATGTGGTTCGGTCCTCAGAGTCTCAGGTTTGGGAAACAAAACGTCTGTATACCTCGTATTTCAACGATGAATCTTTCAGAACGATCTATCAGCGAGAGTCAACTTTATTGCAGGCTGCGGACCCGTAATTACTGTTGAAGGTCGCCTCTTCTTCGCGTCTGGCTGGTGTCAAACTTCACTTAAGACTTTCTTCCACGTATTGAGGTAAGTTCTGCAAAAGATCGGTCTGTACTAGCCGGTTATCGAGTTACAGGCTATTCCGTGTCCAAGCATTTTCTGGCTGGTGAGCGGTTTTGGCGCTGCGGGGACTTGCATATCGGAACCGAACAGGGGCGGATCCGGGATCCGATTGAAACAATGGCACCACAAAGTAATCCCAAGGCTTGCTCAACTTGAACTACTTACCTGGTTCAGGACCTCATGTCTTGTCTCTGAATACTCATGCTCAGCCATGGGCCCCTTGCTCGCATGCATTTCCTCACCAGACCTGCTGGTTATACAATCACCGCGGGCTCGATGGCACGGTTAGTTTTTGAATGTTGTTGATTGCTGCAACAATACTCTGGTTGAACTAGAACAAAAAAGCGGCTTACGATCTGCTAGGTTGACCGGCAAAGTAAACCACATGCATATGTTGGATGTGTCCGATGTTTCGATGAGGTGCGTGATACGATCAACTTTTCCTGCTTGATATATAAGCTGCCTCTGTTTCTCACTCTCATCATCGTCTGCTGCGTGGACACCAGGTACCTGGCGAAGGACATTTCAGATTTACGACGGGTGCACAGATCTGGTGGTCGGAATGTCATTTGATTGTTGGAACCTGTATCGTTCTTCAAGATGACTGGGCTGGTAGTGTCAGCTGATTTCGAGCGTACACAGATCAAGGTATGTCGAGAACCCTTCTGGCGGACGTCGTCGCGCAATCTATTCCTGTATTTCTCTTCCAATTAGTCGGCAGATCCTTCAAGTGCTCATTACAAATGTCAACGCGGGTTTGACGTCACTGGTCAGCGTCTCCAAATTGCGAACTCATCTGTGGAACCCCTGTCAATTCGGCCCGCTCCCCGAGCGTCTTCAAGCAGCACTAGTTTGCTTTAAAACTCGACAAAGAGGTGCTCGTTATCGTATGTACGGACCGGACGCACACAGGCAGCCACACCAGTTCTACGTTGTCGAAGTCCAGCCCCTGCTTTGTTCTCTCTTCTACTCCTCATTCTCGCATCGCACATCGCTATCAGTGCTACACGCATGCAACATGTAGACATCTGTATGCGGTCCGACAAGCTCTGCTTTGTGCTATCACTGTCTTCTTCGAGGTCTTTCGTCGTCTTTCGTGGTACCACCCTTTCGATTCTTCTTTCGATCCTGCTATATACAATACCACGTACAACGTCTCAGCAACACATTCGCAGACCGAGACAGACGACAGATACGAGCCCATGAGAATATCAAATGCCAGGTCTGTCCCACCCCTCCACAACGAGTCTTTCGGTATTCGTTTATATTTCAATTTTCGATTCTGCTATGTTACCAATGTAAATATATACATTGCACTAAAGATACAGTGTCATAAAGCTTGTCTCGAAACTGGACGGTCGTCTGTCTGGTCCCAAACGAGCCGGTAAACTACAGTCAGTACTTGTCGAGTGGATCTACTAGTAGGTCCCTCCTCATATTATGTCATGGCTCTTCTACCGCAAATAAGATCAACCAGGCGCACGCGGATCACGGAAGAGGCTCCCGGCTACTCGAAAGCCTATTGAGGTGGATGTACACATCCGTCCCATACCCCTCCATAGATATCAACCTCAAATCACCTCCAAAATACCTCGCATACTGCCAACGATACACATCAGCGCAAGCCCCCGGCAAACGCGCACGTCACTCACCAGTCTCGACAATGGCAATCCATACCCAAATCCTGCCATCGGAGCCTGAAAATCGCTGGCCTGAAAGTCTTGATCAATGCTCTGTCCGGTCATAGTCGTATACATGTATGTCCAAATGAGGGGAATGGCGCTACGCGGGATTCCCCCGCCCTCGTCGGTGATTTTGATAGTGATATCCTCCTTGCCTTCGACAACGATGACTTTGATGGGCGGGTATGGTTTTTCGTCTTGTGCATCGTGGCCGAAGCGGTCGACGACTGCACGGAGGGAGTTTTTGAGGAGTTCGAAACAGATGTGAGAGAGATGGCCTGGTACATAGGGGAAGATGAGGTTGGGAGGGCAGATGAGTTGAACAGGGGGGCCTTTGAACATGGCGTAGTGTTCCTCGCAGACGAAGCGGGCATTTTCGATGGCTTCCTGTACGATATCGTGGACATTCTGCGGCGAAGGAGGGGTGTTAATGAATGGGGAAAGACAGAGAATGGCAACGTACAGCTTTAGTGCAGATGATGCCTACATAGTCTTTGTGTGGCTGTTGTGTGTTTAGTGCGACGTCTAAGGAAAAGCAACGGATATGAGAAAATGATGAAGAAGAGATCTAAGAACAACTGACGTTGGCCGATCAAAAAGCGGATACCGATACGGCTCATGTAGAATCTATCAAGCCAAGCTTGTATATCAAGGCCAATGTTCTTTGCGTTCTGACTGCGCTTCCATTCTAGGACGCCCTGTGCGACCGTTGTGACTGTAGGGTCGTGCCTGCGTTTGATGGCCTCGAGCATGCGAGTGAAACGGGCATTGTAGTCGAGAACGGAGGGCGGCCAGTCGATGGATGATGACTTTGCGTAGTATCTTGTACTAAGTAAGCATGGTATGCATGGATTGTAGGGGGTTAGAGGGGCACAGACCTGCGTTCCAAAGGGACCCTGAGCTTGACGTTACCGATGCCGTTCGCATTGCCCTTGAGACGGGATAAGTTGAAGAGAGGGTGGTCGTGGTCCTGGAGGGCGGCAAGACTTGGGTTTGGGGTGCTGTCAGGTAAGAAAATATCCTGGCCTGTTGAGGAAAGCTGCTGGCGAAGGTGTTGTGGGAGTTGTACGGGAGGAAAGTTGATGAGCTCCTGTACAAGATCTGGTGAGGAGAAGTGGAGATAAAAGAAGACGGGCTACGGCGGACCTCGAAGGACTGGGCATACCAGTTCTTGACCTTTCGTATGGAAGGCATGTCACTGAGATTGTGGGGGAGCTCATCAAGCTCCTTGACACGATGCGCGAGGCGGACGGGCAGCTCTTCTGAGGGTAGACGATGATATCAGAGTCAGTTAAACCTGGACAAAGATTAAGTTACCTGCAAGGAACTGGCTCGCCTTGAGGAGTGTTCCCTGACTTGGATGTTGACCGAAGAGCACCATCTGCTGCAGCGAGACTGTAGATTATAAAAATTCAAGATCCGGGGCAATGGGTTATGAGGATATGAGATGCATACCGCCAGTCTGAGGAAAGCTTGCAAAATGGTGAATCTTGTCCCATAGGGCCGGAGAGATTCGAAAAGCAGCAGACATGGCATCGACGAGTGTTCAAGTTAGTTGAAGCGTTGTTGTAGCAGGCCTCAAGTACTTAAATCAAGTGGATATGACTCGGATTCATTCTTCGGTCTTTAAATCATCCGGATCGCACTGTTTGCACGTGAATTTCATTTCAGATCTAGTCAATTATCTAAAACTGACAACAGTCCACAGCCTCAAGGCTGCCACTACTAGCCACCAACGGCCAAGTCCACTCATAGGTACTGCCCTACGTCGATAAGCTCGTCGGTGGGGCTACTAGTGGACATAGTGCGTTCTAATTTCCACCATCAAATAAAGAACATCATGTGAGCTCTCCCAGTATTATCTTTGTGCGCGCGCCTATCGTGTGACGTGGACCCTCGCAGCTGCATCATATCACCCACCACTAGTAACGTCCCAATTGTGGCAATCTTGCTGGTTCGCAGCATACTTCTTATTTCCCTGGTGCCAATCATGTTTCTTCGTTCGGTAAGTTGCATCGTTTCTCTTCTTTTGTTCAAATGCATCCCCGAGGCTCCGAGCAAGTGAAAAAGCCTGTCAAAACATGAATGATCTTGGTGCTGCGTAGTTTCAGCACGGACCCTCGTTCAGGCATCGTTCCAGAATAAGCGGGACAGAAGGTTCCTCTTGATGTCACTACCTCGACAAGTGACGGAAATTGTTGCTGACAACGATCACCCATGTCGGAAAATTTCGCAGCGGCCGGGGTCCTTGCCTAATCTACGAAGCTCGACAATCTCGCCAACCAGCCGCAATATCTCAACAAACTAATTACAGCCTGCTCACATGCTGCGTTATTTTCACAACATGTTTGCACGTGTCCAGATGTTTCATGCACCGACTTCACTTCCGCACCCCTCGGACAAACCCGATAACACAAGGTCACGGTGCCCTCGCTTATTCGGGATAAGCTCTTATTACCATTTCCCCGACCCTTAGAACGAAGATCTAGGGCATGCCATGCAGGTCCGTTGTACCCCGGACTGTCAGAGACTGTCATGTGTTGCTGCAATGTTTGGCCATTGTTCCCGACATTCACTACCGCTGAGTTTGCGGGGTAAGTACGTTGGAAACTGCCAGGAAGTGCCAGGGCCGCTACTATGAGGTGGCACCGTGGTGTTTGAATCGGTGTCTCCCGTCAGCTGTCATCTCATCCACCGAAATGCACCGAAACCATTCCCCTGGTTTCCACCATCATTCATTCCGCTCTCGGGTTCACGAGCTCTCGCGGGACCGACGATGATCTCATCATTGCAGCAGTCTTACGACCTCACACGACAGCACACGACCAGAAAAGAGATTCAAAACAAAGGACTTTGTCGTGCCTGAGCGCTGAAGTTTGTGCCCGGCACATCGGCACATCATCTGACATCGTCCAATCAACGCTAATCAAACTAGGTACCATTGAGCATATAAATATCTTTGTCTTGCATTCTTATGCTATGTCGTCAAAGGACTCTCAAAGGTCGTCCAATGCTCGGCGTACGTTTTTTCAGTTCAATCGACTTTCCCGGCGGGCCCATGGCTGATGAAAGCTGACGAAGGGCCACGAGAAGCCAAATTTTGACCATGTGGACCTAACACTACCGCGCACTATCCAGCATCGAGAGACCGAGTATTTGTATTATTGTCTACCCCAACATTCGACACTATGGCATATTCTGTACGAGTAGCTATGGTTCTTATCGTTCATAAGCTCATAAAAGTATTCTCAATAAACCGACAAAATGATCACTTCCTATGATACACGCCCTTCTCAGAGAAGGTCCAGCTACAGAATTGTTTAAACTCACTACGATAGGAGGGACGCTCGTAGGTATGTTTGATGTCAATTCTAAGTAGTAGATGTCTAGACGACGAGCGTGAATTTCAAGACATGATTCAACTTCAATTCATCAAAGCATCGAAGCATCAAATCTCAAAGCCGCAGACTCAATTGATAAACAGAAATGTCAACGCTCGATTGTGACTGCTTATGTAACATAAACTAAATTTTTCGCAAAATCAAGACAAATATAAGTATATCCACGGTAAATTTGCAGTAAATGTTGAACCAGAACGTTCAAGTCCAGATAATTGTGTGATAGACAGTGAAACCTGCATCTCACATAACATTGAGGATCGTTTCGCCGACTCTGCATTAGCATTGGGAGTAGCTCAGGCAATTGCATCGTTACGCTGCCAATGAAGCCGGCTGGGCAGAAGCAAACTGTTCGTTCTGAGCATCTCACACGACAAACAAATCACGAGAAGACATACCGTGCTCTCCATCCCAGACATCCAATCTGTCTGCATCCTCTTTCCCTGATCATAAATAGCCTTAAGATTGATGATCGTCGACTCGCAGGCTGTCTTTGCTGCATTCAACCTAGAGATTTGCTCTTGCGCTTGAGTCAGACTATCCCGCAGGCCATTATAAGCGGTCTGTTCTGCGGCGAGCAAATTCTCCAAGTGCGCGAAGTCGTCTTTGGACTTCTTCAAAGCAGCGAAGGCGCTCTGCTGAGCCTCGCTCGCGCCGTGAAGGTTCAATCTAAGATCCTTGATTTCACCTTCTAAAGCTGCAATTCGGTTGGCAAAACCCCGCACTTCGCCATCGCGCAGAATTTGCAGTCCATCAATTTTCTCGAGGAGCCCAAGAATGGTGGACTGCGCCTTCACTCGTTCAACTCGTGAAGCATTTTTCATGACTGCAGCGGTATCCTCCAAGGACTGCCTCGTCGCATCAGCGGCGAGCAATTTTGACGACAATCCTGCCTCCCTCATCTCGGAAAACGTGATCCTGCTCTTTAGCTCTTCAATCTCCTTCCTGGACCCTTCTAGAGCCAGCTCAAGTTGACTATTGCATCCAAGGACTTCCGCAAGTTCAGTACGGAGGGTCGTCACGGTACTGTTGGCCTCAGAGAGCTGCCTTTCGAGCTCCTTGGCAACCTCGGTCATGACGAGAAGCTCCTGGGCGAGCACAGCGCCATGTCTGGCTTCGTTCTGTGCAACAGTCAAGGCTTGGGCGAGCTCTCCTTGTTTGTCTTCTGTGGTTTGGATGAGTTCCACCATCCGCTCTCGAAGGGTTTCTTCTTCTCTGTGAGAACTAGCGAGCTCATCTGTCAAGCGCCTATTCTCGCTTCGCGCAGCAGTCATTTCGTCCTCCATTCCATGCATCCGAGCAAGAATCTCATTCTTGCTGCGTAAAAGCGTATCAGCCTCTATGGAAATTGCATTTAGTGAGGCTTCCTTCTGAGCGAGCGTCTCATTGAGCTGGACGGCAGCTTGCTCGTACTCGAGGATTGTATTTTGGAGGTGAGTGATATTGTGATCGCGATCAGCGAGGCATTGTTGCAGGTCGAGCTTCTCAGATTCAAGTTCGTTGGTTTCGCCCTCAAGGTCGGCTATGCGTGACTTGTGGTCATCAGCTGTGCCTGTCAGGGTGTCAAGCTCGCTCTGAAGGCGGGTAACTGTGTCTTTGAGAGTTTGGATTTCTGTCACATGCTTCGCGATTTCCTTCTCCATAGCATCAATCTGTGTGGAGCGTCAACAAAAGTAGATCGACAAGGTTACGTGATGAGCTTACCGTGTTCGCCAAAGCAGGCTGTTGTTCATCGGTCTGCGAGGCCCTGCGGTCCGGCAGAGATTCTGGGGTACGAAGGTGTTCGCGTTGCTGGTCTGCAAACACGTCTTCATCGCCTTGGTACCTCCAGTCGCGTTCGGCACCAGGAGAGCTTGGTGCAGGGGTGGGCCGCATCGAGATGTCGTGAATGATAGAGCCCGATTGGGTTCGTATAACACCTGCACCTTGCGGCGTTCCAGCGCGTGGGGTCTGGACATTACTTCAAAGTGCGTTAATAACAAACGGAAGCAGGCATTGAAAGCACTTACAATGTTGCGAAATCTGGCGCTGGAAATTCTTCGTCCATGTGATGAAAATCCTGCTCATCCAATTCTGTCAATTCTTCTTCGCGCATGACTGCGCGCGCCCTTTCAGCGGAGAGTTTCAACATCCTGAGTTCATCTTGGATTTCGCGTAGCTGTTCATCGCGGTCCGCAAGTTGCGCCTTCAGTTGTTGATTCGTAGGCTTCGCCCGTTGGAGTTCTCGGACCTTAGTTTGGAGCTACGTGTCATGGTGAGGTGCAAGTTACAATACTGAGAATGTCAAACAAACCTCTGCCTTTGTCATCTTTGTCAAGGACCGATCGGGGGGCTTGACGGGGGATGGTACCCGTCGCTGTCTCTTTGCCATAGGACTTCCACGTGCTGAGGCGCTATCTTCTTCAACTTCTTCTTCCTCGCCAAAAACTGACCTTAGGCGAGATGCAGATCTCGCGCGCTGCCGTTTATACACCGACGGCGAGAAATGTTCGGTGACATTTTTCCAGATAGCATCCTCTTGCGCAGGTGATGCGTCCCCAGCAGCGGTCGGAAGGAACTTGCGACGAGCATATGAGAGGCTAAAAAGAATTGGGTTCGACGTTAAAATGGTCTTAGCAGCCGGTCGGACTTACACTTTTTTGCCCTCCGGAGTCATGCCCACGTACCCACTGGAGTCGATAGGCTGCAAAACTCCCTGCTCTTCCTGCTCTCTTACAATCAGTAGATGATTTCAGAAAACTTGAAACATTTAGGCGTACAAGCTTCTTCACAGCCTTTCCTACCCATGATGCCCACTGAGGTCCCAGCTTATCTTTCCTATTTTTCGCGATCTTTCTCACTAGTAACAAAGGTGATGAGCAATAATCCCTTAAACAGTTGCAAGCATGAACATCTCACCATGCGCACGAAGGGTAGCGAGGTGTACACTGTGCCTCCTGTGCTCTTTCTGTGCCTGTGAAAATGCACTGAGAACCCCTAGATTGAAAGTCGTCAATATCAGTGATGCCCTTTGCCAACCCCAAAACACGCGTTAAAGGAGGTTAAAAAATTTACTCACGTTCCACATACGTATGCTTGGACGTCTTTTTGGTTTTCGAGGCGACCATAATGCTTCGGTGGAACTTGAATTTTGGCTTTGTTCGGTGGAAAGGATGGTGGTAGATTGAGTTGAGAGAAACAGGGGGTGCGTCTTCCAATTTTCGCCTGGGAAAAAAGTGGGACACGCCACTTGACTAATTGGGCGCGCCGGAGCACGTGCTACACGTGACTAGAGATGTGACTCGTTTGCGCATGGACCTTTCCAAGACCTTTCCTTTCCTTTCTTGAGCGCCTCGTTGATGAGTTTTTGCTTGGCTTTGCGTTCAACGTTCAAACGTTCAAACTTGACGGCGCGCTACGGTTCACGTACTTACCACGAGGGGATATAACCACATATACAATTGCGGACAGCCAAAGTCAGCAATTTAGGCCGACACCAAAGACTGATTTTTCCTGGCACCACAAATGACCAGGAACCCATTTTTAGTGCAGAATGTGTTTATTGAGGACCATTGCAATGGATTTGCACGAGCAGATTGTTCAAAAACTCTCATTTGAGGCTTTTTTAGGGCAAAATTTTGGCAGTACCATAAATAAATCACTAAAATCTCGAAAAATATGGCAATCGCTTCAATGTCCTGTGCATGATTCTATTGAAATTTTACAAAAATATTGAGCCGTTCTCGCACTTAAATCATAAGTTATGCGTCTTTGGGCGTTCAGCGTTGTTTTCGTTACGCTTGCTGTGTCTGCTAGCGCTCGAAACGAGTGCTACGAGGGCTTCGAAGAGTGAGCCTGGCTGTAGATGTCAGGTAAGACTATTTTGTTTGTCACGCGGCGACGCTAGCAGATGCAGGAGACTGGTTTATTGCAGGATGGGAAATGCAAAAATCTGAGTTGACAGTAAATTGACAGTGCAATCACGTACAGTTCACAGAACCTCGTACACCCGTAAATAAACCGCAGGGTCACCTACTGATTCGACTGTGACTCACTGATAGATCATTCCGAGATTTTCGTCATGAGATGCGATCTGCGAGAGGTAGACAAATAAATGCACACCGTGATTTGTTTCATGCACTGGTGAAACCCCGAGGACCGAACTGGACCAAATCTCAAGTGTGGAATCATCATCGTATTGCTGCTTGCCATGAGCATTCTCATGGCAATCCACCTCAGGGTTGTGCGTTGAGCTGACACTGAGGATCGCGATTAAACACAAGATCTCGTGCACTCGGGTAGTGAGGACGTACGCGAGAATGATGGCTCACTAGCAGTGCTTGACTTTGTGGTCTGATCTGTTGCAAAATCCATCAAGATCGGCACAGGTCATTCATCGAGTAGAATATGAGAATCAGCTTGCAACGCTAGAAGTTAGTTCCAGAAGGTTTAGGTTGAATTAGACAGACAGGAATCTGGCGAAGCAAAAGCCCATCATCGTTTTCAAGAGGACATGGGTGTTTGAAGTAGCTGCTACTGGGCGAACCTATATTTTGTGTTATGAAGAATATTCGCACACCAGGTGGAAGATAAATTACACACAGAACAGCCATACATGTGACATCGCGGCACTGCAACTAACAAAAGTTCATACGCCTCCCTCGACCTCGATCTCGCATTTCACCCTCTTCTGTGGGGTCTCCGACATAGCCTGCACAACATCCTCCTCGACTTTGAACCTTTTCAGCGGGTTTACAGATCCACTCGACTCGCCTTCCAGCATCTGATGGATCCCATCCATCGGCATATCCTCTTCGTCCTCGTCTCCACTCATGACCTTCCTGCCCACTGCATTGCGCTTTCCAGCCTTCGTCTTCTTTGCCTTTCTGGGCTTCTTCGGAGAAGGAACGAACGCGGCGCCATTCTTCACCGCCCACTCGATCTCGATGACTCTGTTCCATCCATGCCACCACGCGGAGACAAGAAAAGGCAAGCAAAGAAAAACGTCAGAATTATTGCTTTGACCCGGATACCATACAAAGGAAAACATGAATAACGAAAAGTATCCACCTCTCTTTCAGTTTGACGTTATCTGGGACATATGTCTCGGCTTTGCGGTATAGGTCGAGCGCTACTTGGAGATCGCCCCTATTAACGTCGTTAGGTAGATGCATTGTATATAAGGAATGCTGCCGGGATGCGGACACATACTTTTCGGAGTGAGCACGGGCCAGCATCACGTATGCGCGTCCGGTTTTCTTCCGCGAAGCAGGTGAAAGCACATCTGCTAGCTGAAGTTCTTTGGTTCCGCGTTCGCTGTAAGTCGGTCAGCGCTGTGGCATGACCTCACCAGTAGGGCAGACGTACTACTTGTCTTCCAACTCCTCGAGCCTCGCACGAAGTTCATTATCCAGATCCCGGTGCCGGGCCATAAGCGGGGTAAGCACCCCAGTCGGAAGCCTTTGGTTCTCCTCTTTCATCTTTTCTTTTTCCCTCTCTCTTTGAAGGTTCAACTGCAATGCGATATTCTCCTTCTCCTGTCGTTCAAGCTCTTCGCGCTCCTTGAGACGGCGTGCAACTTCAACCTCGACGGCTCTTGCGATCTATCGATCTGTATTTAGCAACGTATAGGGTGATCGAGAATAGGAGCATTCGCTCACTCGCTCATCAATTTCCTTATCCGTCAACTGCATCATCCCTGAGCTACCACTTGTCTCTGCTGTCTCGCTAATAAGTGCAGGCACTCCCGAAGGACGACGTCCCTTCTGGACACCAAATACCCCAATGCCACTGGCGCGTGGTACACGAGATCTGCTTTGACCTGCGCCAGCAAGGCTTTGTCTGGGTGCGACACGGGCGATGCTGGGACGTGGGCCACGCGATGGACCTGCGACAGCTTCCAAAGGCTGGAGTACGGCTGGTGCAAGTTTCGGAGGTGGTGGTAGGATTGCTGCAAAGTGGGGTTTGGGTTGGGGTCGCATGTCTACAGAACATTGAGTTTTCATGAATCATGCGACGGTTTGGTAATAGTAACACACCGCGCTCGTTGACAACCGGTTTGTTCTCGACATTCTTTGTCCGCACTGCGAAGCTGAAGACGGTTGTGAGTTAGGCTAATCCTGAGATGACATGAACGTCAACCTACTTCAGCGTGTTCAGCGTATCCTGCCTAAATTTCGTTCCAGGAGCAAGATTGCAGATGAGCAATCCCACTGAGTTCCCGCCAAGGGCGTCTTGGAGGATGCGCGTGAGCTTAGAATTGCGATATGGTATTCGAGACTGCGCATGCCATCAGTCTATAAGCCTTCACATTGACCAAAAAACGCACAGCCCCCTGGTTCAATGCATGTACAACCTGCCCGAGGACACTCAAGCTCTTATTGATGGCTGCGCTCTCAGCCATCCGTGTGGGGTCGTTCCCAGTTAGCTTGTTGTTCTCTGACCCAGCAAGATCAACAAGGTTAATCTTTCCTGTCAATGCTAGAAGGGTATGATGTATTAACTGCCTAGGGAAGATGGAAGATCACGATTGGGTCTTACATCTCTCTGCCGAAGAATCAGTCATCGTTACCTCCAGCGTTAACATCGCATGTGAACGAGACGAAGAACGGTTAAGATTTGTCGCGCCCACTGAGCGTTGCTTTGATGCTTGGCTGCATTCAGAGGTAAGCAAATGCGTGCTTGGGTGCCACCCGCGATGATGCAAGTGACTAGAATAGAGTACGCACGAATAAATCGCAATGAATTCCTCGACCGAGGCTATCGGTACTGAACTCAAGTTTGCAACAAAGACTTGGCCCACATCATTTTCTCGTACTGGGAGCTTTGGAGCCTGCACATCCCGGACATCAGTCAGTAACCTTCCCATTAAGAACCGTCAATAGAAGTTGAGCATACCGTCTCCCGATCAACTAGTAAGTCATAACACTCGTCTTTATATATCTCCATGTACGATACTGCGAGCTCGACATTGGACCTTAGCAGTGCTGCTTTCTGTTCGAACATGGCCTGTCACAGTGGCATTGGCAATCATGTAACGGGGAACATGCAGTGGAAAGTATACGCACCTCAACAACTCTTGGAATGACACCAGGACATGCTTTTGTTCCTTGCATTGTGTGTGTCTTGCCAGAGGACGTTACGCCGTACGCAAAGATTGTCACGGTCTATGTCCATTGATATAGCAAGAATTTAGAAGGAAAATTTGAGGACATACCACGCCACTGTATACAACGTCAATGAGCGGTCTCACATCCTGTTCAAAGATCTCCTCTTGTGTAGAATCTTGGTCGTAGCAACTGGTAAATCTAGTTGAATAGTAAGTTACTGCACATGACACCTAAAACATGCCAGAAATGAAAAAAGGACTGCACGCACGGAAAGCGAAAGACTTGCGTCACGTCCCGTGGGTTGGGCACGCGAATCCACGACGGTCCCTCTCCGTCTTCGTCGTGCGTTATCTGTATCCCTTGGTCGTCAATCTCGTGTTCAATGCGAGGTCGCAGGCGCGCGGCGATCTTAATCTTGTGTGTGCCAGACATGTGTCCTCGAAGACGCGGCCTAGATTTGAAGAGGACTTGAGGGCTTTGATTGCAAAGAAGTGTTGTCAACGGTGTAGAAAAGGATGTCAACCATAACGCGTATACACGTGATTGTCACGTGACGGAACGTACAACTTGGTTCGAAGTTGTTCAAATCGTTGTATGTAAGTAGCAACTTGTAGACTTGTAACGAGTACATGCCCCATACCATGAGCATTATCCATCATCATGGCCAGATGATAACTAAACTCTGGCTATTCTCACTAACGTTGTATTCCAAGCAAGCACCCGGATCAGCTGAACAAGCATTCAGTTTACCTTGCGAACACTGTATAAAGTGCTTCGCAACTTGCGATGCGATGCAAACAAGACAGAAAACAACTGATTCACGGCCATCACTTGAAGTCAGCAACGACATAGAGCAGTCGAATCAGGCCCATTGAGTCTTGAACACGAAGTTCCCCTCTCGACAGAGGCTGCACCTACAGCTGACAAAGTGAAGATTAGTCATTTCCTGTGTCCCTGCTTACGCTCAGGCATCGTCTCGACCTCCCCTACCACCCTCCTCGCATCACAATCATATCTACTGTGCGTCTAAACTTCTAGGTTATCACGTAGCCTGTCTCTGGAAAGTTTGATCTTGCAACAACATTACAGTTGAGCCTAGAGCGAAGAGGCGATGCTAGCTTAAGTTACCAGCGAAGGGAAGCAAGCGCATTATGGGTGTTTTGGAGGTACATGCACTCACCGATGAGGGGCAACCGGTGCATACTTGACATGCAAGTCGTTCACAGAGCAATCTCAGCATTGCCATCCGTTGCGCGCGGATACTGGTGCCTCGGAGGGATTGTAATTATACAATTCAAAATTATGATGGCGACAACGACAGGTGCACCAACCCGCGGTTGGCATGGCGTGGACCTTGATATGTGTAGTGTGGTTCGAGCAATCTATCTGCATTGTATTTGAAGGCCGCCAGCAAGCAATCGTTTTCTGTTCAAACGGGCGGCTCCTTATACTTGGATCAAGCGATTGGACAGCCTGCAATATCATATCCAGTCTGCAGTTCCTCGCGATAAGTCCTCACTCCGATGACAACAATGCAGGTGATCTCAGTGATCATCTGTCCAAATTGATACCGCCGACAGCTGCGATGCTTGCGTGTATAAATGGATCTCCTGTCGTGCTCGCTCTCTGAGGGTCTCCATGCCACTTAATCTTGCAGCATGAACAGGACGTTCAATATACACACAGTGATATTGGTAGCCTGCTCGCACTGGGGGCTGTCCTAAATGCCATAATTACTCAGCCACTCGGAGGTGCTCGTTGAAGACCGACCTTCTCGGGACATACAATAGGTTATGACGATCAAATGACGATGTTGTGAACACTGTAATGAAACGTTCTCTTCTCATGTCGGACACTCGGTCATGTCAGGATCGCGGCGATGTATTCATTGTTCAATCATCGAGCCCGTGCTACAATCACCACGGTAGAATTATCTCTAAGGCGGTGGTTTTTTCCGTCCTACTGGCAGTACTTGGTGGTCATCACGCGCCGTTTGTGAGTCGTTGTACGTTCCTTGGTTGTCGCGCGCCTTGGTACCACAGCCCTCTAACTTGGGATCTTTTTTTTTTTTCATTGCCGATGGTCCCCGACTCTCCAAGGCGAGGAGCCTGGTATCAGCCTCTCTGGCCCACCCCACTTCCTGTATCACGAACAATCTCCGATATCATGTTCTGAGTCACTAGTCGCACAACATACTGAGAGGGTACAATAATAGCAATACTCAAGGCAGATTGATGCTTACTCCTAAGTACTACCTGATTCCTTTCTGATACATTGTTTTCGTTCATATTGCATACCATTTTGAGATTGGAGGTGATGTGACTTATACCCCTGATTTATATTTAGCGTACAACACTGAATACACAGTGACTTTACGCTTAAAGTTCTTTCACTGAGTACTTGAGTTACAATCTTACGTTAGGGAGCTTTGCGTCTCTCAGCGCTCATCACCAAGCTGTCCAGTCCCACGCGGGCACCATGATGAAAGTGCACTGGACTAAGAGAGGGATTAATGTACTATACTACTAGCTGGCTAAACATGGGTTAAGTATCTCTCCAGGAACTAGCCGAATACCTTTTACAGACATGCTTCAATTGTATTCACGTAAGTTGTTGTTTTCCATTTCTCGCGAATCCGAGCCGAGAGATATCATCTTGTAAGAGTTGGATACCATCGCTCAGCGTTTCATCAGCCGCTGAGAAGTTTTATCATTTACTGATAAGCTCTTTGCACAGATTTCCAAAACACCCCAGTGATCATAGCAATTCCCTCTGATCAGACAGAATGAGCCACCCAGACAGTAACCAGGGGTTGATAATACTTCAAAGCCTCACCCACTGATTCAACGTTGAATGTTGAACATTGCAGCACCGTGACGCCCATGGCAACGCTTCATCTCCGTGCGAGCCAGGACCAGGAACGAAGTTGAAGGGGAGTAACCGCACAGATGCTGGTCGCGATCGGAATGGGTCCGTTGTGCAACTCTATCAGATAAAAGCTTGGTTGCTCTTGCGGTGTTGCCCTCATCTTGTTCCTCACTTCCTTCCTGTTTTCCACTCATACTTTTCAGCTGCTCGTGCCGGTTCACCATTGGTAATCAGCTGCGTCAACTTTGCACACATAAACTAATCGTTCATCTAGCTAGGTCTGGGACCTTGTTTTTCAGTGGCAGGAACACTCCTTCTTTCTCTACATTCCTTTGACACTCAGGATGCGGTCTCCTACATATATCAGCCTTTCTTTGACCTTCCTGTCCTGCGCCTCGATCGCATTTTCACAATGTACGCTCAATGTACCTCAAAATCCCCTTACTGCACAGGGTCTCGCCACTCCATATACATTAACCGGGTGCAACGTAAGCCGCCTCCGTTTTCTTTCTGTACGCGTCTAGGTCATGCTCATTTTTTTCTATCTTGCTTTAGCAACTTGATTTCGCCAACCAGGGCGTGTTCGTTGAAGCTGCGATCATCGATCCTGCGACTGGCCAAATTCAGATATATAATCCCCTTGTCATCAATGCTGGGATGACGGCTGTCGGGACCAGTAGCAGTAGCAGTAGCAGTAGCAGTAGCAGTAGCAGTAGCAGTAGCAGTAGTAGCACCAGCAGCACCAGCAGCAAAAGTAGCAGCAGTGGCGCGAGCACGACTTCTAGCTCAAGCTCGTTGAAGACTACTGGCACCAGCACCTCGACTAAGTCATCAAGTACATTGCCCTCCAGCTCGAGTTCAGCAAAAACGAGCAATGGCAATGCTAGCACCATCGCCACAGCGCGCACGACATCTGCAGGGGCTACATTGACGCAAGTTGCCCGAGCGACCGCGACCACAGGGGCTGGCTTTTTCATCCCCCCAATTGTTCCAACTCTTCCTGCAAACGCGGTTGTTGCTTTGTGGTTTGGGTCTAACGCAAACACTGTCACGCTCACGGGGGACACTGCAACCTGTGTCAATGGCTTGGGTACTTCAGTATTTGGGCAGGTACGATTTCGGATTACTGCGCCTCACGATTGCCTGTCAACTCACCGTTTTTACAGTTTGCATACTGCAATGCGCCAGCATGGTTCAGTGCCGCCAACACAGCGGTTCAAAATGGCATGACGAAAGTTCCCGCCCCAGGCACAGGATCTGGTCAAGCCTGTCCTACCATTCGGGACTTCCGCATTGTCGATCAGGTCAGCATTGGCTGCAGTCGTCAACTTATATCATCTGACCATAGTTGTGACATAGGATCAATCAGACAACGTTGTCACCACGTACCTCCTGGTCGGCGGCAACACTCTTGCTCAAAACACTCCAGCCAACTCCCAGGCGAACCCCAATGCCGAGGTGCTGTCGAATGGTGAGTTCAGCTCACTACATTGTATTCCGAACCAACTCAGCGACTGCAATTATCTAGCATCTGACAATGCCCTCATCAATGGATTCATTCAGCCTGCTCTCGGGTGTACTCCTTATTCAAATCCTTGCACAACGTGTCCGAAAGGATCGAGTCCTGCCCTCGCCACTGACGTTAGTATTTTACTTGTCATGCTCAATGTCAATCTGTAGTGACACTATTCCCTGCAGGAACTTCAGGCTTCCTATTTCCCACCTGCCAGTGGTCCAGCAATGGTGCCCCTGAATGACCCCATGGTTCTTGTTAATGGGCAACAGTCGCTCCAGAAAGTAAATCTATATCGATCAGGTGTTAATCAAGCCCAAGCCGATAACGCTAATGCATCAGGCACAACGTATTGGTATGTTATGTGGGACTCGCTCTGCTTCTATTCCCTGATTGATATGTGGTCTACGTCCTCGGCAGCCAACAATTTGCGCAGTCGGGTCTTTTCATCTCCTTGAATCAACAACTGTTCACTGGCACAATGTCGCCCGCCGCTAACCAGGCCACGAATCTATTCACTTTCCTAGCCATGAGATTCTCCACAGCGTTTGGTCCAGCACCTGGTGAATACTCTGACCAGCTTTCACTATCATTCGTTATTGATTTGCTTTTGCGTGACTGTAGGTCTTGGATGCACACAACTATTAAATGTCGTCAATCCGGTAACACTTACGACTGATGGAAATGGCATTGTCACGGCTGCAACAATCAATACGCAGGAGCTGCAGCAGATTTTGACTGGAACGGTAAGTGTATCCTGTGGAATTACATTTGCGGGTGACTGATGGGCACTCGTCAGACGACTACCAGCACCGCCACCGTCACCAGCGCCACCCAATCGGGTGTCCGTTTAGTGAGCTCGGTTTCTGGAGCCACTACTGCTACGCCGACCATGACTGCTAGTAACACCACTAGCGCAACCCACTCGAGTGTCAAGTCAGCTAGCACGTCTTCCACAGCTTTGACTACGACTGTTGCTAAGACCACCAGCGCAACCCACTCAAGCACGTCTTCTGCATCTGTGAATACGACTGTTGCTAAGACCACCAGCGCAACCCACTCGAGCACAATTTCTACATCTGTGAATACGACTCTTGCCAAGACCACCAGTGCAACACACTCGAGTACTAGTACGTCTACATCTGTGAATACGACTCTTGCCAAGACCACCAGTGCAACCCCATCGGGTGTCCGTTTGGTGAGCACGACGGCTTCTGGAGTGACCGCCACTCCCCCGGTTACGAGTGCTAGCCACAATACAAGTGTAACCCCTTCGAGCGTTCATTCAGCTAGTACGCCTTCTGTAACTCCAACTGCGACTACCGCTGCCACCAGTGCAACCCATTCGAGCTTCCAATCAGTTAGCACGTCTTCTGGAACTGCTACCGCGACTTCCACGACTTCGCACGCCACGATTACAAGCGTAGTGGTCACAAGTCCCACTACAGTGGCTACTAAGGTTACCTCGAGCAGCGTCTGCATGCTTACCGTCACCGTCACAGCAACTGTCTGCCCATCCCAAGTAAGAATCAAACAACTGTGTTTTACTTGATCTGCTAGCTCAATCTCGTTGATTCTAGACCCAAGAATCAAATCGCCATTCGGGCCAGGGAGGGCATTATTGGGCCAGGGGACTTCCAGCAAGGGAACATTCGCGGATGCAGAAGAAGAGTAGACACTCGTCCAGCTGGTGAATGGCTGTGCTGCTCACTGGTGGGTTCACCACAAGTACGATGATACCCCTGCAGTTTGTTTCTGAATTCTTATCTGTGGACATGCTGGATACTGTCTCGGTCGGCTACTTAGCCTTTGTATCGCTTTCGTGTTTGATTTCACCTCTCCCTTGTTCTTCGTTGTCACGGTTTTATAGGGTTTCGTGTCCTACCTGTTCTTCGTTATCACGGTTTCATGGGGTTTCGTGTCCTACCTAGTCTCGTCTACGTCCTGTATGGCTGCTATGATCAGAGAGATTTAAGCGTGCGAGCAGTCTAATGCTAGAAAACAAACCTCCCATGGAGTGGTCAGCCTAAAGGTGATCCACTGAGGAAGACCGTATGCATCTGAATCTTTCTGCAACTTCCTGGTCATCTTTTATTTTAGCATCACTGGTCATTTGTATTCAAATGTTGTAAACTACTTATCGATATCACGTTGTCAGCTACGTACTGGATTTGAGAATTGTATCCTTGTAATGCCAAATGAGGACGGCCGAGCTTGCATTCCTAACAGAGACAAACATACAATTATTGGTCGAAGGCAAAGCTCATGGTAAAATATTTTCTGAACTAGACTGCGTACGTATTGCCAATGCCATTCGAATGTATTTCCATCCACCTTCAAGTCACTAAATGCTGTGTTGCGGTCTGGCGCATTGCTACAGGCGGCAACCTGTAAAGTTTACAATTTCTTTCCAAAGTGAAAACCATCATGCTTACTATTGTGATCATGTCCTTCTGTAGCTCTGGAGTGCGAGCATAGCTCTTGTCAGGGCTGTTCGCGTAAGATGCTATACAGACATACGAATTGTATTCGGATTGCGCGGTTATCGGATTACCAAGTAAATCTGAGTCGCAGATTTGACCATGAAACACTGGCAGGTAACTGGACCTTCAACGTGCCTTGGAGCGGACAATCCTCTCTGCCCCATGCGAGCTAGAGTATCTCGACATTTGTAGAGGTCGGCGAAGTAAGCATCATTCAGGGCTATGGTCGGTTCAAAGTCTATCCTCGAGGCTATAGTGATCATGTGTGTAATTCCGTTGCAATTAATATCAATACTTGCTTGGCAGTTTACATCACCTTCAGATTGCTTAAGATGCCAGCCTGAACGCGCTCCATATTTACCGGTGTCGAGCAGCTTGGACTAAAATATAGTCGGTCGGGTGCGCTGCGCTTTAAAGGTACGCTGAGCGGTCCTGGCAATTGAGACAGTTAAAGAAGGAAGCTAGCTGTTCTTTTCAGCGTCTCCGTACGCTTTGTGCCCTATCCTTACGTCCCATCCATCCGTGTTCGCGTGCTGATCGTCATTGTAGGTAATTTTATCGCATGTTCAAGCTATGAGCTCGAGAAATTAATGAGCAGGACGCGTGATGGGCCAGCCCGTGGCAACTGCCCATAATCGGTTGGTTTTCGCATATCCTACCTTTTTGATGCAAATGGGGTGATATCAATGGCATTGATTTGACTCTAGGTAGGTAATCGGAGCATTCGCACTTGTAATGTTTTCGCGTATTGAGAAATTGTTTTGTGGTTGTGGTTGTGGTTGTGGTTGTGGTTGTGGATGTCGTGGTGCGTCCACAGTAGCTCGACCTTTATATATTGACATGCAGATTCCCTACACCATCAGACACACCACCACCTCATATTCATTGCAACTTTACATCCCCTTGTTTCCCCATATCAACCATGAATTCGTTCAAGAGAATGTTCCAAAAGTGAGTCGACCGTTTCATGTTCTACTCATTGTACTCATACTAATCAATACCCCTCAGGTCCAACGACGACCAGACGGCGTCGTTCAAGCACTTCAAATCGATGCCATACGAATCCTCTTCACAAGGAAGGATGCGCGACCCTCCTCATACTGATCCTTCCAAACTCGCATACCGTGGCAAGACCCCCCTTAAAAAGACCGACATCGTCTACGTCGAGCAAGCTCCGGGGATCCTTGATATCTATCACGGCAAACTGTCGCAGCACACCGACTACCATGGTCCGACTCGCGCGAACTCTGACGTGCGCGGGGACTTGCTGGCCAAGTTCCCCCATTCCCCTGAACCAACCGAGGGCCTCCCTCGCAGCGGTTTCAGAGCGCTCTCTTTGAACTCAAAGAGTATCAAGCCCCAAGTGCCTATCCATAAGTCGGGTACAAGTGGTCAACAAGCCTACCCCTCCATTCCCCGCAGAAAGCAGAGGCATGAGGCCACTGTTGATCAAGCTTTGGCGGATGTACTACGGATCCCCAATGACCATATTCACGGTGCCAGACTGGCAGAACGTATTCGCGCCAAGTCGAGCACAGATCGCTCGAACATCCCTCCCCCCGCTCCTGCTCCCCCCCTTCCTACCACTCGCGCTGCCCTACATCCAATACTCTCGCGCTCCGCACACAGCTCACGCGTCAATATTCGGGAAGTTCCATCCCATGTCGCTACCCCAACTCCTGCGCGAGTCTATCCACAGTCCTACTGGCCTTACTCCAAATATGACGAGATTTCGCATGAGCAGGACCCGACTGTTCTCCGTGGAATGATCAATCGTTATCCCTTGTCGCCTGTTCGCAGCGAACGTTGCTCAGAGCATATGCGTCCCATGCATTTTGATATGGACGAGCCGTGGTGTCTCGAGAAGACACTTCAGTGGTACATACACATGGCATTGGCCCAAGGTCGTCCCCTCGACGCACGCGCGGGTGGCCGTTACCACCGCATCGTTGATGCGAGTGACCCAATGGGCATCGTTCCGGAGACCGGAGCTGATTGGTTGCAGGGTGGTCATCAGTGATTTATGGAGACGGGGTTTAGTTCGTGAAAAGAGTTTTGGTGCTGGTTTACCTACTCTCGTATGTCGTGTGTTATGCATATGCATATGCATATGATTTATGAAACGAAATTTATTTGCCATTCGAGGGAAATTATAGTTGGCTTGACGCATATTATAAGTACTTGTAAGTACTAGAGAAATTGATCTGACTCAAGCAGCCTTGAAGCTACCCTGGCCAACTACCAATAACAGTTGCAGGTTCCAAACCTGCTCAACAATCTCACTCATAGATGGATCCTTCAGCGTCTATCTTAAACAGTACTTCATAGCCAAGTCAGAACAGATTGGAAATCTGCTCTGTTGGACTGCGGAGGTTCGAAACCTGCTTATGAGGGGCACCACTGGACAAAATTAAACAAATAATTGCGCTGTAGAAACCAAAAATTATTTGAAAACAGATTTCTGTGCTTTCAATTTCAAATTTTCGTACCAGTGATTCGAAAGTTTTCGTATCAATTCTGACGCTTCTTGCGGTCTGGCTCAACTGCCATCTTGACTGGTCTGTCACAAACTAGTGCCGCCTTATTCTGGACAGTGCCGGCCAATGCCATTGTAGCAACGCAAATCGTGGAAGATGGCACCCTGAGCTCAATAGTAGTGCGTCCTGATTCTATTCTCCATGCTCAACCGTCACGCGTCATACCCACATCCTCCCCGATATGCTCCAACACGCAGGTCCACTCAACAATCCCTGCGTTGCAGACATCCGTCTTGCCTGTCTTGTGAGTAGCGATCAGCTTTTGTTTGGGAAGCTTCGCAGGGCAGAGTTGCCGTTTCCATCTACACTCAGAGCAGGTGCGCACATTGTTTTACCTTCTGTCGTTGCACTGAATTCGTAGATGCAAGACTCGTCATCGACGTCTTTCGTCCTCAACACCAGACTTTCTCTCCTCCGAATTGTCTTCGCCTGCCATCCCATCTCTTCCCTCAATCCCCTGCAGCTGGACCTGAGTTGTGTCGCGCATGGCATGTCTTGGCACAAGTGCCGAGAACAAGAAGCTGCTCTGCCTTCATGATAATGAGTCCGTAGGTCATGCCCTCGGGATGTGCACATCATATTAGTAGAATGTAGAGATATACTACACACTACGCAGGATTAACATCAGCGCTCAGCTACCATACTAAATATACCATGCAAAATGAAACAAGCTTGGATTGTGAGGCAGCTAGGAATGACAGCCTGGAGTTGCGGCAATCATTCATTGGCCATGGCTTGAGTCTCAAATCACCCACAAATTTTAGGTGTGTTGGGGTATGTGCCATCTACCACTGAGTCTGCACAGCTACAGAAGGCCAACAGGGAAAGCTACTGAAAGAGAGAAATGATGCAATGATGTATTTTGGCGCAACTTTAAATTTGGCGTGTGTGAACTTTAGAGTTGGCGTGAAGCGGAAAGATTTTCTAACGCGAAATTTAATTTTCGTCGTCGTATGTTTGTGTTTGCCACACAAAATTATATTCTTATTTTGTCCAGCAGAGCCCCTCATACCTGCTGATAGACAGTTTTATTTTATCAGACACACCTTAACATTCACTCATAGATGGTCACCTCAGAGTTTCATCTCAACTTCCTCCTCGCCAAAGTGGTTACCACTACTAATACAGAGTCAAAATCTGTTCCGCTTGGACTACGCAGGTTCCAAACCTGCTAACAAAGTTCTTTTTCTCTCGGACAGTCTTGAAGATTCACTCAATAGATGGTTTGCTTGGAGGCTCATCTGAACCGTTCTCTAGCCAAGTAGTTTCCACACCAGAGTCGAAATCTGTTCCTCTTGGATTGTGCAGGCTCAAAACCTGCTGACGACAATTTTTTGTCGGAACACCACTTGAAATTCACATATTCACTAATGGATGGTTCCCCCAGAGGTTCATGTTATTAGACGCCTGTCCTGGTCTCTCCACAAGGTGGGGGCACCAACACTCAACGCCAGACACAACCTTGGAACACATCGCCTGTATAATCGTAATCATAGACATACAAACAGTACAAGTAATGATGTACATTCTCTCTCAACTCTATCTCACCGACATATCAGGACAAGATTGACAATATCACCAGCGGATCATCAGACGAAAAGCTGTGTGCAATTGCGAGTGCAAAGATGCCAGTACATGCGAATCCAAGAAGATGTCCTAACGGGTAGTCTCTGACTCTAGCTACATTGTGTTTGACGATGTCATTAATATTGTGCCGCCAGAGCGCAGAGCTAGTAGGTCAACTCACGAATTTACCGAGGGAGGGTACGAAAGCGCATATTGCGAGACTGATTAAACAGCCTCGCTATCAGACCATGCCTTAGTATTGGTCTGAAACGGTTCATCCTTGAGCTGTGCCACAGACGATTTATGAACGTATCGCACGGTCCTCAATTGCAGATAACGATTACTCAAGCAAAACAACCGAACACTGCATCTCGTGAGCTAGAAGCGAATTGACCTGAGAAGATAACGACAATGGAGGACCAGTAGAGCAGAAGAAAAGACGCAGTGGAAGAAGTCGTGTCTGAAAACCCCAAAGGATGGCCAGAGTCGGGTGGAAGGATCCCGTGTGAAGACTCCACTAGCATGATCAAAGAAGCACATGGGAAGCAGCAATACTAGTGTTCGACGGTCCGCACGAAGAGCCGTTCGACGGCAGTCTGAAGGCTGATGACTGGTGTGTGACGAGGGTAGAGGACTCCAGCCCAGAATCATAGACAACGTGGAGCTGCGGGGGATGAGAAACGAGGCACGTCCACCCGGAAGAAGGCGCAACCAGCCAAGTGCACCAAATGACATGCGAGGAAACAAAATCCCAGCAGCCGGGATATAAAACCGGTGGGGAAAGGAGGATACCCAGGAGATTAGGACACAAAAAGCTAGGATGCAGAAGCGATGTTGCGAGGATGCGAGACAGCGAGCGCGAACGGATTCGGACATATATTGGAAATGGAGCACGCGTATACTTGGGCTTCAGGATGCCCATTGGAAGGCTAAATGGTGAAAAAGATGTCAATAAAACGATGCAAAGAGTGTAAGAGACTCGCGGCGGCAAGATGAGAAGCGGAGCAGTGTACAACAAGGGTCTAGAATGATGCTAGTGAGTCACGACCATGTAGTTCTTTCAAAATCAAGTTCAGCCCAAGTTGTACTCAATAGTATACGAGGTGGCACGTCGAGGAGCAAGGCCAGGCCAAAGTACTATCAATAGAATGATAAATGATATGAATTTAAAGAGATCGGCAAGCGTGCACACTGGACGATGAAACCAAGAGAGGAATCTAGTATACCAGCACACTGGAGGAACAACGAAAACAGAAAGCGAAAGGACGAGGAACGGAGAGGAAGGGGAGGACGATGCATGAGTTCCAGACCGCAGCCGACTTTAGCTGGCATGTTTGCCCCAACAGAGTCACAGATGGATGGCACCCATTTATATGCATATGATGATCCAGTATCTTGTTCAGCAACGCGAGCTAATTCCAGCCATTCCTCAATGGATTAACTCGTTCTGCGAGAGGGACGGGCCCACGTACTCCGTGATCGATAACACAACATTCCTGAACACTGCAGCGACATGTTAATAATTAAACGCGGGCTCGCACATATTTGGCTGTATTGAGGGCTCACCCTTGTTAATAGAGTGTGATGACCATATTGCACACTTATGTGGTGCAGGATTGCAACAAGAATGGACGTGAGAAGGTGATTGGCGAACGAGACAAAATGGGCCGGGAGTTGGCTGAGGAATTGAGATGAGTGAGAATGAAAGCGCTGCAAGCCTGGCTGACACCTTTGAAAATTATGATTTGGATAAAACGCGTGTTGAAAGACGAAAACTCCTCCATTAGGAGCAGAAAATTGGTTGCATCTGGTGTACAAGCAGACCTTGAAAATCGACGAGATGGGGAGATGATATTGCAGTAAGCTATGTGCACTCGGACGAGTTACATGAAGTGTTTGAGAAACTGCTCGACACGAGAGACAATTTACGTAGGATAGATAGCTTTCAGCCAAATTTGAGGGCCGGAAAGTAGCAACTGCACTATCACCATTGGATGGGAGGGGATATGTTCCGGAAGCTGTGGAGACACGAGTCGGACGCATGTACAGTAAGGCAGGTATGACTCGTAGGGAGCATTCTTGCTGGAATGGTGATGGCGAACTACCGAGAGTCTTGAGCGTCTAGCGTGGTGAAGTAACATAAAAGCGCACAATACACGCACCTCTGCAGCTTTAAAAGACACCCACACCACCATCAACATGTCAGTGCTATCTCAGCAATACTATCCATAAAAGATAGCATGTAGTTCCTCATCCCTTTTGAGAGCATAGGCTGAAGTACACTTGCGGTTGACACAGAGCCGATGGAATGTGCGAAAGTGTTGGTATAGACATAAACATGCCACAGTGAGAGTACATTTCATGCTTTAGCTCATCGAGATAGATGGTAGGACAGTGACGAATGATGGTATTGATGAATGTGATATCATTGATGGCGAGGCTGCGACACCGGACTTGATTGTTGTAATGGTACTGTGAAACCAAGGCAAAGAGTTGTAAGACTTTGTATACAAGAGTCTTTTTGACCCCAAGCAGATGGCATGTGCTTGACGGAATGCCGATGTCGACATAGAACGGGAATTTGAGCTTTGAAGCTGAAACAGCTGCTGCCAGTGCGTGGTAGCATCATGAACTTAACTGCAATGACAGCGAGCCTGAAGCCTAGCCCTGAGTGCTGCCAATTACTTGCCATCACTCAAGTGCTTACATCGTTCTCGCTGGGCATAGTTCCGACGCGCAAGTTTCAACCTTTGCGATTCCGCATAGTTATGAAAACAGCTGTAAAATGCAGTTTCGCGAATTCAGGACACGGTCTCTTATGTGCACGTGTTTGAAATTCAAGTACTTACATGTAGCTAGATCTTACCGCGGCCCGCACTGTGGGTTTGTCTGCCGGAACATCAGCACGACAGTTGGCAAAATGGCAAAATGGTTTGCAACATGTTTGAACTTCCGCACTTAGTTACGTACGCTGGTGTGCGTGGATCTGCCCCATACGAACGTAAGAATGAGTTCAAATCTAGACCTTGTAAAAGGGGACAGGAACCACAAAGCAACCGTGCAACTAGAGTATCAATGTTGCCTAACCTGATTGTCAACGGTAAGCTCCCTGTACTCAGTCTTGAAAATACTCTTGAGATAGATGATTTTTATGGCCCCAAGGCCAAGGTACTCCACCAAGTCGAAAGAGGGTACCGGCGCTTGCGCGCCGCTATGATAAGTATATATTATTGACACTGAGCATCGCACACTATTAAGCAAAGGCAGCGGCCAAGAACTCCTCGATCTCCTTCTTGTGCTGGGCCTGTTCACGTAGGTTAGAGCGGGTAGACAATCAAAGACCCAACTACTCACTTTGCTACCAGTAGCGACAGAGCTCGTCGGCTGCCTTCCTGCGTAGTACGGGTATTTACCTCTGTGGTACTGCGTCTCGTTGGCGGCAGTCAGAATACGAGGTCCAACATAAGTCCACGCCCCATTGTTCAATGGCTCCTCCTACGTACAAGTTAGCTGGAATATCAGGAGTTGACAGAAAGTTTTACCTGACACCAAAGTATATCTGCATTGGGATACTTGTCAAGATGAGGAGTGATCTGTAAACGTTAGTAAAACACTGTAGACGACCTAACGGAACTGACTCACAAGGTCGTAGGGGAAAGGTGAGATCTGCTCAATGCGACTGATGACCACATCTTTGATGCCCTTGGCATCACGCTCCTGAACGAGGGTCTGGTATACTTGACCTAATCCCAAGTTAAGTAGTTCACTCGACAACTAAACAAACGGTGCAACATACCGGTGCAGAGGATGTGACGTCTCACTTCCTCAGCAGGTACTAGGTGTTCAGGATGGGAATCGGGAATATAGCGTTCGAAGTGAGTGTCGCCGACCATCTCTGAAAGATCCGAACGAGCATTGGGATGACGCAGAAGTGATTTCGAAAAGAAAATAATGAGTGGCTTGCGGAAGTCGCGGTGAATTTGACGACGGAGAACATGGAACTACAAGCAACTCAGTGGGGTACTCACGAAATCGAAGGACAGAACTTACATAATTAGCAGGGGTACTGAGGCAACCTAATCAGTGGTGTCATGAGTGTTAGAAAGATACACGTACGTCGGATACACGACTTGCATGTTGCAATCTTGATGTTGCCTCTCGACTTTCTCTGGTGTAGGGAAGACGTTGGGATGATCATCGCAAAGTTGGAGGAAGCGCTCAATCCTTCCGCTTGAATGCTCAGGACCTTGACCATCGTATCCGTGTGGCAAGCTCATGACAAGGCCGGAACGCTGCAACCATTTCCGTTCGCCAGAGGCGATGAATTGATCAATGATGCACTGGGCGTTATTGGCGAAGTCGCCAAACTGCGCCTCCCACATGGTGAGAGAGCTCGGTGAAACTAGTGAGTAGCCTAATTCGAATCCGAGAGTCCCGTATTCGGATAACGACGAGTTGCATACGACAAACCGAGCTTGATTTGAACCGAGGTCATTCAGGGGGATATACTGCTGTTCATTCTTCTGATCATGGATGACAGCGTGCCGCTGAGAGAATGTACCTCTCTCCACATCCTGACCGGAGACGCGCACGTGTATCTTTTCGAGTGCGAGAGAGCCAAATGCAAGAGCCTCAGCTGTTGACCAATCAATGTTGTGACCTTCTTCGACTGTCTTGCCACGGCCGCCGAGGATACGAGCAAGGTTGCGATGCGGGGCGAAACCAGGAGGATATGATGAAATGGCCTTTCCAATGCGCTTGAGAATGTCTTCATCAGAACCTGTCGCACGCGTTGGCAGCGTCTCTTCTGCCAATTGTCGAGGCGAAGGGAAACCCTGCCAAGATGCGGATAGCCATTCCTTGCTGGTTGGAACATAGTCCTTTGCCGCACCGGCTGCCTTCTCCAGCATCCCCCAGACCCACTTCTTATGCTCCTCGATATCCTTCTCGGTAAAGGTCCCACGGCCGACCAAAAATTTCGTGTACTGGGTAAGTGGTGTTGGCTGCTTTTCAATCGCCTGGTACATCCGGGGTTGAGTGAAATGGGGCTGATCCGTCTCATTATGGCCGTAACGACGGTAGCAAACGATATCGATGACAACATCACGTTTGTACTTTGCGCGATAATCAGCCGCGAGTTGACAGACAAAGTTGACGGCTTCAACGTTGTCACCATTCACGTGGAAGATTGGGGCATCTATGGACTTGGCTATGTCGGAAGGGTAAGGAGTGGAACGGGCGAAACGAGGGTCGGTAGTGAAACCGATCTGGTTGTTCACGATGAGATGGATGGTGCCACCAGTACCATAGTTGGGTAAGTTGTGGAAGCCCATGGTTTCATAGACGATTCCCTGTCCAGCGAATGCTGCATCTCCGTGCAGCAGCACGCCCATTGCAGTGTTATGAGTGGACTCATCGCCCTCCACGTTCTGTATGGCATAGGTTTTGCCCAAGACAACAGGATCCTCGGCTTCTAGATGCGATGGGTTGGCAACAAGTGACAAAGAGACCTTCTTGCCAGATGGTGTTGGGCGGACATAATTTGCACCCAAGTGATATTTGACATCGCCCGCTGGGTTGTCAACATCCGTACCCAAAAACTCGTTCAGAATGGCTTCAATGGGTTTGCGAATGACGTTGGCAAGAACATTAAGACGACCACGATGAGGCATGCCCATTGTGACATGCTTGACACCATGATCGACGGATCGGTCGATGAGCGCCTTCATGCCTGGAATCAACGCCTCACAGCCTTCGAGACCGAAACGCTTCTCGTTCGGGTACTTGCTTGCGATAAATTTCTCAAACGACTCTGACCAGATAAGGCGGTCAAGTATCATGCGTTTCTCCTCCACTGTATAGTTCCAAGGCTTTGGAATTTCGACACGCTCTCTGATCCAATCACATTGCTCCTTGTCTGGGATGTGAATATACTGAATACCCACAGCGCCACCTACAGAGAAAATAAGAATTTCGGCCAGGTAAATAAACAAACATAACTCGCAGTATATCCGTTTGAGAAGTGCAATGATCTCCCTCAAACTCATTGATTTCCGGTCCTCTGTCGCAAAATGGGGGAGGATACCTGGTCCAAGAGCAATCTGCTTATCCAAGTCACGCTCGGTGAACCCGTATCGGCTTAGTTCAAGTTCGGGAGGGTGAACATCTGCGAGATCAGCATCTAGAATGCCGAGGGGATCCAGTTCGGCGACATGATGGCCACGAACTTGATAAGCCCGTACAAGTAGTTGAACCTACAGGGGATCAACTACCCGGCAGCACAGCAGAGAGCAGGAGCCACACCTTCAGATGATCATCAAGCTCAGAACCTCCGCCGGCATATAGCGCAGGGGCACCGTCTGCAGGGGGTGTAATGAGGCCTGGGGGTGGCTGGAAAGCTTTGGCGCTAGGAAGGCCATGCTCCATGCCAGAGAAGTAGGCATTCCAAGAAGCATGAACAGACTTTGGATCTTGCTTCCAATTTCTGTACATCTCCTCTGCGTAGTAAGCATTGGTGCCGTTTGCGAAGGGGTCATTCGGAGAAGGTGGTGTTGCGGCAGTAGCTAAAGTCCGGTGCACAATTGTCGGAGTGAAGCGAGCAGCACTAGTAGCGCAGAAGACACTTGGAAAACGCCGTATTGTAGTACGCGGAATCATTTTAAAGGGCTACACGACGACAATAACGACAGCAGTAGGAATGGAGGCGGGGAAAGACGTAAGCTTGGTCCTCTGCGGTACTACCGTATGGGTTTTTACCAAAAACTGGCTACCCGGAATTTGCCGATTCTCGCCCGCCGGTAGCAAGACCCGGCTCCCGACTCCGTCCGGCTTCCAGCTGCGGTGGCATAGACTCACCAACTTGAGATTATATCGTGCGCGTCGTGCGAAGAAAATGATCCTTACAGGTCGGTTGTGGAATGGACTCGTGGAATCCTCAAGGGGCGAGTCAACATGGTATCCACGCGCGGACGTTGCGCGGACGAATAAAGTCGTGCTCTATAGCGAAAGCAGCAGCAAAGGTGCTGGCGGCCCGGCTCACTTGTGATGTTCCCGACTGCTAATGCTCCGTTGAATCAGACGCAACTTCGCCGAGGGTTGTTGTCACCTTCAAAATGTCAAGTACTCCTTTTCACGACTATTGTTGATAGAACGAAGATAAAGTTTATCTGATTCACTGGGACTGGTATGCATTCCGCAACGCCTTTGGAAAGACTTGAAGCTACTGAACTGATATCGACGCCGCTACATCTTTATTCAACAAGTAGCGAATGTTGTGTTGGCATCTCTCCGTAACGGCATCCCATGCACCATTCTAGCCCAGGCTCTCGTCGGAGCCACAGACACCGCCCTAAGCTTTCGAAGACAATGGGAGAGATAGACGATCATGATGGTGTCATGATAATGTCATGTGGTTCGCTCGCTCGTATCCTACGATCGTCATGCCTCTTCGAGTCGTGCAAAACCACATTTTACTGGGCGAATTCACAACGATGATCAGTGGGTGGTCAATGCCTATTATTTTACCGTATCTGTCGCTCTCTGGAAGATGTTTATCCACGCCGTGAAGATGACACGGGCGACAAATACTCGTCAACGACTAAGCTGGATATCCTTGGCATCATCATTGATTGGGAGTGATCAAATGTTGCTGGGAAATCATTCGTGTTTGCTGCGCCTGTGATGTTATTGCCACTCACATCTGACGAAGGCGAAAACCAGTTATCGCAGGATGAAGAGGACCTCGCGATTTTTTTTTTCGAGTTGCTTGGGTGGACAGATATGTCCACATCCACCAACGAATTTCGTTCATCCTCGGCATATGTCACGTGGAATCTGTAGATGTATCAAATCAAATTGTTGGCCATGGAAGTGAAGTGACAATCTAGCTGAGATCTCCACCCCACGCCCCTGAATCGTACCTGCCAGTGACACTGTGACAATGCTCAATTTTTGTTCAAGTTACTGCTGTGAATTGTCGCGTCATATACTTGCTGTATTTGAATGAGGTCTGTTTAAGATGAGATAAATGATTATGATAATGCACAGTCCAAAATCACATGAAAGGCAAAATTAAAATAGACTGCCAGTCCTGGAGGGATGTACCAATACATACAATTAGCAATTCATTGGGGGCTGATTCTTCGTTCTCTCCTTGACCCATCCAGGTGTCAAAGCTTCTCATGCATCCTGAGGATAATGCTGCATCATGCGCCTGAGCTCCGATTCCACAATCCTCGTCTCAAACTCAATTGCGCATGGCGGGACATTTGACATCACCCCGTTCATGAATCCCATGTCATCCAACGGCTTTGTCGGATCCAGAGTAAGCTGGAAGGCCCACATGGTCAGGAGCGAGTTGATGAACACCGATCTGTGTTGATCAAAGTGAATTCAGAAGATGTGCGTGGAAGAATAACTTTACCGGTTCGCGACATGTTGACCGGGACATACGCTACAAGCAACGTCATTGAAAACCAATAGCTGACAGGCAGTGCTCACCGCCGACCAAAGCCATAGACAAAGAATTTTAAATCGTCTCTTAGGCGATATTGGTCGTCAATCCAGCGCTGAGGTTTGAACGCGTCAGGCTCCGGGTAGACATCTGGATCTCGAGAGATGGACCTAAGGCAGTAAACATTAGATCCTTCGTATCTTGAAGCATGATGCTTACCAATGGTTGCCGAACAATGTGGTACCAGCTGGAATACGATAGTTTTCCTGATGGGCCAGATCATCATCCATGCGATAAGCTGTTCAAAGATCACTTGCCCAAATCACGTCGTGAGTTGTTCGGTGAGCCAATGCTGCAGTGTGCATGTTGTGAAATTTAAGGATAAAGCCAAAAGGAAGATACCCACCACCGGTAGGCAAGGGTGGTCTCCATCTCAAAGCCTCAGAGATGAATGCTTGCAGGCGAGGAAGAGAATCTTGGTCGGCGAAGGTTGGCGCTTTTGTGCATAGATCATTGAGTCAGAGCAGTGCAACAGGGGATCAAGCTACCTCGTTGCCTTCCTATGACCGCATCGAGCTCGGCTTGAACTTGAGCTTGCTCCTCGGGGAAACATGCGGCTGCCATCAGTACTGTGGATATTGCCGCAGAAGTCTTTCGCCTGATTTCAGCCACATATTTCCGGAGACAACAAACAAAACCTCA
Organism: Suillus weaverae; assembly: GCA_016767475.1. Taxonomy (NCBI): domain Eukaryota; kingdom Fungi; phylum Basidiomycota; class Agaricomycetes; order Boletales; family Suillaceae; genus Suillus; species Suillus weaverae. The sequence continues at coordinate 209,441 of MU179328.1, read as the reverse complement.
CGGTACTAGATCCAGCTAAAAAAAGGGCACCGCCAAGGAAGGCCATCTCAATCTCCGTCAAACCATGGAGATGGATGTTCTCTAGCATATATTTTGCGAACGAAGGGCCGATGTCCTTGTCGCTCTGCTGTACAATGGCTCAGACATGAAGTAAAGATTAAGAAGGAAATGCACACCATTTTCTCTTTCACGCGGTTCAGCTGATCAGTGTTGAGTTTTTTGGTGCTCTCAAATGCCCGTTTTAAGTCTCGTCCGTACCAAGGAAGATATTTGAGCCACGGGATCCAGTCCACTAGGTAAGTGCCAGGACGCAGGATTGCACTGGACATCTTAATGCGTTGATTGATTTCAACGACTTCGGGATCGGTCGCAGATGTGGGCGTACTCTTTCCATATGCAACTTTCATGATTGTCGTCGCAGCATAACTTCAAATCATCTGTAAGCAACGTAAATTCATCGTCGAAGGCGCTTACGTTATCACATGGCTCTGATAGTTGTATGGATCATCGAGAATGCTGAGAACTGTGTTCTTCGCGTGTGACATTTGGAGGGGTTGATAGGCTTCAGCTGCCTTAGGCTGGAGATGCGAATGAAGTGCTCTGCATCACGTTGAAAAGGAAGGTAGACGAGGGGAAGCAGAGTACTAACCTACGCATCCGACGGAACATGTCCCCAAAGGGTACAAACGCGATACTAATTGCGCCGTTAAACATTTCTCCAGCAACATTCATGCGAGGACGATCGGCTGTAAATTTGCCCTGGGTCTCCATGATATCTACGGCTGCCTGCAACAGAATATTGAGCCTAGACATGACACTCAGCATGTAGGAACCTACCTTGTAACGGCCAATAATAATGATGTTCTCAAACCTCGACCTAATGGTGATCAGAGGACCGTACTTGTCAATCCATCCCGCTATGGTGAGGGATGGGCTTGTCGGCGATAGGACACAATCAGCGTTCAAAAGTCAACAGGCCGAATTCGAAAGTTTACTGGTGATGCGGCAGGAAGTGCCCCCCAAGTCTCCAAGTAGGAGGGGAAGGTGGGAGAGGAAGGTGGCTCTCTAATTTACGATGGTAAGCCCGAGCGAGTACTCCTACGACACCAAGACAAACTGCAACACTGAGGACAAGCTGCGAGCTGTCAGAAATGCGCAGGTCAGGTAGCTGTGGCATGGTCGATACTATGGGCGCATCCTGGATTCCTCAATAACGTAGCCTACCGATACGTTGCTTGGGTGTCGTGGGGCAGGCACTGACCCCAGACAGCGCACGCTAGGAGGAAACCGGGCTCCTGTATATAACAGCGTGCCCCCGCTGCCCCAGGAGCTGGAATTATGTATATAGTATAATATATAGCTAGCTAAGAAAAAAAAGCAAGTTTGTATGGAAAGCCAGACAACCGCGCTCACTTTTTCATCACGTGCATCAAAGCTCGGTAAAGAAGTGCGGTCGTGTAGGCGTCACATTGTCCCCCGTGTATCAAGAAGGAATGACCAGTGACAACAGGCATAATATTATGTGGCCCTTGCTCTCGCGAGCACAGCCCACACAAGCCCAGGTACATCGTTTTCCATGACGTGTGCGTCCACAACGTCTCCGATTACGCGTTCCTCGACGCCCTCCACCCGTGCCTCGGCCAAGCGGCGCGTATTAGGTATGAACAGTAGCGTCATACATACCTCGCGCTCACGCACGCGGTAAGTGAGGCGCAGCTCATTGTCAGATTCACTATGTGCAGAGAGAAGTGAAACGAGCGCATGATGGGTTGAGGTTGTGGTTGAGAACCTGCGTGAAATCAGAGAGAGTTAGAAATAAGAGTAGTCTCATGTTAGAAGTTGCGCACCAATCATACAATCCAACCACTCTTCCGTCTTCCACTCTTTCTCCCGCGCCGATTTCTACAGCCTTTTCCACCTCTGCTCTAACACTCCTTAGCTTCTCGACCTGACCTGTCCCAACTTTTATCCAATCTCGTACCGTAGCAATCTTCTCGTGTGCATCTGCAAGTTCCGCGTCTAGTGCTTGCATCTCTTCTACCTGGCCATCAAGTTGCTGATTCGCTGTGGTTATTGTTAGCCGAGGATGGGGATGGGCCTGTCGCAAGCGTGTAAGTGATAGACGTGCATCAAGTATCTTTTGTGAGAGCGTGGATGCTTGGAGAGTGAGGGCATGCGCTTTCTTGTAATCTACGCTGATTGTCAGCATAAAGCGTATGAAAACACAACAGTTCATTATACACGCCTTCTTCTACGAATCCAGAAAGTGCTCGAAGATCGTCCCTTCTTTCTGCTAGCTTCGCTTTATGCTCACGTAGCGCAGTCTTCTTCTCCTCATTTCGTACTCGGAGTTCTTCATTTAGCGCAGGTGTCACCAGCGGGGCATCGTCACTGACAATGGTCTTCACGTATTTATCCTTTGCATTTTGTTCCAGGTAAAGAAACTTAAGCTTCCTTAGGAAGGACTATTATTGAGGATCGACGATTGAATCGCCAATAAGACATCATCCATGATTTGGACATGTAAAACACGCACAATCTGTGCTTGCACATCGCTCTCAACAATCTTAGGATCTTTGAGTCCCAGAGCGCCATCTTCACCAACCCATTCTTCAATCCCATCCCAAATATGTGTGGATAGCTCAGCTTGAGCATTAACTATTCGGAGTCCCGCTTTTGCATCGTCCAGCGTAGCCTGAAGATTTTTTGCAGTGACCAAATGTGTTGCTAACGACATCCCTGCAGCTCTGGAGGTGGTGAGGTCAATAATGGGAGTAGGTTCAATCATGATTGTGGTGGAAGAGTATGTTATAACGACTGACAGTGGCGACTTGACGCGGTCACGTGCTTATGAACGACTGCCACGCACTCTCAGATCTCAGCGGTGGCTTGCAGAAGCAGGTCGTTTCAAAAATGTGAGTGAAACATAGCTCGTGACTAGCCTAGCGTATGCTTAGGTATGCTACCAGAGTCTAAGTAAAACGTACATGTAGCTTGGTACCTCAACTACTGCAGGCACCATTCATATAAATTCCGTTGGAATAAAATTTAAACATGTGACCAGCTGCCACAGGTAACAAAAACCCAGTAACTTTGACCTGAACCAATGATTAGAGGTGGTATAAATATATTTTACGTAGATGCATCTGGCGGCCCCCACACATACATACACCATGCAATACAACAAGAGAGTGAGTAGTGAGGTATGGCATCCTCCCGAAGCCAAAGCAAAGGCGCGGCTAGCAATTATAACAACAATTCGTCATCGTGTATACTTGCTTTTACAACACTTACTTTTTACTTCTATGTGCAGCTTACTATTCATCCATCCATGCTGAATAGCTCATCATCATCCGCCGTAACAACAGGCTTGCTCAACGGGCTCTGCGCATGCCAGTTCCGGTTACCAGGCGTGCCACGCTGGATACCCAACGGCGAGCCTTGTGTTGGCGAATGCGCCAGGCCGCTGTTCAGCGGCGACCGCGACGTTGCCGCAGCAGAGTATGACAGGCGCGAGAACATCGACTCCAGGCCCGCCATCGAGCTCGAGAGAGGCATGCCTCCCACATCTGCAGCGGAAAGATGGTCACCCTGGCTCGCAGAGCCCCCGACCCAGTCCTGATTGAGGGAGTATGGGTTGTTGTTGGAGCCAGGGCTGAAGGCTGCAACTGAGGAGGGTGACATCGTCATTGGGAGCGCGTGGATGCGGGAGTAACCTGCTGCAAGCCCCTGCGGCAGACTCTGCCCCGGTGCGTGCGCCTGCAGAGCCCGGATGGAAGGGGAAATAGCAGCTGGGCGCTCCTCACCCTCACCAAATGGAATAGGCCGTCCAGATGCGTGTTCGTCGAACGGTGTACGATGACCACCGAGAGAACTGATCCGCGGGGGGGAGAATGAGGTTGGGGGTGGATTCTGAGGGGTGGGTGGCTGTAGGGGGGATCCAGCAGGTCGGCTGAGACCAGATGTGGAACGCTGGATGCCACTTGGCTTTGAGTTAAGGTAATACTGGTGTAAAGAAGGGAGAAAAGCAGCAGAAGCATTGGATGGAGAAAGAAGGGAAGAAGATGGGTTCGCGTCTTCATTAGTAAAGGAGCGTCCTCCGAAGCCGCTTGAGGATTTGAATGAACTAGGCGTGCCGACTGCGAGATTGAATGCATGAGATGTGTCAGGAGAGCCAGGAAGCCCTCCGGTCCGCTCTGCCCAAATAGACTTTACGTCACCGAGGAGCGAGGTAGCAGGCACGGAACGTGAATAATGGTGGCGGGAACCCTCCGGTTGCGAATGCGCAGTGAGAAAGGGAGGGTCAAGACCAAGACCATTGTTGTGTACCTGAGCAGAGCGGGCAGAATTCGTACGCGACATTCTGCGAGAACGTTCCTCGGGGGTCAAAAGGTCGTTAAGGGAGCTTGGCAAGAACTCCTCTAGGTCTTCGTCTTCGACAGCAATCTCGTGATCGAGACCACGCATATTAAGACTTCCGTCCCCACGAGTGACAACTTGCGAGGGGACAGGACCGAGATCTGTCTTCCACGTGCCGAGAGATGCGGCGAGACCGGAACGATGTTTCGTGTCCAGTATCGAGGGTTTGGGATCATAGGACTGGAATACAGTCTGAGACTGAGCAGGCAGCGTGGACGAGACTGGAGCAACAGCAGGCGATGTGCCAGGTGAAAATCCATTGGCGAGTCCAGTGCGGGGAAGGGAGCCACGTGGCGGGGATCCAATAGGGCCAAGATCCGCAGAATCTGTAGGACGATGTGATAGACCTGAACGTCGTGTGCTAGGCATGCTGAGAGGGAGTGTTGGTGGGGAAGGACTTTTGCTGTCTTCCTTGAATTCGCTAGCCTGAGCGGGTGCTGGTGACTCAGGTTCGAGTGGTGGCGTAGGTCGTCTCTGAAGAGGCACTGCTGGCAACTTTTCTGTATCATCTGGAAGGGAAAATGAAGCGAAATCGGTATCTTTGAGGGGTGGGGCGGGGGCAGATGGGGAAATTGTGGCCTTTAACGGCATAGAAATTGGGGGACGAGAGGAAGCGCTGAGAGACCTTGTGGGAGCCGTTGAACCAGAAAGAAGACCTCCACGAACATTGCCTGCAGCAGAGGCGCCTCCAGAACCATTATGTGCATGAGGATCTTTCCTGACGCTCCTCCCTGCTTTTGGGCCATCCTTTTGACCACCACTTCCCGCAGCGTTGGCAGCGAGCTGGGCCGACTTCTTATTTTTCCTGTCCATTGACATACTCTGTCCAGGAAGAACATGTGCTAAAGCACATTTGTGACCAAACTTGCAGTTTCCCTTGACGAACCATGCGCAGACGTCCTTCTGCTGACCAGGCTCTTGGACGTTATGGGAGAATGGACAAGAAGAGCCTGCTGTGCAAGCGCCGACCTTGAAGAATTTGCAAGGTACATGGGAGAGATCTTTGGCTAGACAAGAGAATATTAATTCTAGGATAGGAAGAGGAGAGGAGACTTGTAGTACACTTTGAAGAACTCTTTGACTTGTGAGATTTATCCTTGTCACGGTCAGAATCTGGATATCTCTCAGTGTCATGCTCTGAAAGTCTTTCAGGGTCCAATTTTTCGTTTGAAGGCATGATTAAAGAATATTGGAATAAAGAAGGGAGGAGGAGGAGGAGAACGGGACGAGTAGGAGAAAACCTGGGTTAGAAGGTGCCTTGGCAGGTGCTCGGAGATTGCTCGTTAAAGGAATTAAATTATTATCGTATTGATTGATAAGCCATCAGCAATATTAGCCGGATAACCCCCCTATCTTCTGCCCGATCTCAACCCCCCCAATATTAACCTTGTTCAAGTTATTGTTCGGCATGTAAGTACTGTCCATCTATCGCTCTTCTATCCTCCGTGAACTAAATTGCAGACCATGGATCTCTCTCTTGAGGATTTTTGTGCCGATAAATCTTACCGGGTTCTCGAGCTCATCGGAGAGGGCGCATACGGTATCGTCTGGTATTGTCATATCCTGTCTGCGTATTACAAGTCAATTACTCACTTTCCTCTCAGTTCAGCAATACATCATCCTTCCCAACGCAAAGTAGCTATCAAACGCATAGCACCATTCGATCATTCCATGTTCTGCCTTCGAACATTACGCGAGATAAAACTCCTTCGCCATTTCCGTCACGAGAATATCATTTCTATCCTTGATATCCTCCAACCTCCAAGCTTCGATCAATTCAGAGAGGTATACCTCGTCCAGGAACTCATGGAAACCGACCTACATCGTGTCATACGTACACAGCAACTGAGTGACGATCATTGTCAGTACTTCATTTATCAGGTACGCTGCACAATACATATACACCAAGTATAAGCCTTGGTACCGAATAATTTTCCCTCTTTCAAGGCATTACGTGCCTTGAAAGCACTCCACTCCGCAGACGTTCTCCATAGAGACTTGAAACCTTCCAATTTGTTATTAAATGCCAATTGTGACCTCAAGGTACGTGCCGTTAACTTCGTTTAACATATGTGCACAGCTTTAAATTTAAACACCCCTTAGGTATGCGACTTTGGTCTGGCTCGTTCCGCCCGACCGCCGCCAAATGTTGCTAATGATAGTAGCACTTTCATGACCGAGTATGTCGCGACTAGGTATGGTTGACTATCAGTTCTCCACGAAATTTGTCATGACCAACCCGGCATCTTAAGATGGTACCGTGCACCTGAGGTCATGCTTACCTTCAAAGAATATACTCGCGCCATTGACATGTGGAGCGTCGGTTGTGTCCTCGCCGAAATGCTCAGCGGGAAACCTCTATTTCCCGGACGTGATTGTATGATTTTTCCTTTCATCCCTTGCCCAGCTACTCACGTTCCCTAATTCCCATCGCCACATCAAGGTAAGTATAGTCCAAATCATGCACACATTTTATGAACCCCGTGTCGCCCCTCAACCCTGTTAAATTAGATCACGACCAACTATCAATTATATTAGATGTCCTCGGCACACCCTCCATCGATGACTTCTATGCCATCTCCTCCCAACGATCAAGAGAATACATCCGTGCACTGCCATTCCGCAAGAGCAAACCATTCTCCCAGCTCTTCCCAGCCGCCAACCCTCTTGTGAGTTGTCACCCCATTTTCCGCACATCTGACACCTGTATCCACAATAACTGAGACATTCCTTCCCACAGGCAATAGATTTCTTAGAGAAATGCCTAACATTCAGCCCAAGACGACGAATAACTGTCGTCGAGGCTCTACAACACCCTTACTTCGAAGTCTGTATTTCCTTCTCAATCTTTTTCCCGCTGACCACGCGCAACAGCCTTATCACGACCCTGATGACGAGCCCATGGCTGACCCCATCGACCCTTCCTTCTTCGACTTCGACAATGGCGAGGCTCTAGAAAAAGAGGATCTCAAAGGTACGCCGAGATGCCACTGGATTGTGTCCATTCGTTGAGCGAAGTGTCAGTACTTATTTACAAGGAGATCACAAATGCGCAAGCATCCCAGCCATCACTCTTGTTGGTTAAAGACGCCTAAATGTATTTGATATTGATACCCTCTAGTGTAGCATCGTATTCAACGGACCTGATGTATGTGGCACAATATCACATGAATGTAGCAAGAAATTCAAGGGCTTGACACGAGAGCTGCTATTCACAGGATATCTGGAGTGCTACGCATGGCAGTGAGTGTGTTGAGTGGAAAAAACTAAGAGCAAATATTACTTTCACATACCTGGCTCCACGAGGTTCTTCCAGATAAGCCCTGATGCCATTCAACCATGGCACTGTAATAAGCTCCTTCGCGTTGCTGGCATGGGATGACCCTCACGCAGTGATTCATACTTCGTCTGTGGGGCGTTATTATGGATTATTGAATGCATTCCCTGCACGCGCAAGTCCCCTTATGCACATGCCAACCGCAACGCAACAAGTTTAATGTACGCCCGTAACGTCACCGGTAATTACGGTCACTCCAGCGTCGCCTCATCATGAGCCCCTCGCGACCGACCTGAACCCTAATGTGTTCAAACGAAGCTTGTCTATGAGCAGCGGAAGAGCAAGTCGGATTCAGTAGGCAACACGGTAATCATCATTTCCTACCACCCCGCTCGATTCATGGCAACCACCGAACTCGGGTATATAACTTGATATCGACTCTAGGTCATACCACCCATGTCAGACCAACATACCATAGACGCGATCAAATCAGCTCGATTCTTAGCTTGTTCGAATATAAAAGGAATTCCTCGCAACATCTCCAGATACGGGGAGGCTATCACAGGGTGGCCAAAACACTACGTCTTTCTAGGAGGTATTTCACTCGAGTCTTGACTGCCTACGTGTACAAGATATTTTTTTCAGCCTCCGAGTGGTCTACATGCATCGAAAAAAAATCTTGCGCAATTGTAGCCATGATTAAGTTATAACTCAACAATGCTCACAGACCGAGTTTTGTTTGTACCGCATTAGCAGATCTGCATCTCCCATCTACGGCGTCCAATGCGGAACTTTCATGGAAGCTTCAAGAGATTGTTTAAGAATATGTTGCATCCCTAAGATTACTCGATGGTTTTTAGGACCGGCGAACAGACCAAAGGACACCATGGTAGGGTAATTTCAACTAGATATTTTACCTTCAGTGACATCACTCTACGTCGCCCTCTGACGCAGGGCTTGACCCATCATCATCACTGGGTATGGCATGATTGGGATTCCGCACGAGAAGATCCTCAGTGCTCCTAGCTGCATCTTCTAGACATGAGATATTGAAACACACAGACAAAAATGCAAACCTCTCTCTCTGCGTGATTCCTCGTAGCTCTCCTGGAGCTCTGCAATAATGGTCTCCTGCATCACGGCAACCTCTTCTGCCGATGCGCACGTCTGGTATCGTTTGAGGTATGAACTGCCATCAATATTTGAATCAGTACAGAGTAGTATGATCGTAAAAGAACTGCACCCATTAACTTTCCAGAAAGAATGGCCCCACCCAAACGAACTGAGCAGGGTCTCTGCATGCTGATCAAACCCTGTAATGTAGAAAGTCGCTGCAAGTGCCTCGACGCAGTTCAGCCGCCAAGGCTTGCCGTAATTGGTGGGGTTGGTGGCAAGCAAGTAGGGGACTGTCAATGACCCATCATCGACCAGAGAGATGTGTAAGAGAAGAGTGGACTCACGAAGCCGTTCATGTGGGCTGGAAATTTTCGAGAATGGAACGTCGTCTATGCGGGCCCAAGAACATTCGACAACGGCGACACCGTCTCGTCCGACGATCTCTTTATCTGCTGGGCTCACGACAAGGGTCCCTTTTGGACTAGTGGCGAATGATTGATGTTAGAGTGAGTGTGAACGGACGTTTGGAACGAGACAGACGCACGATACGACCACGCCTCGAAATCTGGATCCCACTCTCAGCTCCGTTATAAGACCGAGGCGGGCGAGTTTCTTCCCAGAGCATCGGCGTGGATCACAGTGGTCAAAGTCCTTGATTGTTTAAATGATGTGTTATAAAAACGGCACAGCGCGAATGTCAAGTTAACGCACCCACATCGCTACGGGTACATCGATGTGTGGTCGCCCGGCTGTGCGCTCATGAGTGGGGGTTCAACTACCTTGTTAACTCACTCGCATTCATCATCTTCACCTGAGGAATGATTTGAGGTGTCATCTTCGATAATGCTTGAAGGCTTGGCGGAGTCTTCGGGGAAGCTAGACAATGGCTGAGATTGCTTGGAGGTTCTCGCGCTCATATATCGTTGTGCGCGTCCACCGCGTCTTGGTCTGCTCGAACGGGAGGACGGAGCGTTCAGAGTCTTCTTTTTGCTCATGATCGCGTGTATTGAACGTTAACTAGTTAACTCTTCAAGCTTTCGAAGATGACGAGAGTAGGTTATGTAAGCAGATGTTTGAAATTTCGGAAGTTGTCTCCAAATTGAAGTTTGAAGTTTAGCAGACTTGAAGCCTTCATCGATGTTCTTCACGGCCGTCTGTCTTTCGAAAGCTTCGCGGCGAGCTTTGACGCCCAAGCGGGGGAACAAGGACTTCTATAAAGGTGAGCCAAGCAACTTTACCTCTTGGAACACACCTTGCTGTCAATTTCTGATTTGCGTTCGGCTGTCTCTAATTATGGTTTCCGTCTAAACGATCGGTCCTCTCATCTCGACGCTCACACTATACGCAGGAACTAGACAAGCCTTTCTCCCTGGCGGACACCGCACAGGTGCCCCAGGAAAACATGTCATCCGAGGCGCATCGAAGTACCGTTTACTGGACGAGAAAGTAAGGGTATTTGTCGCGCCAAGCATAGAGGAGATCAAGACAAGCGAGGTGCGTCCTATAGGTGTTATCGATTTACTGCTGTTCTGACTACTTTTTGCTTCGCTATCCTCTTGATTTGCATCTGACTCTTGATCGTTACTCGCGAATACGTATATCCGCCCCTCGTTCGATGCCCCCCTCCCTCACCGTCTGTTGTTTTCCTGAAATTAGCTCAAGCCATACGTCGGGAAGGACGTCAAACTCACAATGGTACAGAAGAGGGAGCTGTGGAATATCATGCCAAAGTCACCAGCGTCGTTGCAGTCCGCTCCATCAAGCTGAACGAACAACTTTTTATAATAGTGTCCGACTCTATGTACTACATCGTAGAACATAATATCATGCATACCTCTCATTGTAGCAGGAACGGGGGGAGTGAGTGCCAGGGTGCTTGCAGCGGTCTCCATACCATACTAAATATTCCTAATTTATTGCACCCTCCAGAGTCCAGACTCTGCCATGGCCATGATGCCCGGATTGTGTTTCAGCGTAGTAATCCTCAGATCTGGTTCATTGATATCAAGACCGTGAATTCCAAGCCGACCTTCCGGTGCCCAATGCCCGATGTTCAGATCTGGGCCTGCATTAAATGGATCGAGTCTCGATTTTTGTCCACACACTTTTTGGCAAAAAACAAAATTTGCCGTCATGTTCAGTAATTTATGTGCGCTGACATTGACTTTTGAGTCGTAAGAGGTAAAAAAAAACATCAATCGCTTGATATGACTCCGTAGCCTGAGGCTATGCCGCCGCTATGTTTGTGTGACATGCACATATTGCTAAGCGATACTCTATCCCCTACTTCACCTCCACCCGCAGTACATTGACACTGTACGCTGGGGCAGTGTATGAGAAGCTCTTACCAGTTTTAATCTGTGAAGTGACGGGCTTGACAGCGTTGGGAGCCTCGGGTGAGTTGCTTGCAGTGGCAGAGCCTGAGAGCACTGTCGCAGTGCCAGTGCCTTGAACGCTTCTGAAGGGAAGCTCGAATAACATTTCTTCAGCTGTCGTGCCCGCGTTGGCAATCTTGATAACGAAATATAAACGTCGTCACGACCGACAGAAGAAGTAGACTTTAAGTACCTTGATGATAACCGTGTTGGTGGGTGCATCACGCGTGACACTCCAGTGGAGTGCGCCATTTTGAGGCAGGGTGCTCGGAAAATATTCGGTTCCACGGTTGAGACTGAAGAGCTGCCGCAGACGTTTAAGGGATGCAGTTCTACTCAGATATCAAATATTACTACCTGCTGTGTATAGAAGCTAGTTGATGGGTACACATGTGCCGCACTGAGGGGACATGAATCTAATGCGTACCTTCGATTGTTGTGAGCGACTTACTCAAAAGAAATAAGGTTGGGTGACCACTGATAGTTGGCAATGTTCTACAGTGCAATTATTAGTGTTCATTCTGGTTGCAGTATGCAAAGTTAGCTCGCCATTAACAAGGGAGCATACGACGCAGCGAAGACGATGTCACTGTTACGCTCGAGACCGGTCATGAATGCAGCCTCTCCTGAAGATCCTATCCTGGCGTCAGATACGGTTCATAACCACGAGAGAGTACACACCTTGCATATTAGGGTATATGAGGCGACCGTTGGTGGATGTGCCGAAAACATCGCTGGCATTAGTTGACACAACGGCATATTCACCCTCAAAGTAGTAAGTGCCATCGCGCTTTCGGCCGTGTCACAGTTAGGTTCCCATTATGACGTGAGACGAATGCAGGGCGTACGAACCTCGACAGAATCGTAGTAGAACGCATTTTCTGCGAACCAGTCAGGTGTCTGGTACACATGGTTATCGTACTGCTTCGGGATGGGATCGAGGGTGACATTGGACGAGGTCGCGATGAACTCTACCAAGAAATGTATCAGTCAAAGGCAAGCTCCTGCGCAGCAGCGAAGCCTCACTCAGCTGAGGGAATGTGGCCGTCAAGTTGCCCGCGAAATCTCTCCAGCGGTAGATATACCTTGTGGTGTATCATTGACATGCTCATTCATCATTAGTTTTAGGTAAAGAACTCACGACTCCGATGCAAAGAAGTCCTCGTTGCCAATTTCAATATACTGCAGATAAAATGGTTCCGGGTGACCAAGAGATGCACGCAGGGCAGCTGGTTGACTCGTGGCGGGGTCACCGATGACAAAGTTGATCTGGTCGATTGCCTGTTGGATGTATGGCGCGAGATCGTTCTCAGGGAGGCTAGCCCTGTCGAGCGAGTACCCTGTGTGTGAAATAAGCATGCAGATCATATGACATACACGCCTGTTATATACCTGCCCATACAGCCATAATGGGCTCCATTTCCATATCTTCGCAAAGATACATGTACTCGAGAAGACCGAGACCGCTGAAAAAAGGGGAGGGCAATTTGTTATTGATGACGAAGTCAAATTCATGAGAATGGCGCAGACTCAGTGTTGACGTATCCCCAGTCACCCATTCGTCCTGGACGGTCAATAAGGTTGCCGACTGTCGCATTCCATTGCCAGCGGGAAGAAACGCTTTGGCCCTGGTGTTGCATTAATGATCGAGTCCACAGATAGGCTGGTCAATATTTATGTTTACCTCCTACAAAGATAGTCAGCGTAGATGAATATGGCGCTATATGGAGCTTACCAGGTTGTTACCACCAGGGAAACGGAAGAATGAAGATTTCATGTCGTACAATGTCTACGTGCTGCTGTCAGGACATGTTACTTGCACTCCGGATGAAAACACACCTGCGCAATGTCCATGCGCAGGCCATTGGTTCTGCCCTTGAACGTCGGAGGGAAGAGAGAGAACATTGCAAAGTTAATCGTCTCTCCGGTAGCGTTGGCACCATCGACTGTGACCGTGAAGATGTTGGTAGTTGACACAGGGCTTGAGGCAGGCGTGAGATGCACCACGACCTGTGTCCAGGTTGTGGTGGAGCCGGAGACAGGGACAGAAGTGTTTGCATAGACTGCGCCAATAGAAGACTGGAGCATGACAGTGAGTTTACCAGAAAAGTCGGATCTACTTGGGAACTTGTAGTAGAAAGAGGCGTTGTAGGTCCAAGAGGCGTTGACGTTTATGCCTAGAGGGAAAACAGTGAACTCGATGTACAAGTCCCGAGGTTAGTTGGACATACCCCAATAGCCCACATTGCCGAATCCGACTTGACCAGAGGAGCCAGATGGGATGGTAAGCTCAAGGGAGTTGGGCAGGGCATCGGAGAGCGGGATGGGGTCAGCAATAACATTGATGGACGCGCCGTTGATTGGAGCCCAGCCGAAGAGAGCATCAATTGTGTCTAGATACGTTTCAGGGATTACAGCTCGAAAAATATAGATACGTGAATCCTACTTGGTTTCACCTGCTGGAAGGCGCGGTTTTGAAGCACTTGCAAAAGAACCTCAGGAGCATGCCAGGAGCGAAGATTCGATGAAGCACTGACATTCGGCGTAAATACCACCGTCACCGCTCTGCGCAAGAGGGTAGAGGTATTTTATAAGCACTCAAAAATTATCTTGACCATGATGATATACTCTTACATACTATAATGAGGGAGGAACTGATGAATGGGCCACGGTAAAACATCAGAGGAAACATACATTGATATCCTGTCACCGATATGTTCCATGTCAGAAAAGCAGCACGAGTTTCACCACTATCTACTTGCCTCGAACATCTGTCCAACTGAGTGGTATGTTAACGCAAAATAGGGTAACAGGCAGATGCCTCAACTTGAACTTACAAAGCAGAGGCGGAATGCTGTGGGCAGCTGTGCCATTAACAGTGACAGTCGTCACCGCGGCACCACAGCTCGCGAAAATAGCGCTTGCAAGGATACCACAACTCAGAAGGTTGGACAGCATCTTGCAACCCAATTGCTGGGATACACGTAGCTGACCAGATGCCTTTTATAATGAATGGTCATGACGTCGGGGCGGACCGGCGTCAGGCGCGGTAGAACGCGTGATTAATGCAGAGAAGTTGCAGATAAGTGGGAAGGACCACAAGACTCGCAAGCGGGGGTTCAAGCAAAACGTTCTCCCCGAACTTCACTTGAGTAACTGATTTTAGCCTGTGAAATTCATTCTGTCAAGGCCAACTGCCAGTGAGTACTAGTGACGGGTGCCACAAGTAACTTCCCTGCAATTGAAACTTCTGAAGCCGCGATTATGCTAGTAGTAATAATTGGAGGTGTTTCGTTGAAGCAAGGAGGATCGATTAGCCACCGGTTCAACTACTTCCCGTGAATCCAGTCACTTGGGTGGTTGGCTGATGATTCGGCCTCTTCGAACTTGAGCTTGGGGTCCAACTCGGTCTCCAAGTACCCAATATTCAAACTCTTGTGACAGACCTGCATGAAAAATAATTTTCCGCGTATCCATAAGCTACCGTGGTCCGTGACGGTGCGCGACATCACGTTAGCCCGTCACAATGGTTACCCTTGGAATAGGCCTGGCAACTGGCAAACACCGACATCATGATCTTTTGTAACTCCATAACCCATTTCAATCGAGGAATCTATTCGCTGTATTTTTCATACGGCGTGTTCTGGTCCTATGTATCATCCCGAGAGCAGGCTAAGTATATTCTTCTGGATGCAGAGTTGGAAACTGTGGAGCTGACATGATGTTTTGTGCCTGCAGTTCATATTTACTATGAGCGACATTCACATGGGCTATCACATTCAGGTTGATCTTGAGAAAAGGAGGGAAGTACTTGCAAGCGAAGGTGATACTTGGTAAACCCTCCACTAGCATGGGCCAGCGCCAAGGGTTGTGAGAGACGTTCTCCTTGTAGTGGGCAATAGCGGGGACGAAGGATTGACGAAGGAGACGGTAAAAGTGCATGTCTTTGCTCGTGACCGGTACGTAATATGTACACGGGGTTTGGGATCGAGGCACTTGGAGATCAACCTTGATACTCACTGATTCTGCCAAACTCCCATCATGACACATACCTTACTGTCGCAGATACAATCCCTGGGTGTTGTCGTGGACATTGATTCAATGGATCCCAAGGCAGCCGAATCCCTGTCTGCCTCAACGACGTTTCATTCCATGACATCTAATCAGGCGATTGTGAATGGTCAGTTACAAGTACAATGGGACGCGAACCTGGAACCCCTTGTGTCACAGTATGTCCAAGACGCTGCAATCGACATATCGACAGAGGATGGTATTTTGAAGGTGCTCAATCTTGTGGTATGTATGATATTGGTGCAATGCACATCGATCAATTTGAAATTCTGTCATTTAGACTGTCCTTCTGGCTAGCAAAGTCATTCCATATCTGGACAAGACGGGTAGGGTTCTCGTACAAACATCCCCTCGCACAGCGTACGACAAAGATGCCACCGTTGCACACGCAAAGGCTCTTATCGGTGTCTTTGGCAAACACGGCATATCTAGGTGGGTAGAACAGTCTAGTTCATTTTCAGGAGGCGGACTGATGGCGCTTTCCCCAGGGATAGAGTCTGCATAAAAATACCTGTCACTCCCGAAAGTATCCTTGCATGCAAGGAGCTAGAAGAAAGTGGCATTCGTACACTCGGAACTTGTTTGTTCTGTGTCCCGCAGGCTATGGCAGCATCGCAGGCTGGATGTCTCTCTATTTCACCTTACTTTAATGGTAGGCTTCCCAGACTCGGTACAAGAACATTCTATCAGCGAGAGTTAATCAAAGCCCCCAGAATTACGAGTACACTTTCCTGAGGGTGCCTCCTCATATATTGAATACAGCGACCCCGTTCGGCAGCATCCTATGTCACCGATCATATACTCCATTATACAAGCCTTCAAGGAGAGACAAACAAGCACGACTGTGGTGCCAGCGAGGTAAAAGTTGTTTTTACCCCTGAAAGCATGGTCCACTCAAACCGTTTTGTGCAACTAGTATCATCACACTAGACGAGGTGAGCATTGAAATCGGCGAACTCCTATATGTTCACGCGTATCACTTTTATAGGCTGTTGCTCTAGCAAGACTTCGCCCACATCACTTAACCATATCGGACAGGGTTCTTGCTCTGCTCGCTGTTGCTCCCGGAAGATCGGATGATGAATTGGCTGCTGTTACATGGAAAGTGACTGGAGAAAAGTCTGGTTTGTTTGTTGCGTTTTCAATTTCTAACCGCAATCTTAAGCTTGACATACAGTGTTTGATGCTGACTATTTGTCCAACAATGCAGTTGCCTTGCAAATCGCACTTTCAAAAGATGCAGAAACCTCCCGGAAGATCAAAGAAGCTCTTGAGATATTTGACCGGCAGGAGGAGGAATCGATCCAGTTCTTGCGGAAGGCGCTGTCCGCTAATAAAGCCTGACTGGTGACCTCGCAACTGAACGTTGAACGTTCATTGGGTTATCATGCAAAACACTTCGTATTAATTGTCGTAAAGGGTGCAAAGCCTGCATTCAAGGTGCTCAATACAGTCCCAGCGTTTTGTACGTATCCTAATTACAGTTATTCCACGTATGAGAGAAGGCGTTCTCGCTCTTATACATACAAGGACTTTCATCAACGACTCCGATTGAGGGCAACATCCAGCATGTAAGATTACAGTAAGAATATAGTACTTGAGGCAGTATATGATTTATTTACACTCCGAGTCATTTTGATTGTACGTACTGTGCAGTGTGCAGTGCCGCCGTGACCGTGACAGACAGATGGACTCCCGTGTCGAATCTACCGGGCTGCATGCTAAGCCTGTGGCCTACATCTTCTCAGAAGACCTAGTCAAAGTGAGCACACTTCTGCAGAGTCCCTACGATGCGTGTCATCGGGTGATGCCTAATCCATTCTTTCGGATGTTCTCCACTACTGGCAGATATCTTCACGTCTACCTTCCAATAGAAATCGTTCTCTCCTCGTCTATTCACTGGTTCACGCATATGGACTTCTGACAACATGTACTGGTCAAGCGCCACCCCAACGATTCCTGGTTGTGCGACCACATCCTGCTGGCAAGAAGGAGCTCTTGGCTTACCATACTCATGACTATCTCGAATATGCCATGAATCGATCAAGCGATGCGCAGAACCTGCCAGAAGCTTCAGAGTTTGGGCTTGAAGACGTGCGTATACCAAACAGATTCTGTCGTTTCGCGACCTGTTACTGTGCATTTATGTAGGACTGCCCCATGTTTCATGGAATCAAAGACTATATCACACAAGTCGCGGGAGCTACCTTGACCGGAGCAGCTGTCATTAGAAACGATATTTCGGACGTAGCCATCTGCTGGGATGGCGGAAGGTAAGTACTTGCTCGGTTCATCGCGATTTTTTCTTCCAATCTCAGCGTCATCATATCCAGACATCACGCCAAAAAAGCACAGGCTTCAGGCTTTTGTTACGTAGCTGATTGCGTTCTCGCTATCCTCTTCCTCAAACGAACAGTACCTTCTGCGCATCCGTCGAAGAAACCACGTGTGATGTATCTTGACCTCGACCTTCATTTTTCAGATGCGGTATCACAAGCTTTTCACAAACCTGGTTCCACAACTACTGCTCAAGTTCTTGTGCGTGCACCCCGAGCAATTGACACTTTATGACCCATGAAATTATTTTCAGACTCTATCTATTCATCACGCAGCTCCAGGCTTTTTCCCTGTTTCTCCCCTCGCTTCTCTTCCGGACGTCGATGATCCGGCCTTCGATCCATTCACTTTATCAGTGCCACTCAAAGCTGGTGCATCCGCCAAAACGTTCCTTCGCATTTGGCCCATCATCGAACGTGTCAAGGACATCTTTCAGCCTGATTTCATTCTAGTTCAGTGTGGCTTAGATGGATTAGCGGGTGATCCCATGGCAACCTTCAACTGGACCTTGGGTGGCGATGGCTCGCTCGGCTGGTGCATACATCGCATCGTTCACGAATGGCAAGGGAAAAAAATGTTACTCGGTGGAGGTATGCTGTTACTCATCAGATCATTTTCTCGCATACCATCCTAGGCTTTAGGTGGTTATAACACGCCTAACGCTGCACGAGCTTGGACATATCTCACCTCTGTGGCAGTATGTTTAAATCTCACGTTCTGACTCGTCACGTATTGATAGTGTCTAACAGGGCGGAATTCCACTATCACTAGACGCCGAGATCCCCGAATATTCTGGTTACCTCCGCTTCAAGCCATCGTTTACGTTGGATGTACCCGCTGGCAATATGCAAGATCAGAACACGGAGGAGTACTTCCAGACAATAGAAGCCACGTATGAACGTATACTGTCGGTATTGCACTCGCGGATGGTTTCCCCATCACTCTAAGCAATGGATGGGTACGACAACCGGTTATACTTGGCATGCGTTAGACACATTGTAACAAGCCACGCAACAACATGCACCTCCTCCTCTACAAAGCAACAGGAACCAAATTCAAGTGACTGTTATACTGTATCCAACAGACCGCAATGATAATGGGTGATGAGTATTCATTGTGACTACATACCAAGTCACGGACAAGACCAAATGCAGCTCATGAGTAACTCGTCCCATCCTCAGCAGTGCATTGTGAAAGAGCCTCGCCAGCACAGGGTGGCACCAACCCAGCGGGTTCATTCCCATCTTCCTTGAGCAACAGCGCCACTACACCATGCGCGGGGACGTTCATGGCCGTGAAGTTACGCACAGCGGTGCCGTTGTCCGTGTGTGTCCACAAATCCTATCCCCAAAAAATTGATCAACGATGACTGCGAAGTGCCACGTGGTGTGGGAGAGCCTACCCGGACGGAATACTGGATGCCAGCGCGAATCCAAGGAGATTCGGTGAGGTTGAAAAACATGTTAGCCGGTTCAGTCAAAGTGTTGATCTGGAGTGTATTAATATTGAAATAATCATGATACCGAGGTTCTGAAATGACGTACAAGCATGAAAACCGTTCCGTTCTCACTAGGACCGCTCCAGTATTGAGCAGGGTATGTTGGATTGTAGGTCCAGTCAGGCTGTTCAGCCAACGATATGTATGATAAAAACACCAGAAAGGCAGTAACGTACATTGATGCCCCAGCGGAATGGCGAGATGCTAGTGCCATAGATGGGGTCCTGGTTAACAGCGATGATCTCTTGATTCTTCAGGATACTGAGCATCTCCTGGCTTATAGTGGCGAGCTAAGTATGAGAAGTGCAGGTGAGCTGCGTAGTTGAGAATGAATAAAGTACCCACATTGGTGCCAATGAGCAGGGGGGCCTTGACAAAAGCCCATGCAGTAAAGTGGGTCTTTGCTTCGTCGTACGTGAGGTCTCCATTCCCTATTTCAAGCTGTCGTTTGAATAATATACTAAGTACTGTTAAAAACAGGACACTCTGTTTTGCACCTACCATGTCGAGATCATTATGTCCATAGTGATTGGTAGCTTGAGTAATGAACGATGCGCTGCATTGAGTATTAGGAAAAGAAAAGTCCCTTGAAGCAGTGACTGACGAGTTAATGATACTAGCAATCGAGTTCCATTGAGGCGCAATGTCACTATCAATCTAAGCAAACCTCCGGTAAGTTTGTCACCAGAGTTTAAATGAGAGGTGACGGACTCTCCAACTGTGAGAAATCTGGGCACCCCACCTATACTTTTCCTGTGAGACAGTGATTGTCAGGGTGAGATTGATACTTACAGCCAGACCTGACTCTGAGAGGATCGTTGGATACGTGAGATACAAAGCAAATGAATGTAGAAAATGAGGCTTACCCAGCCCCACTCACACAGACTGAATATGAGGGTAGTGCCAGTTTTCTCCGCCACCGCAGCGAGAGCATCTGCCATGCGCTGGTACTCTATGATCCAAATATTTAGAAAATAGACTAGGGTGAGAGGACTTCTACCCACTTCCAATCATGCCCTCCTGGATGATATCATCAAATGGAACTAGAACGAAATTGCTTAGCATTGTCTGGTAGTTCATGGGCACTGATATGCTTACTGGCGCAGTTGTCATATCTAAATTGAGTTGTTAGTAACGTTCCAGTCATTTTTACGAGTAACGCTCACTTGAGGAAGTCGAAACCCCATGATTGAAAGGTCATCGCGTCCTGTTCCTCATGCATGAAGGAGCCAGGATATCTAGCGCATGTAAACCAGCCAGAGTCAGAATACTAGAACTGGCAGTGAGAAAGTATCTTCTCGTCAGGGGTAACTTTCATACAATGCCTGCGTAACTAGGAGGCACATGAGAATGGTGCTGTATCACGGATAATACACGTTCACGTACAAGCCAAGGGCGTGAAGCTGATCTGTGAGGTTGTTCATGCTTGGGAACCTGATGTTATCTTTGACGAGGGTTGCTTAGCACATGATTGTAACGGTTTTCAGCGAAAACTAACCCGACATGACCTCGCCAGTGGAGCTACGATTCTTCATAGCCCAGCAATCGTCAAGATTAACATGATTATAGCCAACATCCTACAACGAAGTGAATTAAATTAGTCTGATTTTGACGTGCTAAACGATACTAACCAGGAGGCCATACTCCTTCATGTATTGTGCAGTCTGGATGATGAGAGTCTCATTGACGTTGCACTATTGAATACTACAATGAAGTCACCATTCTTGGCTGAGAATATTCACTCACCGCAAAGGCGTTCCAAGCTGACAGTTACAGGGGGGCTAATTGTGAATGGCGAGCTCTTGCTCTCTTAATAACACGTACCATTATAACCCATCACTGCACCAAACACGTCAAAAAAGCATCATTGCCATCGGGAAGAACTGAGACACAGACCAGGCAATTTCCCAACTCCGTTCACGATAGCATTGGCAGAAGTAACTGCAGAAAGTATACCGATCACGACAGCGACAAACGTCCTGAGCAGAGACATTATGGATTAATGTTTTCACTCCTAGATTCGACTCCGTTCGGTATGCAACAAATCCTTAGCACGGCTGTTCTTATAGTGATCAGCGGAGGCCGGATTTGCCATTAATTGCGAAGCTCTTAGCTCCTGGCAGATGAGCTGGTCAGGAGCGCTGGTAAAATTATCTTTGGTAGAGCGACGGCCAAACAATGTTGCGTCATGAGACGCAGATTCAAAACAAGAACAAACATAGATCTGACCAGTTAAGTAATGAAAGGAATCATGAAGAATGCCACTCTCACGTTTTATAATCAAATCAACAATTATATAAATGTATGACGCGCAAAGATACATTAATATCTTCTTGAAGGCGATATTAATGTTCACGCACACGCGTGGTGACCTCTGGTGACCTGTGGCAACTTTGTTGTCGTGGGCACGCTGGTGTGGCGGGGATGCGTGTGCCTAATGACGGCAAAACTACGGCAAGGGTGTCCGCCGAGCCCGCAGGTTCGGCAAAACTTTCCACGGGGTCGACTTCCCAGAAAGGTGCTTGCTTGGGGGGTCACCAAACATCCACCACACAAACAAGGGTCAACAGGGGCACCAACGTCTCAATTCTCGACACTCGATCAGCCTCAGACAGTATTACTGCAGGATCGACATAATCCACCATGAAGCTCGTAAGGTGAATACTGCAGACGTTTATTTCATCTTGGTCTGACATTTTCAAGAAGCATTTTATTTTGTGCATTACAAAGATCTGGCGCTGACCGTTGTTTTCATCAGATTCTTGATGAAACTCAATAATGAGACCGTGACTATTGAACTCAAGAACGGCTCTGTAGTCCATGGCACAATTACTGGTGTGTCAGATGCACGAAACTGACGCTGCTTGCAGAATCTTAAACCATTCTTATAGGTGTAGA
Organism: Suillus weaverae; assembly: GCA_016767475.1. NCBI lineage: Eukaryota > Fungi > Basidiomycota > Agaricomycetes > Boletales > Suillaceae > Suillus > Suillus weaverae. The sequence continues at coordinate 187,450 of MU179328.1, read as the reverse complement.
TATGCAGATGAATACTCACCTCAAAACTGTCAAAATGACAGCTCGTAACCGGGACCCAGCATCCCTCGACTCCCTATCTATCCGCGGCAACAATATCCGCTACTTCGTGCTTCCCGATGCCCTCCCTCTTGATACACTATTAGTGGATGACGCACCAAAACCCAAGGGCAGGAAGAAGGATGATGCACGCGGAAGGGGCCGTGCACGAGGGGGGTTGGTCGACCGCGGGCGCGGTCGAGGGAGAGGAAGGGGACGAGGAAGGGGTTTCTGATCGGTTCAGTCCCGAAAATATCATGCTCGTATCGCATTGTCAGCATCTGTATATCGTCGTGTTTCTGCTTTTTGTTAATACTAAAATATTGCACCGAGCTACACATTCGCTCGGTTTGTATCAGTTATCTATGAGTCATCCATCGATATCCTGCCAGGCTTCCCGTGCGGCTTTGAGTCATTTTGCAGATTGGCAGACCATGATAATACCGGATTGCCACAAGCTTACCGCAAAAATTGTTCGAAGCATGTGTGGCTGTGCAGATTTCTTCCATGCTCCCGCGCCGTTTTGCATCAACTTCAACGTTGCTGCCAACGATCCGACAACTACTGTCTTCCCTACAACCGACTGGTCAGGTGACTAAAGTACAATTGAGTGGTTGGATCAAATCTGTACGAAGACAGAAAAATGTCACTTTCGCAGTGATTAACGATGGAAGTTGTGCTTCCGGCCTGCAAGCAGTCTTGAAGCCAGATGCTACCCCACACAAGTATGTTCTCAAGGCATTTCGGAACATAGAGGTTCATAATACCTTCCCTCAGCTTAACCAATGGTGCCAGTGTCCGCATTTGTGGTAATCTGGTTCAAAGCTTGGGCCGCGAACAATCATATGAACTACATGTTGAAGCGGTTGATATCTTGGGCGAATGTAACCCGGAAGTACGTGTTATCGATGGATAAAAATTTGCCAATTGAAACTCTGTGAAGGCCTACCCTATTCAGAAGCAAGCCTTGCCCGTGGAATTTCTAAGGGACAATGCTCATCTGAGGGCCCGAACGGATATCAATGCTGCTATGCTCCGTCTGCGTGACTCTGTCCTCCGGAGGCTACATAGATATTATGAGGTGCTAATAGACATCCCATCGTCTGCCCTGTTGCTGACACGTCCAAACCCAGGCCCAAGACTTCCGCTACGTGCACACGCCCATTCTGACTTCAAACGATTGCGAGGGTGGTGGTGAAACGTTTCATGTCTCGCCCGCTTCTTCCACCCCTTCTTCAAGGCAGTCGCCCGATTCGAGCGCACAAGCCGAGTTCTTCTCCCAGCCGGCATATCTTACTGTGTCTTCGCAACTTCATCTGGAGGCCCTTGCTGCTTCCCTGTCTCGAGTTTACACGCTCTCTCCTTGCTTCCGGGCAGAACGTTCTCAAACAAATAGGCACCTCGCAGAATTCTGGATGCTCGAAGCTGAATGGGCATTCATTAACCACGTCGGGGACGTGTGCTATGTGGTCGAGGAGTCTCTCAAAGATGTCCTCCTTCAGTGTCGATCCGAAAACGCACTCCTTTGGAAAGATGGCGAGGAGGCAAAACTCAAATCGCTGGAAGATGCGTCGCGCCCAGGAAACCCCTGGACACGCATGTCATACACTGATGCTTTAAAGGAGTTGCAGAAATACCATGCTTCTTCTCGAGTTGGATTCGAATTCGAGCCTGCGTGGGGGAGAGCACTGCAAAGCGAGCATGAGCGCTGGCTTTCGGAACGACTTGTCGGCGGCCCTGTGTTTGTCACAGACTACCCAACCTCCCTGAAACCATTCTATATGCGAGCTAATGATGATGGGAAGACTGTGGCATGCTTTGATCTTCTAGTTCCTTTCATCGGCGAGCTCGTAGGTGGGTCACTCAGAGAAGAGAGGTCCTCTCATTTGGTCGAGGCTATACAGAGGCATGGGCTTAAGGAGGAAGAATACGGATGGTACGTGGATTTGAGGAAGTATGGGAGCGCGCCTCATGGGGGCTATGGGCTGGGGTTCGAACGACTGATTAGCTGGATGAGCGGGATTGAGAATGTGCGGGAGTGCATCGCGATGCCGAGGTGGGCAAAACGGATGTTGTTATAACATATATGTGCCCTCGTCAGCTCCTATTGATTTAGTGGAACAAGTTCCGAATCAATTCTCTGTTGCAAAGTCTTGTGAGCTATATTATATGATCTTGAAAGCCACGGACGGGTGGGGTCTTTTCTGCAGTACCGTGGAGATATGCTTACTTGTTAGTTTGAATATTGTGACTGCTGCTACTATGACTGCCGGGGTCATGAACGTTGAACATTGAGTCTTTTCTGGTGACGTTTTGCTCTTCGAATTCGCCATGCATGGTATTCGTCATTTTCTGCGTTTCCCCGCCCTCCCATACATATATAGCTGTTAATGCGTCGTGCGTGCGAGCATCCTTTTATTGCTTCCGTGGCTTAAACAGACTGAGTTTACCCCAAGTTTCCCCACAGTATTCAATCGCCCACTATAGCTACGCTGACAACCCCAACTGTCGTATCCCCAGCTATGAAGCCGGGAGCTCCGCATCTTCAAGAAAACCCTCTTGTTACCTATGGAGCTGGAGGCCCAATGTATACTGGTATGACAATTCTCGAGGCTTCATCGGCATCGGGAGGCAGTGAATGCTGACCCTTTCTACGTTCATAAGTTCACAGGACGCTTAACAGATCGTTCGTCGTCGTTATTCCATTAGCCTTGGCTGCAATCTTGGGATGTATCACATACCTCGCCCACCGTCATGATACCCCCTACGGCGTTACTCCTGCTGTACTGGACAACCGAGTTGCCAAACTACCAGGTGCGTCTTTCAAGATCCAGTCTTGGCCAATTCGTTCACCTCATGTGATGACCAGTGATGGGTTATAACAGTAGGCTACCACGTTCCGAAAAGCTGTCAATACTGACCTGGCGCCTCACGCACAGCTTGGAACGCATACCATGTGAGTGCTATGGCGCTAGTTCTGAAGGTTTTAACTCAGATATTTTAGTGTGACATAGATGAGGGCCTCATCTTACAAACTGCACAGCTTATGAAATCGCTCAACTTAGCGGCATGTATCGTTCGCCGTCGGTCTTATTCAGGGTGACTGAACTTGGTATCACCACTAGGACGCTGGGTATACTCATGTCAACATTGATGATTGTTACTCAGAGAGAAGCAGAAACGATGATGGTGATATTGTTGAAGGTTCGACTATTCTCCCCTGACGGTTTATATGTTAACATCCACGGCCAGACTCGAAGAAGTTTCCGTCTGGAATGAAGGCCCTCACAGACAAAATTCATAATCTTGGGCTGTGCGTGAGATGATATATATATATATATCTAAAATTGTATTTCACTGAAATTTTTTTTGGCACACGCAGGAAAGCTGGCATTGTAAGGACGTGCCATTCAGTCATTCTTGTACTCTCCCTGACCGTGACTCTGTCATGCAGTACAGTGATTCGGGTTGGTTCACATGCCAGCTGTACCCTGGCTCATTCCAGAACGAGGCAAGGTAAGCAGTTCCGCTCACGGTCATCACGTCATAATCACATCTAGCAGAGACGCAAAACGCTTCCATGACTGGGGCTTTGATTATCTCAAGTAAGTCTCGATTTGCTGACTTCAACGGCTGTTCTTGATGGTATTATCAACAGATATGACAATTGTGCTGGTACGTGGACTCACACCATGCCCAGTTCGTGATTGCTAGATATGCATCAGTTCCATTCGACAACATCACTCGGGAGAATATTATGGGAAGTATGTACTTATGTCCTTCAACCCTGTCAGAATCCTCACTGACGGGTCTAGGATACGAACGTATGGCAAATGCCATTGCTGATCTTTCATTGACATCTGGAACATCACCCTTAATTCTGTCTATGTGCCAATGGGGGAGGGTGAGAGACTCCATTTCGTTACAATTTTTTGGATTATGGACTGTTTTTGCAGGAGCAAGGCTGGACTTGGGCCCGCAGATACGGACAAAGTTGGAGGGTGAGATACAGCACATATCACAAATTTCTCGAAGCTAACGAATACTTAAGACGACCGACGATATTGGTAAGCGTTCAAGCCCCCCGAAACGTTTCACTGAGGATGCAACTGATCGGTGGGCAAGACCCGAACTGGCAATCAATCGCCAAAATATTAAACCAGTAAGGAAGCCGCATTGCTTATCCTAGAGTAATTCACGTCGTCTTCAGGAACTCGTTCTATACTTGGGCGACTGATTTCTACGGCCATAATGACATGGATATCGTCAGTCATATTCTGTGGTGCCGTTGGCTGCGCTGACACATGTCCTTGTAGCTTGAAGTGTACGTCATTGAGAGGCCGAGTCTGATTGTCGCCTCACGATTGACAGTGGTAATGGCCCCCTAACGTACGAAGAAGCGAAGTCCCATTTTACTGCGTGGGCGCTCTTGAAGTCACCTCTACTTATTGGCACTCATGTAAGTCCGATCCCTGCTGACGAGCCCTTCGCTCACGTACATCCGACCTAGCTCGCTTCTGCTACGAAAGAAACCCTTGAAATTCTGACCAATCCAGAAATCATTGCGATTCATCAAGACTCGGTTGTAGGCACTAGCATCTCACCTTTCCGGTGGGGCATCAATGTAAGTCATTTCAACTTATTTGCAGTTAATCGGAGGCCACGTCATGAATGCCACGTTGCATCGATAGCCTGATTGGGTCAGCAATAACACACATCCCGCACAATATTGGAGTGGGGAGAGTCAGAACGGGACGGTGGTTATGCTTGTGCGTGCTCTCTTTGAGACGCGCTGTTCAAACAATTAAAATTTCATCCAGTTGAACACGCTTGACGAACCCGCCGACATGTTCTTCAGGCTGACTGAATCTCCATGGATCCGAGCTGGCAGACAATACACTGTCCGGGTAAGTTTCATCTCCCATGCAGCCTGTCCGCGGGCTTCTGATTTATTTTGTCTGTCTAGGACCTTTGGACGCACACAGACAACGGCACTGCAGTTCGCAACCTCACAGCGCACGCTGTTCCGCCGCACGGTGTTGTGGCATTGCTCCTCCAAGACGCGGGTAACGAGCCGGATGGCTTGTGGCCGCCTTGTGCTGTGTTGGAGTGGTGCATGAATTCTAACGGGACTCGCATTGACTAATGAATGCTGAGGGCTTTTTCCAAGTGATGTACATAAGTCTTGTATCACCATTGTATGTTGACAATATTTCATTGGACCTTGTATGTGTAGTGGGTGACAGCATTGTCTTCCATGCCACGCTCAAGTCATCACTGTCCGCATTTCTTCCGAGCAGCGAGGCACCTCGGTCCATTCTCGTGTAGGATGTGAGGTATCCAGACAGATAGTATGCTTGACAACCTGTCAAGAGGTTGGAAAACGTGGTCCAGTCGTCTCTGCCGCGTGCATGCATGGCCTGCCTTGAAAGCCATAAAAGCAAGCACCGACTCACTCTGAGATTCAACGTCATGCGTCTTCCCACAGCTTTACTGACGCTCTTTTATCTCGTCTCTCTCGTTGTGGCATCACCTCTAGATGCCTACCAGAGAAACACCATCAGCATCCCGCTGAGTAGAATTTTCAGAGGTACGACTATGGAAGACGTGAAGGCACATCCCACGACCGTTTCTCAGTATGTTTGTCCGTCGATTTTTAGCGGAAACGCAGTTTTTGACATTCCTCAGTAAATACCACGTCACCTCGCGCAATTATGCGCTGAACACAGGCTCACCTCACTCCTTGAGCAGTCGCGGTCCTCCTTACAAACTCGGCGAACGTAACACAGGGTCTCTAACCGGTGACGAAAACTATGTTCCCCTAAAGAATCAGCCTAAGAGTGCCAATTTATGGTATGGCTCCATGGCGGTTGGGGACCCTCCGGAATCATTCACAGGTGAGTACTTTCAGTCGCCTGGCCATCTACGAGATCCTTGGTGCTAATACCACTGAAGGCCCTTAGACTAGATCGTATTGTCCTCCATAGAGTATACTCTCAATAGGACATAAATTGGAATTAAGAAATAAATAAAATAAAATAAAATGCCACTGAAGTGCAAATCGACACTGGCTCCGCAGACCTGTTCCTCTGTTCCGTGCGATGTGGTCTCTCCCGCGTCGGGCATCAGCGGTACAATGCCAGATCATCAGCAACGTCTCTTGACCTCTGTACGCCGTTCGTTGTGAAGTACGGAAATAGAACGGAGATGAGCGGAGATGAATACACAGACGTGGTAGAGTTGGCCGGATACAACTTTACAAGGTTCGCCAGGAGACAAATTGCAATCAAATTATGTTGCCCATTCAATGCTCACTCTCACCAGGCGATCAACCAAACACTTGGTGTCGCAGACTATCCTGACTTTGCCGCTTCTAATGCACCCAATGGGCTTGCTGGACTTGCCTTCCAAGAGATTTCTTCATATGGTGCCGCCCCCTTTTTTCAGACCCTCGCAGACAGCTATGTTCTGCACAAGAGTGTATTTGGAGTCTCTTTGTCCAGTCAGAAGGACAAAGTGAGCTTCACATTGGAGGATTGAACCCATCAATGTACAAATCAGACACTCTTACGATTGTCCTGGTCACGGTCAAAGGATACTGGCAGATTCAACTCAATGGGATCTCCTGGAATGGAGAGGATAACTGACAAAGCACAGGCTATCGTGGATGTGGGGACGGCCTTCATCGTCACAAAACCAGAAAATGCTGTGAAGTACTACAAGGACATCAAGGGCGCAAGGGTTGTTGAAGAAATTTGGACAGGTTGGTCATGCTCCGGCTTTGGGGTAGTCACCCTGACAGATTTAATGCAGTCCCTTGTGATACGATCAGATCACATGCACCAACTTTGACACTCGGCGGACGGTTGTTCCCCGTCTCGTCAAGTACTTTCAACCTGGGGCCCGTCCACGAAGGTTCTACAGATTGTATCGCCGGTCTCACTGGCATGCCTGGGAATCCGGGATAGGAGGTACGTGCTATAAAAGAACACAACAAAGTCAGGCTCGATCATCAAGGAAGAACACTGGATTATTGGCGATGTATTTTTGCAATACGTGTATGCGATCTTTGATGTCGGTAACACTGAGGTCAGTTTCGCAACACTGAAATTGTGAAGGGAACCCAAATTGCAGCCAGAGGGCTCAAGCCTCATGGATGGGAGAATGAGATTTGTCGATGTTTCTATTGTTTTAAGGTTGCCTACAGCCAACATACAAAGATCTTGTTACTGTCATTATATAGCCTCGAGTCAATTATGGCATGAACATATCAACATTGTAATGGCAGTCCCAGCGACTCGCTTATTCCTGGCATGTTTGGATCCTTCAAGGTCTATTTTAAAGCTGTTTGGTGCGGATTCGAAACCTGCCGACAAATGCATTTCCCTCTTATCACACCTTGACATTCAAATATTCACTGATAGACAGTTCTTCAGAGGTTCATCTCAACATGGGAAGTGTCCTGACCAAAGTGGTTACCACAACAAAATTGAAATTTGTTTCTCTTGGATTGTGCAGGTTTGAAACCTGCTGAGTCCTGACAACAAGGTTTTTCTATTGGAACACACCCTGAAATTTCAACTCACAGATGGTTTCATCTGAAGTGCATCTCAACTTGTCCTAGCCAAATGGTTACAATAGCAGATTCAAAATCTGTTTCTCTTGGACAGTGCAGGTTTGAAACCTGCTGAACATGACAATTTTTTTCTATTGGAAACACATTCCTTGACATTGACTCATGGATAGATTCCTTGGAGGTCCATCTCACTGGTCTTAGCCAAGTGGTTACCACCACAGATTCAAAGTCTGTTTCTCTTGGAGTTGGTTTGAAACCTGCTGAACAACATTTTTATAGTGTATAGATCCTGATGAATTCACCCTTATAACACTTTGGTTTCATATTTTAAAGTGTAACAAAGACCCTCCCAAGCATGCCAGTGAGCTGGGGGACTGCCCTAAAAGTCAAAACCATCCCACTAGCAAGCATTAGACTGATTCATTAGATGGACAGATCCTCCAACCTCCACCAAAGGGCACTCAGGCCCACATCTAATTCATCCAAGCCCACCTATCAATATCATCACATGAGCCAAACACAATATTATCAATGCATGGAGATCTATGTAGTCTCAGACAAGAAGGATGCCATGGGAAGCAGAATGGTACATGAGTTGTAGACCAGTGACAGTCAAACATAGGAGCTATGAGATCTTCACAGGCCCTGACTCAGGATAGATTGGGGAAACAATATAGCATTACCGCACAAAGGAAATCCAGGATACAAGACATCCTATGACAAATATGGAGGTCCATTTTCTGACTTCTTTCCACCAATTATCCCAGTCATGCATCTCGCCTGTCAGTCTCGGGAGGGAAATGACAGTCGTCGACAGAACCACCGGTACAGACGATGTATCTGGCTTCCGGGAGGTAGGGGGCGAAGGACCATTGTCATGATGGTTACTTGAGCCCACAATGTCCTGCAATGGGAAGACTTCAGCTTGTGCAACGCCTCCGAAGAAATCGGTTATAAGCGTCTTGTCCAAGGGACGGCGGAAAAGATCAGACCGGATGCCTGGATGAGAGTAAATCTTCACCGGGTCATATGATTCGAACTGTCACAATGAAGAATGAACACGCGCATCAGACCAGTGATAAAGCAGAATACCAAATCTTGCATAGATGTCTGACTCGTCTTATTTATTCCTTCCATGAATTTGAGGACGTAGTGTGTATAGCTGTCAATGACGGAGACGCCAATGTCATTGTCATTTTCATACTAGATCCATGATGAGCATTTCATAACAAAACGAAGTGTGGGATTCTCACGGAGTAAGAATTCTCATCAATCTGAGAGGACCCAGTGGCAAGAATGTTAGGGGAATAAGATTGAGAGTACATGGTATTTGCTTGACAAGTATCAATCATGAATAAAATTTCGTTGTATCTGGTCCATTATGAGCTTCGAATACGACAACGCGATGGGAAATCTCACCTTTTCTTCTGCCACATTTGCTCGAATGCGTCAGCAATATCAAATGCACTTATTTCCTCTTGGTCTTGAAATTTGAGGAACTCGTTTCCTCCATGCCCAGTCATGTAGACGAAGATGTTTGAGCGGTCGTCTGTCAGGAGTCTTTTTGACCGTGGCATAGAAGGATCCACCCGACCTACAACACTTTAGGTGACCTCCAATCAACACGGGGCCATTCATACCTGTCAATAGGCGTATGAAGTTCTCCACAGTTACTTCATATCCACGATAATCTACCTCGATATTCTCGCCATACAAGTCTAAGTGCCTGCCAGCTTCTGCATAGACACTGCCAGCAAATTTGTTCCTTGCATTGCACGCTACGTCGTCTGCCAGCATGAGGATGATGTTGGAGTCTGGAATCCCAAGACGCTTGACGGTACGATACCTGACAGGAGCATCAGGTGATGAGCAACTAACTCCGGAGATGGGGTGCGTTACATTCCAAGGGCATTTGCCATATGCTGTAGTACACAGTCTCAGGAAAGGCGGTCTATAGTGGTACGATTGTGCTCACCCTGTAGTTGAACCAGTACCGGGATGCGCATACAAGGACTGCCCAATTGTTGGTGTGTCCTGAACCTGAATCATGTCTACCGAAGAAATCAGCTGCGCGCTCGCCAGTAGATGTGGAAGAGTCCGATGAGTCAACCGCCCATGCCATAAAACATGTTAGCCACAGCAGGCAGGCCTGAGGAAGCAGCTGGAAACGCATGGAGAGCGCAACTAACAGTCTGACACTAAACAAGTGAAGAGCAGTAGCTACTAACGGCAACTCGGCGAAGGAAATGTGGTGCGGAGTTCCAAAACACTACAATCCACCCTTTGTCCTTCACTCTCATGAACGGTAAGCATAATTATCTTGAACACGACGTCGTTATGCTCATATTGATAATAGGTCTTCACGCCTATGGAGATGACTCGCAAAGCGACTCGGAGGAGAAGGTCGCTTCATCCTCGAAGACTAGTGTGGGAATATATCTAAATAATGTAAGAGATTCTTCGTCGCAGCCTCTTGCAATCGTTTCCCTCTTTGTTGGCTGTCGTTCTTCATGAGATAGGATACGGCGCTGAAGAGTGTATCAAACTCATTCTCAGATGGTACGTACCGTATAACATGATGCATACATATGTTGTGTTGAAGATGGAATACAGCCAACCCAGCCCGCCTGCTACCAAAGTCTCAAGTAATCATTCGTCGGCCTGCGCAGCAGAGAGGTCACCCTCGTGCTCATGTATCAGATGAAATCATAGGCGGTTCAGAAAGCCTTCGGGCTTTCAGTCCAGCGTCCATGCCTGATGTGTTTCCGAATACGGAACAAGTTGAAACTGGATCTTCAGAGGAGGCTGATGAAATCTCTCACCTCCGGCAACTATTGAGACCACCGCCAATTCCGGATTTTGCAGACTGGGGCATTTCGCCAGCGTCTTTGTCTCCCTATGACCCAGCAATTCAGGTGCGACCGCGCTCTCACTCACGGGGATCTTTCTGATTGTGCTTCAGTCTAAACTTGCACAGTTTCACGCTTTAAAGCAGGATTCTGAACATCCCAAGCATTTTAACGATTCACTTATGTCCAACCGATCCTTCCGTAATCCCCATCTATATGCTAAGCTGGTAGAATTTGTGGATGTCGACGAGCGCACGACGAACTTTCCAAAGGATATGTGGGATCCAGATGACATGCGGCCTGAATGGTTTGCGGACAGCATCGGTACGTAAACTCCGTCGCTCTCATAACAGTCGTTCATGCCCTCGCCTTTGGCACCTCTTCGCACTTGGCCATTTGTTCTACAAATTGTTCCATTGATCAAATTTTTTCGTGGTTCTCGGCGAATCATGTGGGCGCCTGTATCTCTGCCTCAAAGCCGCGCTGCAAAAAGCTCACTCAGAGCAAACTGCTTCCTCTCAGTCGAAGCGAACGCAGATCAATTTTACGACTTCTGTGAAGGTACCACCCCATCATTCCACTCATGACAAGCTGGCCCCACGACACAGTAGTAGATTCCATCCCTACTCTCGCCTGCGCTAAGCTCTATCCTCATGAATCATGTATATTACCACGCATCTCTATATGTCACCTCTCCAAGGTCCCTGAGGGTATCATTGGTGGTCTCGTCCCCGCACATGAATTTTGCTCCGTTGATCAAGACTTTCGACGATAATATTATTATTGTACTCTGCCTCGAAAAGCCGAAGCTGTGTCAGCATTAGACTCTAAGAGAGCCTCGTCCTAATAGGAATAGGTACACTTTGGGTACATTGACAATCCTAATGTGTATGGTTTTTCCAATTTCGAAAGTCCCAAAATCGATGATCGATGATCACGCCAACACCAACTTCAAGTTTCTTTCTTACAAACTGTGCATCGCACTCCCTCAGACGGGAAATGGCCACATGCACAATACTGAGCGCCAAAGCACTGTCCTCGCACAGCTGGCTATTACTGATCACTGTGATTCACAGTCATCAGCAACAGCCAGCTGTGCGAGGCCGGTCGTGATGGAGCACTCCTACCATTTAGCCGTTCGAGCTCCGCATCACAGGCCACAGTCAAGACGTTCGAGTTTCGAAGCTTGAATAGCGCAAAGGTGTCACCGCGAAGACCCTACGCGGATTACATGGGGAGTCGGACTAATTAGAACAGAGTAAAGAGATCTAAAGAGATGTTGGTATGTATCACTTGACTTATGATTTCTCGGAATGACAATCGAGCATTTAGAGTTTTCTAGACTATTATAACCAATAATATCATGAATATCATGTATTCAACGACCCCACCCCTCCCTCGTCGGACCTAGGCCGCTACTAGTCAACAACGTACTACTAGGTTGTTATCGATACGTGAACGCCGAGGATCCGCAGAAAACACCATATATTGTAATTGCATCCATTGGACCATCCAACAGTCAATCTCGACTCAGCTGTGCCTGCTGGCACCAGCTGGTACTTTTCACTACTATGTAGTGCCACCAACGTTATGTAACATCGTATCTGCACGCATGATTAATGGCCCACAATCATTGTTGGTGATTATCGTTCGATTCGTTATCTTCATCGGGTCATAGTCTATCATAGTGCAATCGCAGGTGCCGATTGCATGGGAGTCTCAAATGCTACGGTAGTTACAGTAGCCTGGATACATATATTCTCCTCGGGGTCCAGAGGTCGTTTCTCTCTCCACAATTGGCGAAGTTCTTGGAGTTCTGGGCTGTTCTGGGACGTGCGGGAATTTGATGATGCGACGACTCGGACGAGATGCACATGCTCGCACAGTGCGCAGATCGGACTCGCCAGGTTTTGTCTTCTATTTAAGAGTCTGTCTGACATGTAGGGGTGAGATCGGTTTACCTGCCAGTTGAATGCTAATCAATGCCAGGCTCTCCCCCAGAATCATTTTGTTTAATGACTTCCCCTTTTCTCGTACCAGACCTAGGTGATACGATTAATCTTCATCTTGCCCAGCTCACTAGTGGCAAAAGCGGCTCCGCCATCTTGACAGGGTCGAGGGTAACCCTGACGACGAAGATGATTGGGAACACGATCCACTGGCAGCGAGGAATTGGTCTCCGGTCACAAAGTGGATGGTAACTGCACTCATCAGTTCTTCCATTACAAGATTAAATCATCAGGTTTCGCTATACAGTTTTGTTCAACCGTTGGCCAGTTCTATCATGACACCTGGTTTACCCGACGTGGCCATAAAATATGACATAAACAATCCAACAGTCACAGGCTACAGCGTTGACTTTGAGTCTTCCTTTTGTCGTTCGCCATTGGACCTTTATTTGCGGCACCCTTATCTGAAGTGTATGGACGCGTGTGGGTGCGTGATGCTATTCATCATGGGCAGCAGAAACCGTTCTCCTGAATGAGTTCAAGGTGCTCCACTTAGCGAACCTCATCTTCATCGTGTTTAATCTCGGTTGCGCTTTGTTGCACAACATGGCATCTCGTTGTTTTTCGGTTTTTCGGTAAGTAGGGCACCGCTGAGGTCGCAACTTTCGCTCACTATCTGCAAAGCTGGATTAGCAGGGGGAGCACCGTTAGCATGTGGCGGAGGTGTCATTAGTGACCTCTTCTCAAAACGCGACCCTGGCTCAGCGCTCAGCTATGGCACTGTTTAGCCTTGTACCATTGATAGATGCATTTCATGGTGGTTGACGTTGACTCGATAAGGTCCTCCTGTCGGGCCCATTGTGGGAGGTTTCATCGCAGAGTCAATCGGCATGCGGTTTATTTTCTATCTTATTGTCGCGATCGGTGGTGTTGCTACAGCACTGGGTGTCCCCCTCTTGAGGGAAACTCACACACCAGTTATCAGGCTTCGTCGTGATAAAATGGTGCCAGATGGCTGAACAGGCAATTGTAGTGCGTCCACAAATGGGCCAACCGATCATACTTTGACCTGTAATTTCATATGCTTTATCCTTGTGCTTGGCTCTGTAAGTACTTTGCTGTGCCACGCGTGGCTTTGCACCCTGACCCAACCCCCTAATATGTAGTTGGTATGGCTGGTCTGCCCAAGCCAAGGTCCACTGGGTAATGCCCATCATTGGTACCGCTATCCTTGGATTCGGAATCATGACAACATTGTGGGTGGTCCCCTATATTTCCTGAATTCAGCACCGTTCACGGCTAATCTCTTTAATTTAAGCCTCCCTACATGTATACCTCGTAGATGCATTTACTCATGCTGTGAGAGCATAAATGTTTGCCGCACTCAAGCCGCACTCGGCTACAGCGGAGGCAATTCACTCCTTGCTGGTCTTGCCATTGTCTACCCTTCCCTGTCTGGATATATTATGCTGGGGAACATATAGCGCAAAGAGTTCCTAAACTCGTTGATGTTCTTTTCCATGAAAATCCTTTTTAAAATCTTATTTGTGGTCTCCTCGGGGCCCTGCACAGTAAAAGTTTTTCTTACAACATGTCAAACCCTCCAGACAATCATTACGCCAGTTAACAAACATTGATCGATTTTCATGATATTTATTGAAGTACAAGTTATCGATGATACTTGCATCCTCAAATTGAATTTTGCCACTGGCACAACAACCTCGTGATGAAGTAATGATTCGGTGTGTTGTTCTCGCGTACATAGAACTCAGTAATCATCGATAATGTCCATACAATTCATCGGGTAAAGTTTTCATGTTTCGAGCACAATACTGTCAATACATCAAAATCGACTGGTTAAAACCTAAGTGCCTCGAAGGGCACGAATATGTCATATGCCTGTTCATCTCACTGTTATTCCAGTCCAGGTCCAAGTGTTGGTATGACTGAGGTTCAGATCGTGGGAGGTCGAGTCAATGTCATCTCGTGCAGAGCACATCACTCGGCTGGCGTTTGTCGTTATTCAACAAAAGGGAACTATAAATGGTGTATCTTGGCAGAAGGTAAGAGTATGTATGATAACAGGTACCAAACTTGCAATCAAAAGCGAAGATATTCATGCTAAGTCCTTATGGCAAATCCACAACTAAACGCAGTGGACGAAGAGGCTGAGGATTATGCCAGTTCAGCAAAGCCCACCTGAAGATTTCCCTTATCGAATACTGTGTAAACGTTCTGCAGAAAAACGCCCCCAACAACCCAAAATCCTAAAACGGATAGATGAAAAGGGGGACTTGACTTGCGTGCATTGCGCACGATATGAAGTACTCACCAACACCTGACATCGAAGCAATGCCTCCCAAGCAGTCGCTTGAACCATTGCTTTCCGGGCCAAGATCGAATGTTTCCTTTGAAACATTGAAGCTGCGCCCACCAAATGTGAGTGTGGGAGTGTATGACCCGATCGTGTCGCACGGAACTAGGGAATAAGTCAGTCGCAGATCATATCAACTGCAAAGGATCGGGCAAACTGGTATAATATGTTATTTCCCCCTGAGTACTGTTGTTTGAGCCTGGAATATCCTTGTAGTATGCCTTTGCTGCATCATCGGTCGTGATGATAAACGTGGTCCCGGTATCGATAATAGATGCACTGTTACCAGCAACCGTAGAGCCATTTCGCGAAACTGCCTCTAGATTCACTTGCCAGTACCCTTCCTCGGTAACGGCCGTGTAGGTCAAGGTGTCTTTGACGTATAAATCGGGGTTCGTCGCTCCGATACAGAGCTCGCTCTCCCCGGATGTAGAAGAAAGTTTGACACTAAACACGCTTTCTGGGAGTACGCCACTGTCACTTATTGTCTCAAAGACTGACTTTGCCCCAAGAGGAGATATTTGCTCGAAAGCAAAACCGGCAAGACCGTCAGGCATGAAATTCGGGTACGCGAAATCGACGGAGTACCAAGAGGCAGCAATGAATGTTTGGTCGAGGGCCTTAGCAACGAAAATCAGTCCGTGCGATGTAAGAAAGAATTATTGCGCTACCTCGTAGCCGCCAAGGAATACGTTATCGCTATATTCATTTCCTACTACTTGACCTTGACCATACGAGAGCATGGAGACGTTTCCTCCGCCCTTGGCTGTAGAAGACTGGGCAGCATTATACATCCTGTGGCCTACGCAATTCATGCAGGAGACAGACGGAAGGACTAAAGAATAGCCTCAGATCAAGACAAGCCTCTTGTCAAGTGTATATGCTTACAAAGGTCCGCGCTTCCCGAGTCGATAGATACTTCAGATAAAGTTCAATGAGCAAAGGATATTCGTTCCATGCTGACAGTAGAATCGTCTGACCATTGAATTTCTGTTCCGGCGTGCCCACATCAATTTCGCCATACCACAGATCAGTTCCCTGGTTAATAAGCGGAACAACGCCGTCGCTACGCTGTCTTACAGAAGACATCATCTTCCCGCTCAAAGGATGAGCAGAACCGGTATTAGCTTCGAATGTAGAAAATGTCTGACGATACTTGCTGGAAGATAGGTATCCAAGCGATCAATACGGTGGTTGAGGGCTATGAAGAAATCGTTTTTGAACTTACTTCGAAACGCGAATGAGCTGCGCATTGAGAGCATTCATATCAACATGCCCAACGACATCAACGCTCTTGCGGGTAAGTGGAAACCGAATAACACCTTCACCACGGCCATTAGGCGCAGGTAGTGCCGCAGTAATAGAGACAATAGTCAGCAGAGAGGCAAAGGGGGATGGGAATTTCATCTTGCGCTGGGAGGCAAGGACGAGACGCGGGGGCAGTCAAAAAGAGCGCTAATATTGTCACAGCTGGTGTACGTCATTGATTATTGTTCTCTTTGTCCTTGAAAGTTGGAACCACTTCTACTCGGGTCGCTCGCGCAGTAAATGCGGAGGTAGCGAGCGGGTCAATCGAACGATCAGCTCTATCCATAACACCGACGTACAAATCAAGGTGTTATTATGTTATTTTCACCACTGCGTGGTTTTGACTACTGAAGTGTAGCCACACAAGTTTCTTGCATAGAATGGCCGTAACTGTACATCCACTGAATGTCAAAGCAATGTGTATAAGAGGGGAAATTTCTTTGACGTCACGTACAACAAAATCAGTGACTAGGAAGCTGTCACCCATCATGGCCTCGCTGATGCCCCGCGTTAGTTAGTTGCTGATCTCTTCGATAGCTCGCAAGAGGGTCGTCCGACGGTGATGATCACTTGCTAGCACATGACACTAAGTTCCGAATCCAGTAGCCTGCAATCGGAAGCCAGTCTCCTCCAAAAAAGACCAAACTGGAACTAAACATGACGGAACTGGGAACGTTGATCGAGATTCGACAGCCTATGTCTTGGAGTCCATGGAGTATTTCAAGTACATCTCCGACAGCTCCGACTCCTCCCGTTAGTGGGCGCTGGGCACAGTAGGCTTTGTCAAACATTTTCCCATAACCGAAACTCTTTTTAAACCCCGCGGTTCCCCATGCAGTGCGATGTCAAAACTGCCGTGGCACGATATACGTATGCAGTCACAGAATTAGTTAGTAGTTAGCACTGTCGAAGGTCCGTACATAACACCCATGAAATCAGCCAAATATTCAATTCACAACTCCTCCCACAATGAGCCTTATACCAGCTCCGCAAATCCAACTCGCAATCCACCCATGTCAAAGATCGAGTACACGTTCTGCAAGAACACGTCGCCCACGATCCAGAAGTCTAACATAGTAAGAATCAGAATACTGCACGTAATCCGTGTCCACGAAGTCTTACCAAGGTCCTTCACGCCTGCGACGCCAGCCAGACAGTCACTGGATCCCTCTTCGACAGGCCCGAGATTGAATGTGTCCCCAGATACGGTAAACGGACGTCCTCCGAAGGTGAGGGTCGGCGCATAGTCGTCAATTATATTGCACGGAACTGAATATGTTAGCATTAGCCTGCATTGTATGGAGATCCTTGTATTGACACTGACTTGAATACAGCACCTCAGATTCTTCAACATATGACGTAACACCAGGAATGCCAGCAAAATATAATGTAGCATTACCCATATTAGTAACGATCAAAGTTGTTCCCGTGTCGATGATGGATGATGCTTCCGGTTCCCCCACAGGGACGCCAGCTCGAGATATCTGATCGAGGTTGACTTCCCAGTAGCCTGCATTAGTTACAGGTGTATACGATAGATTGCCTTGCTGATACTGCGCCGTGTTAGTCCCTCCAAGATATAGTTCGCTGGCACCAGGGGCGGGGGAAAGTTTGACACCAAACACAGCTTCCTGCAACTGTCCGCTTTCCACGAGTGTCTGAAAGAGCGGAGGTGCTGGGTATCCAGATATAGACTCGAATGCAAAGCCGGCAAGCCCGTCAGGTATAAAGTTTTCACTTGAGAAGTCTATGGAATAGACTGTTGCAGCCCCAAGGGTCTGTCCCTCAGCCTAGTCATGGTTTAGTATACACGCGTATGATCTGAACCCAAAATAATTACCTCGTATCCTCCAATTGCTACGTTGTCAGCAAATTGTTTTCCCATAACTTCGCCCTCGCCATAGGTGAGCACGAAATCCCTATGGAGATCGACAGCTGTTGAGGAGCTAGATGGATTATATCTATTGTGGCCGTTGCAGCTATCAAGACAATCGATGGAAGGAAGGACTGAGCAGGGAAGGGTGAGCAAAAGCTCAGGACTGGAGAAAATAACTCACAGAGATCCGTACTGCCCGTGTCAATGGACACTTTGAATATTACTTAGTGTTACCTCAAAGGGATGGTAATACGTGCGCACCTGTAAAAGTCTTCGCCGGCGAGCCAACATCGATCGAGCCATACCACAACTCGACACTTTGAGCCATCAAAGGAACATCACCAATATGTCGCTTCATCGTTTTTGAGCTAGCTGGCATGCTCAAATGGTGGGCATGTCCCTTATTGACCGCATACGCCGCAAATCCCCGACGGTACTTCCTGAATTCATGGGTCAATATCGCAAACAGGAAGTGAAGCTGTGCACATACGCAGAGACTTGTGCAAGGTGTGCTTGGAGACCCTTAACGTCGACTTGATTGTTCCTACGCTCAAGTGGCAGGCGTAAAGTGTTCAGCTGCTGGATCGGTGAGCCAGTGACCAGGGACACTAGCGCGAGAAATGTAAAGGAATGTGCAAGCTTCATCGTGAACGGCGTGGCGCCAGAAGGGTGAAATAATTCTCTCCGCGAGGGCGTGCTGGGACACGATGATTCGCGTCATCCCGACCTTTATACACGGATGGTGTGAGCAGAAGCGAAGTAATATTTGCACTTCTTGAATGTCATAAAAGCTTGCAGTTCATGAAGAGCAAAACAAGTAAAGAGCTTCATGACCGAGGCCGAATTACGAGAAACAGCTTAACCGATTTGTAAATTACCTTAGACTTACGTAATTCACATCAACTTTAGACTCGGGCGTGGTTAGAGCATGGCTGAATGCAGGCTCACCGTCCAATATCTATCTCGGAATGCGACTACCCTTGTTGGATCAACCTTTACTGCTTTGTCCCCGAGAAATTCGACAACGTTATGCTGAAGTCGCCCTGCTTGATCACCAGTCTACGCCACAGCTTCCACGTCAGCGTCTGCCAGCATTTTCTTATTGCTTGTGACGGCTCAATGATGCCGTCTCAAGTGAATTTCGATGATGTGCGCTCCGTCACGTTTGCTGTCACGGCAGCGGCAGGATCGCTTGTTGGATCGCCGGATAAAATGGAGCCACCATTCTTCAGGGGGAGCTGCGCGGACTTATCGTATCTGCGTTGCTGACTCGTTCAGGCGCATAGGCAGCCTCGGAGGATATGCCAGTTCCACAATTGGATTTAATTGTGAGAACACTGTTCCTTGTTTGTCGAGGACAATCTTGAGGGCAAGTTGATGCAATCCAGCGCATTCCTCTAACTAATTTACTTACTGTGCTAGTGACTGCACAGAGCATAAGTTCTGAGTGCAATATGGTATCTTGGCAAAGATCATCTTCATGAACTCGTGTCTTTCCACCTTAACCTGCATATGATGAAAACTACAAATTTATCTCGCCAAGTCAGTATCAATCAAAACTGAGAGGTGCACTCGTCAAAGTCCATATGGTTATTTATCATCATCGTGTCAAGTCATCCAAACACACCATTTTTAATGCAAGCATCTGCCTCATACTTATGCAGATACATATATCCAGCATCGTACTTCGCGCACTGATAGATGAGACCCATCTGACAATTCTCGACAGAACAATGGTTTCACAGAGTCTCCGGCCTATATTTGTAATCACAGTAAACGCACCAGCTCCGCAAGCGACAGACCGTGCGTACACCGAATCATCAGTGCCCACTCGCCGCGCTGTGGTTGCAGCTCCCATATAGTCGATCCGTTTGTTATAGGGAAACTGTAGGATACTTTCCCAGACATTCTCAAATAATCGAGTAGCTCCCTGATGGTCGGCGCTATGTCAGAGGTCCATCGAACACGATGTCAATTCCCGCTTACATAGCCGCACTTCACGGTCCCCGCTTCCAGATGCTAACAGCCGTCCGTCCCTGCTAAGATCCACAGTTGTCACTAGAAAGGAACGTTGAAAGAAAATGCAGAGACTTGGTGGTTCGGTTGCGTACCAGTGTTTTTATGACCCTGAATCACGAACTGCACTACCCCCGTCTTCAAGTCCCACATCCGCACCGTCCCATCCCGAGACGAGGACACGACGCGTTGATCTCTTCCAACCTGAAGTACAGATGTGGCGAGGATGCAGTCCTGGTAAAAGGTCAGTTGCAATACTGGGATCGAGGTCTTGTCAGATGTCTCATACCTTGTGCCCTTGCAGAGTTGTTCGACACTCTCCGCGACCAACACCCACTTCATTTATGTCCCAGTGTTTCATCGTTCGATCCACGCTTGCGCTCACCAATCCCCCTTCAACAAACTGCACACCATACACAGCATCCTCATGCCCGCTTAATGTCTCCACCGGCTCCGAGCTGTCATCCTCGGTGCCGTCAACCTTCCAGATTCGAACCATTCCATCCAGTGACCCCCCAGCAACAAACTTGCCAGTTGAGTTGACAGCAATAGATGTCAGTGCGAGTTTGGATGAAAGCTTGACATCAGGGCTGACTGGGCGAAGTACACGACAGGCGGCCTCCATAGTTTCATCGAGGATGATCGAGCTAGCGTCGGGGGTCTCAGCAAATTGAGTCGCATCCCAAACGCGGATCGTGCAATCTCCGGAAGCTGAAAGCAAGGTGTTGTTGTCAGGTGTAAACGCTAGAGCATATACCTCTCCGCAGTGCCCCTCCAAGGCATGTACCAACATCCGGTTTGTGATACTCCAGACCTGCATAGCATCATGGGTGCTCAGATGAACAAGCTTTTAGTCTCTGGCACGCACTCTTATGAGCTCGTCTTCGGAACCGGCGACAAGGAAATGACCGTCGGGACTGATGCAAACAGCTCGTGCATGATTTGGTTTTCCAATATTCCTCTCCAGTGTGAAGCTGCGCTACCAGCTCATCCGGTGTTGTTCATAAGATGATAGAATCAACACTCACGTAAACTTCTCTCCAAGACTCAAGTTGTAAAGTACAACGGCACCCTCCGTGCCTACTGCAAGCAATGTCCCGTCCAAGGAAAACTTCACACTACACACCACGCTAATTCACCAAATGGTGTCAGACTGGAATGAAGCCATAAGTCTTCCAAACAAACGCACCCGTCATGAACGTACCGCGCTGCGAGCTGCACGTCCATCTGGCGCGGTACGCGGGGATTAAATATAGCAAGCCAATCGCCTCCTTCCTTGACAAAGTCCACAGGTACTGTCGTTGAGTCTAGTAATTCTTTAGCCATGTTAATGATTTAGGCGCTTCAGGCGTTGTGAGTGTGGGAGATGTGCTCGAGACAAAACACAAGGAGCCTGATTGTTGAACGAGGAAATGAGATGCGCTCTCAAGAAGGGTTCGCGAATGAACGTTAAATTTTGGTTCCGGGACTCTAGACTAGCAGTCCTGAGAGTTGTGAATTAACGTCAGGCTATAAGAACCCTCAAATTTGTTCTCAGCTAGACTTTTGACTAGAAGATGCTTTTACGAACCTGGAGCCTAGCTATATATACCCTGACTTGTGGCAGGAGTCCTGAACCAACAAAACAACAGATCGGATGAATACCGGATCGACGCTCGGCGCTGGCGTAAATCGTATGACAATCGATAATGGGCAGGCATCTTCAATTCTGATCTATTCAGTCCACAAATAACGGAGCTGAAATATTCTGTCAGGTCACGCTGCAGGCTTGTTGCGGGCTATACTGCTATTTACATGTCGGTGTTAACAATCACATATAATGACTGGGCCCAAAGAACTAGTAGTAGTAACAGACCATAAAATTAGCTTGCTACGACATGCATGCGACACGATGTTATCACAAGCATCATGAGGATCTCGATTGATATGGTCCTACGAAGTACCATTCAATCTAACCCGAGACTAGCGCGGCACGGTTTCACCTTTCGTTGTGTGATTTTCTGTGTGAAACTCGTCCGGAACATGGTCTTCTTGTGGATGCCGAGTAGAGCCGCAAAGCCTCAGAAAGCCTCCAGCCATGGTTGTTGCAACGTTGCACAGTGGTGCCCACTTTTGTGCATAAACACGCAATATGAAATTAAAAGGAATATGTAGGGATTATTCCCACGGGTAAAATTAGTGTTCTCGAAATCAGCGCTGATAGACCAAGTGCCGAAGACAAAGGATAGATCTCACACCTGTATGGGGTTGATGGCCCTTCACTCCCTTTCAGCACAAACGGCTACTGGGGCTACGGTAGCCGAGCAAACTGCAACCGCGATGCTAAATCAGGCTTATACGTGCGAAGTCGAAGTCGCTCGTTAGGTAGATTCCGGATGAGGCTCCGAGCTCGATGGCCCGTCCAGATTAGAAATGGAAACCGGTGCGGCTAGTTGAGTTCGGAGTGGAGAGGTGTACAGCAATGGAATTGGGATGATGATACCCTAGTATGCTATACGTCGCCTCGTTTGCTGAGCTGTCGGAGATTATGTTGCCTGATGAGAGCAGTTCATCCTGCAAGCACGGAGACTATGTATGGTTAACGTATTATGGCAAAGTCCGACTAATCCTGGGCATCGCAACCGCCTGAGATGGAGAGAAGAGGATTAGTGCCGCTGGGTTTGAACTTCTCAATGCATGTTTGCCGAGCACGTGATTGTGCCTTTACAACCCAAATAGGACATGCCGCCGGTAGTGTCAAGTGTGAGAAAAGAATCTGAGTATCAGGGTCCAACGCCAGTTATAAAGGCGATGATCAACACCATTCCGTGGTTCCCAACCTCCTTCATGTCCTCCACAATATACAACGTGAGTACTTCCATCTTATTTTTTCTTCTTTCTTACTACAGGTCCTGCCACATATCGTGGCCAATATCAATCTTGAGCTCTCTAATTGGGCTATGACAGTCTTTTCGCGCGCGCTAACCCGAGAACAAAATTCTCTATCCCTGTTGCTATGAGCTCTTTCTTGGCATACACCCACGCTGACCTTTTTCGTTTCAATAGCATAGGAGCTTGCAGCCTACGGTTCCACCTGCCCAAGGGCCAAACCAGCACAGTCATGTCAGGCTTAATGAGGCCGTTGATACCATACGTCAAGAATTCGATGTTATCTCTTCTGACCTTGGAATTCTTCGCAATCAACGAGACGAGTATGAATCTAAAGGTACGCACACTTGAATCCTCAACCACACGTCGGTTTTACGTATGAGTGCACCATCTTGTCCATCTAGTCACTTCACAAATAAACGAGTTGAACATCGTTCGCCAGTCACTGTATGAGCTCGAATCTCAACATGGCAAGATTCGACAGACATACGAGGAGGAACTGAGTCGCCTCAGAGGAGAGCTTCACGCACTTCGTCAGGGTGTGCCAGCAGGAGCTCCTCATCCGCCCGTCGGTCCCGCTTCAGTCGGACTTTCTGGTCCACCCGCACCTCCGCCTGCAGTCCCCGGTGTACCTCCTGGCCCTGGCTCATACAATGAACCTTACTACAGTCGAGATCGCGAGCGCGAGCGGGAAAAAGACCGCGAACGTGCTGATCGTGAACGGGACCGTGAAATACGTGATCGACAACGGGAAGAGCGCGACCGAGATCGCGAACGTCCACCAGCAGAGGCTCGGGATTCAAAACGTATAAAGACTGAGCGTATGAAGGGTGATACTCGTCCAGGTAAACCATTCACTTCAAGCTCCGCACGTTCGCCGCCTCCTCATGGGTACTATGCCACCTTTTTCTCCCCTTTTATCTGTGACAGATCATTATAGTCCTTCCCTCCAACCCCCGAACGCGAAGCTCCCCCCTGTACCTGGCGCACCTCCTGCCTTGACTACTTTCCAAGGCCCAGGTCTTCCACCACCACCTGCCGCCCATGCACCATATCCACCTGGGCCTGGGAATCCGCCACCTGCTGGCCCAGCAGAACCAGCACCAGCCAGCTCAAGCACCCTCGTGCCTATCAATAATGCCCAAAGTGGTGGGGGGCAATTTCCGGATGACCTCGACCCACACAATGTTCCGCCCGAACTGAAAAAGGAAGGCAGTGACTGGTTCGCAGTTTTCAATGGCAAAGTCAAGCGTGTGTTGGATGTGTCGCTGGTGCACACGCTCATGCACGAGAGGTGCGTGGTGTGATCGGCTTTGATCGAACATAGCCTCCTGATCATATCTTCCTGTATATTTACACTTCCACGTGCCATCATCATTAGTGTTGTCTGCTGCGTGCGATTTTCTGCAGACGGCAAGTACCTCGCTACCGGCTGTAATCGCACGGCCCAGATCTATGACACAAAGACGGGCGTAAAGACCTGGTAGGTGACGATCTTGGCTGCAGTAGTTCATTTCATTACCCTTGGACCTACAGCGTCCTTACAGATGAATCGGCTGGGAAGGCAGGTGACCTGTATATCAGGAGTGTTTGTTTCAGCCCCGATGGGAAATATCTTGCAACGGGCGCTGAAGATAAGCAGATCAGAGTGCGCCAGACTTTGAGTTTCACCAGGGTCATGCACTGATCACGCCTTACAGATATGGGATATTGCTAAGAAACGCATCCGCAACGTTTTCGACGGACACCAGCAGGAGATTTACTCACTTGACTTTTCCTTAGATGGCAGGCTTATCGTCTCGGGATCGGGCGATAAAACTGCACGTATCTGGGACATGGTTGATGGGTCATCTAAAGTGCTCACGATCAATGACGCTGATCCTGTGAACAACGATGCAGGCGTGACCTCCGTCGCTATCTCACCAAACGGCCAACTGGTTGCGGCTGGTAGTCTTGACACTGTCGTGCGCATCTGGGACGTAGGAACAGGCTCCCTCATCGAGCGCCTGCGGGGCCATAGGGACAGCGTCTACAGCGTTGCGTTCACGCCCGACGGAAAGGGGCTTGTGAGCGGCAGCTTAGACAAGACTCTGAAGTACTGGGATGTCAGTGGCCTTCTCGCGAAGCGCAAGGAAGCGGCGGCCAATGGGAAGAAAGATGATAAGGGCAGTCAGTGCACCATGAACTTCTTGGGCCACACGGTGAGCAAATAAGTCCCGGCCGCGGACCCAATATATATGTCATGCGTTGTTCCAACTCATTCTATGTCCGTGCAGGATTACGTGCTCTCCGTTGCTGTGTCGCATGATGGGCAGTGGGTTGTGTCAGGGTCCAAGGACCGCGGTGTCCAGTTCTGGGACTCGCACACCGCAACAACGCAGTGCATGCTCCAAGGACACAAGAACTCTGGTACGAATGTTCTGATGATTCCGGACCGAGAACCCCATTAATGAATCTGCTGCAGTCATCTCTATCGATTTGAGTCCTGCGGGCAGTATCTTGGCTACGGGCAGCGGTGATTGGCAGGCGCGGATTTGTAGGCCCCTTCTTTCTTTCCTTTCCCTTCTATCGGCGCTGACCACCTGCACTTGGCAGGGAGTTACACCAACATCTAATTTATGCACGAGTGCGGGGTCCACTTTCCATTCCCGTAGCGCAGCGATGCACATTCGCGTTCATTTGTACTCGATTCTCTTGTTTTATTTGTGTGGCACGTGGCCCCTCTGCCCCTGTTTGTTTTCCGGTGCTCCCCCAGCGTCCCCTTCTACGAGTTTCTGTGCTTCTGCTGTGAATGGTTCATTGGTTTCCGCACCTTGCGTAATGTACTTGTTGCTAGCTTTATATGCTGTTGTCTAATAATTCAATCTCTACTAGTATACTATCTGAACCTGCTGAATTTGCTCCTGTGAAACTAGGATAATGGGTGTCAGTGCTAGAAGCCATTCTACGCATATCAGTTGCACCTACTTCAACCTTGCACCATTAGTTTTTCGTATATCAGATCCAGCTCATTTAAGAATTTGGTACACCGTTCTTCCCCCTAGTAAGGATATTCATATCATTATTGCTGGGTATGTCCCATTGGCTCTTCTGATTTCGTAATTCTAGGATTCACAGCCTTCTGAGACTGGGCACGAGCTATAATTTTGGATCGGTGGCCGAGTAGAATCGCCGGTCCTACCATGTCTTCCTTCAAGTTTAACCCTGAAGACTCCCGTTTTTTCTGAGCCACAAACAAGAAACCGCTCAATAACTGGTATTGAATAGAAGATGCAGTCTTGATGACAAATGACATCAGCGTCCGATTGATCGCGGACTACCTAACTGTGATTTTCTGGTATGAATCCCTCTATAATACCAATCATTAATGGGTCTATATGGGAAAAACCGGACTGCGATATGATGCATACCATTCAAAGATCTCGATCCGTTGATGAAGCAGGACGTTGGCTGCCAAGAGGTTCGCAGCTATATATTACAAAGATTTCAGGCGCCTCACTGGTAGTCACAATCAGCCGCTTCTTCCATGAGGCAAGATGCAAGACTCGAGCGCTTGTGGTTGCGCCTGACAGATGTTAGATGAAGGTGAGTGAACACCGGTTTTGGGATGTATGGATACAATCACGTTATTTATTGCATGAGCCGCGAGGTTTGGAAAGAACGTGTGTATCTTTCGCGATCAGGTCTGCGAACCATTGAATCTAACTTGCTTCGATAGAACACTGTGGGCGTCTTCAGACTGGACTATCGCAAATCGAGAACAAACACATGTCGTTCATTCAAATGCTGCTCCTCGTGTGTAGCATCTTCTCGCCAGGCGGCCAAGGTACGGTGCCAACATAGTTTCCAACTTGCTTCGATGGAACACTGTGGGCGTCTTCAGACTGGACTATCGCAAATCGAGAACGAACACATGACATCCATTCAAATGCTGCTCCTCGTGTGTAGTGTCTTCTCGCCAGGTGGCCAAGGTACGGTGCCAACACAGTTATCATTTTTTCTATGCACTAATCAGAAAATACTCCCAACAGCGCCCGACATCATGATAACAGTGTGACGCAACATACAATCCAAAATATACTTCACCCAGTCCAAAACCAGAATTTTGTACGACCAGAAGTTAGAACAATGACTGACTACTGTCCAAATTATAGTGGGGCTTATTTACAATATGCACCTTCACACAGTAACACCGTTGTCAAGTTGCGTCAGCATGTAGGGTTTAGTATTTTGTAGCAAAAGCGCTCTGATTTCAACCCTCTTTTTAATGCAGCAGGCTTATCATGCACGTTCGTACACCGGCTTCACACCGTAATTCTTAACTACTGTTTGTGGCGATCCTCTAGGCCTCATAGTACACCTTCAATCTCAAAGTTCAACATTCAGGCATGGCCGGTCTAACCTTCTTGCGGTTCCGTGGTGGTCGTAGGGAGGTTGGTCAATCGCCGATTTCAGTATGTACTAATCCTTTGCTTTCCCCCTTCACATATACCCGACCCTGAGCCGCGTTAGCTGCAATCGAACTTGTAGTGATGCCGAAGGCTTTACTTTGCGCCTTAACGACCCCCAGACGAATAGCGCACAAGAAGGCATTGATATGATATCATCTGTATCTGCACTTTTTACACGAGGTAACCTGCTGTGAATTAAGTATAGTAGACATGCTCATAATGCATAAATAACTGAAATAAAAACAAATCACCAGGAAATCATTCTTGGGTAGACCAGGTTCATTTCTACGAATTTGCATGGATTGGATTCTGATTTGTTATAATTTTTTATGCATTATGAGCATGTCTATAATTTCGATTCCCTTTGGGGCTCATGCAGGACAGTCAATAGTAGAAGCGCTGCTCGCTGGCTCCTGCCGTATGGGTGCCTATAATAAATTGTAACATTGACGCACTGTGGTGCAACTTGAGATGGATAAGTGTTGATGTGGTTGATTTTAATTATTTAATCTATTAGGGAGCTCAGAGTCCGCTGTCCTCCGAAACAAATTATTTTGCAACTCGCCCAAAATAATTCAAAATAATTCACATATACAAACCTTTTCCCAGGCAGCCATAAGGTTCCGGAAAAGCCCGATACCAAGCTTCTGTCAGGGCATACTGGGGAGTCACTAGCGCTTTGCTTCATGATGTATTTGTATGGGTGTAACTCGTTGTTTCCAGGTGCCCATCCTCGTTCCCGTCTATCCCTTATCATTGTGATGTACCTCAGGCTTCGACATTCATCGAACGCCGAATCGAGATCTCGGCCAAAATTGCTTCAAAGAGTTGTCCAGCATCAACTGTGTTGGTTCATCCCTCATGACGTACACCACTTTATTAAGCCTTCTATGGCGACTATCTACAAAGAGGCTGAGTAGCGCAGGGCATTGGCGCATTGGTATATATACCAGCGTGGATTTGACTTCCTGCTAGAACAAGCATCACTCTGACTCACTCACTCATCTCTGACTGACCGACTTTTGCTGACCACTAGATAAGTTGTGCTTGTAGGCATCATACTTAAGGTATGGAATTTCGTCGCTGGATTTACAGGCCAGCTTAAATCGAAGTCAGGACGAGGTCATAAGCAATGTTGAACCACTATGACGGTAGCAATTCAAGGTGTGTGATGACCTGTGAATGGCACAAGTCTTGATGGCTCAGTCTGGTAACGTCAGGCGCTCGAGCCTGGGTCCCAGCCTCGAACGTTCATTCAGCATGAATGATTCTGTGTTCAGTGAACGGCAAGTCTCACTTGCATACCACGGTCTGTGCTGAATAACTGACGCGCCAAATAGCCAATCGCACTCACATGTTTCCGAGATAGAGATATTTGGTTTGCATCTTTCTGCTATAGGATTCATGGGAGGTTCATCACCATACAGACATCTCTCTGCACAACCTGCCGAAACTCGGGATGAGTTCGTGGGACGATCGTTTCCGTGTGAGCATTGGTGTGGGCCACCAGTTGCAAACAACAAGCTGGGAATCACGATCTTACTCATGGCACAAGAAGCGTCGATTGTGAGTCTTTAACTTTATCTGATATTTTTGTGAGGATTAACAGTGTGCTCATCAAGCCAAGTCGCTGCCAGCGAATCATCCAAAGTCACATTCAATATCTATGCTCGTGATATCCGACATTCCCGGCGGATTGGTAGCTTTGAGGACACTGTTGGGATGCTCTTGAATTGCTCGGGCCGTACGTACGGTTTAATCTTCACCTTCTGTATAACTAACATGTATATAGCAATAAAACGGATTGTCAACCTATATGGAGCACAAGATCAAAAACTCGAGATCGAGTTCAAGATCGTCCCATCTCCTAAGATCAACAAGTTGTGTATTTCCTGTGCGCTAGTTGATCTTGTAATGAGCGCTATATGACTTAAAAGCTTCTTCCAGACATCGATTTGCAAGATTTGCCCTCAATCAATCATGACACATTCTTCCTTCGAGTGGCTGTAGACGATACTGTCTGGCAAAGTACCTCAAAATCCAGCAAACAAGGGCACTCCAGATGGACTGACGGGCACGATTAGTAAGTCGGTCGCTGCTTACATCTGTGCCAGTTTGACACGTTTGTCAATAGTCCATTCCACGATGACTCGCATGCTTCACTGGAAATTTTCGCAACACGTTACTTGCACAAGTACAAACCGATAGCTGTGGTGCAAGGTCCAGTCAAGGAATGGCTCGCTGCACCCAACGGTGGTACGTGATGACCTACTAGTATTACTCAACTCCCTCACAACTACATAGTTGTTTGCCAGACTCTTGAGTCCATGGGCGCAAAAATTCAGGCAGAATTCAAGATCGCGCAGATCTCGGGCACCCCTCACGCTGGTATTCACTATGCCGAAGATGCGGGAAATACAATAATTGAGCAAACTGACTGTGACGTCGTACTGGGTGCAAACCAGATCGATGCCTTGGACATTTCTGGTACATCCCAGTTTAACACTTCAAGTATTTCGACATGCTAATGCTGTGTTGACAGCCGTCATCTTGGACATTGACCGCGTTCCAAAATTCGGAAAGCTGTCTTGGGATGATCGGTTCTTTCTCGAAATTACCGTGGATGATAACGGAGTTTCTCAGAAAGTCGTGTCTCAAGGGCTGCGAGAGAAAAAGTCTTTGATGTGGGATACAACATTCACTTTGTAAGTGCATTTATATCATATTGTCGTGCAATAACTCGGGCATACCAGGAAGGTTTCTCGAACGTCCCAACTCGTGTTTCGTGTGCTCGGCTATGATGGCAAAGAGAGTGAAGAAATTCCTATCGGTATGGCTATTTGCCGTCTCGATGAAATTCTTCATCAAAACAGCTGTCAGTGATCCTTTTTCTTTTTTCTTGACGACGAGTATATTGATTGAGCAACAAATGATTGTGTACGGTGTCAACAGTGATTCAACGTCAGCTTCGGACATCTGCCACATCCGCGCACACAGATGGAATCCCCACTTTGTCTTTCAGAGCAATGCGATCTGGTGCTGAGTCGTTTGCAGGATCACAAGGTTCTTTCAGGCAGAATCTTTCTGCCGTAGTCAACAAGACTGCAAACTCGATTGTCCAAACGAATCAAATAAGGAACCACGATGGTGACAAACAATTCATTCAAGATGCAATGTCTCGGGTTCGTGCAGTCACAGCTGGTGATGCACACCTTTCTCCGCTCCTGTTGAAGATTGGCGTTTTTGTTTTGGTGGCCGAAAGACTGGCTCAGGTATGACTCGCTTCTCTTGCCATGACCTAGAAGTTTAGGCTTGATTTATTCCTTAGGTTCACCCCTACGCGAGATTGGCATTCTCAATACTGACAGCAGGATATGAGGTAGGGTGGACCATTATTCATTGCTTGTGTTATATGAACCCTTTACCATTAGGTCATAAGGCAGAGTGTCGCCTGCGACATCGGCATCTGTCAGCTGATGGATACTATGTATGAGACATACGACCTCATTACCACCTTTGAGGCACTCGGACATCTGCAGAAACGAAAGGACATCGTTGATGCAATCGTGCAGCAGACAATCGAATGCGCATTTTTCATTCGTGACTACGCCGACAAACGAGATAATTGTAAGTCTTCTATGTGCGTTGTAGTTCCTTCTGACGTCGGACACCATTCACGAAGTTGCACAAGCGATTAGAAACTCGATATTAAACATTGAAGCTCAGATTCGAGAATTCCAAGATACATTCTTGTCCTTGCAAAACAAGTTTCGCCTACATTTGGAAGTTGGTACCCATCTCACTGTACTCAAACTCCACGACGAACTTCAAGACTATGGTGAGTTGCCTTTTTTTCTCCTGGATTTATGACCCATGGAGCGCGATGTCAAATAGGTGCAAAGGCAGACTTTCGCGATATGGATTACGTTGTGGATGCTAAATGTGCAGCATCATGTGGCATACATCAGCCTACTGACTCTGTGGCGACCCCACCGGATGATGTCATATCATCCATACAAAGCTGGGTTATTGGGGAGAGCAAGGAGGCAGAGAGGATCTGCGTCCTGTATGGACCTGAAGAGTTGTGCAGCGCCATTGCACGAGTTGTTGGAGAAGAGTTTCGGTTCGCGTCACGGCTTGGTTCTTCATATTGCTTCCGAAATCCCAGGCAACCAAAAGATCGGAATTATACGAACCTGTTCACAACAATCGCCCGTGACTTGGCAGACAAAAACACTCGGTTCAAGGACAACCTCTGGAGTATCGTAAAGAATGACACGAGTCTGCGGGGGACACGGGTAGTGAGGACGCAATTTGAGGAATTCATCCTCGCACCCTCTCGAGATGCCATCTGGACTGGACCACTCCTGGTCATCATTGACAGCCTGGAACTGGGAGGGGATGAAGCGTCAAGGAAGGATATATTGGCTGTCCTTGCTCACAAAGGTGCTGATCTTCCTAGAAACCTTCGATTCCTGATCACGTGCCGCCCGGAGGACGACATATGTAAGGCTTTCCGCGGCTTACCGCATGTTTTGCGCCGGCAACTAGGAGAAACCAGCTCTACTAGTATCGGCGCGGAAAAGCCTGTATTGCTCAATGCCTTATCTTCTACATCTCCCTCCCACGCCATCGACACTTCCCAACCACCCCCACCACCCAACCTTGAAGATCGGCGGAACTCCGTGTCATCCAGCTCGTCGTCGGAGAGCTCTGCCTCGGGACTTACGTCCTTTTCTCACACCAGAGCTGTTTCACCCATTACCAGTATCGAAAGTGGGTTTGATGAAAAGGACACACCCGTACAAATATGCCCGCACGCCAGGGCAACGCCTGTCGTTTAATTCATCGCGATGTATGACATGACCAGGTGTCAATTTTCTTTTCTACTATGTAATTCGAGGCTACAGACGTGTAAAGCTAGCTTGACACGGGTATGCCTCTTGACTCATGAGTACAACTTCGTCATTCCACAATGATTACCTTTGCAATAGTACCCAGATTCTTGATAGTTTTACATCATGCGGTTCGGATGCTGTCAATTGGAGACATGTATTTGTACAAAATGCCATCGTAGACCCGTCGAAGTCTGTTGGAGCAGGGCTAGCGGCCTAAGCCTCAGCAATATTGGCAAAGCAGGGTGAGATGATTGATGGTGACGCTAAACAAGCTGTACCGTAGTCTACCTACTGACTAAGCTATGGAAAGCCCCAACTCGGAGAGGGCCCGAATGGGCCGTGGAACCCCCAGTCCACTGTAGCTCTCGATCTACAACATTCAAGCACGGATACCAGGCGGCTCGGTACTTACTGTGTACACCTTGATTAAGTCCACTGGATGTGCATCTTCAGTGCCATGCTGTCCGTTAGATTTGACTTCTTTCATTGCCCGCAGCTGAGTGGGTCTGCACAGTTTGCAGCAATAGTGTTTGCTCTATAAATACAATCTCTTTGTGCACGTTCTCGTCATTAGAAACGCGTATTGCAACAGGTATGTTCACGTTACCTTAGTGTATATGAATGAGATTTCGCCACAGGAGATAATTTGAGCGTTGAAAAATCGTCGGGTGTTCACCAGTGCACCATTGCGCAAGCGGTACTTGCATACATGCATTGTATGTGTAGCTAGACTCAATGCAAGTTGCATGATGTGTTGTTGAGCTATGCAGTAAGTGGAATAAGAAAGAAGAAGTCCGAATTGACACATCAGGAAAAGAGATGATCATGAAAGGTCTGCAGACCCAATACGCCCGGAGCCCGTGTCAAATATAGAGTAGACGTTCTGCATGAAAACATCCCCGACGATCCAGTAATCTTTTGACCAGCCGAGTATCCCTTGGTAAGGATTGGCGCTCGCAATGGCCAGTTCGAGGTAGTCTTTAAAGTTCAAACCAAGTATTGAAGCACGCTGATCATACTCGTACTTCAGCGGCGCACATTCTAGACATAACGTCGAATGGGCCATTGTACTGCAAATGCAAGAGGACATACTTGCCAATAATAATGACGTGCAGCTTATATAATAAATTCCCACAGCAGACCCGAAGCTGAACTTCCCTGTAGAAGTCCGTTACACATGATACTGTCGCTGTGTGCAACATGGTGCTTGTCCTAATAATCGGCGACTTGCACATCCCATACCGCGCACACGACCTCCCAGCCAAATTCCGTAAACTTCTTGTTCCAGGAAAAATTCAACAGATCCTTTGCACAGGGAACGTTTGTGACCGCGAGACCTACGAGTACCTGCGCACTATAGCAGGAGACGTGTATGTTGTCCGAGGAGACTATGATGAGGTGCATACTGGTCATTTTCTTGTTATGCTATGCGGTAGAGTCATTTCTGACCTGCGGACGACCTAGAGCGCCAGCTTTCCGCCATCTGCAACCATAGTGCATACCCCAATACGGATTGGAGTGATTCATGGGCACCAGTGCGTACCGACTGGTGACCTTGATGCTCTCAGTGCATTGGCACGGCAAATGGATGTAGATGTGCTCGTTTCAGGGCATACGCATACGTGTGTTGACTCCGCAGCTTCTACATGATAGCTGGCATTCTGATGTGATTCAAACAAGATTCCAGGCAATTGAATATGATGGTCGTTTCTTCGTGAATCCTGGGTCCGCGACGGGCGCATGGACAGGCTCATACAATGGGTACAGCCCTTACATCATCTCATCTGCATTACCTGACTGAATTGATATCCTCAGTGAAGTAACACCATCCTTTGCACTCATGGACATCCAGGGCGCTGTCGTTGTCACGTATGTATATCAGCTCGTGGAAGGCGAAGTCCGTGTCGAGAAAATTGAGTACCGGAAAGATGTAGAGGCCCCCAAGCCGGCTCAGTCACAGTCGGCGACATCAATTCCCCAGAGTGGGGTAACGCCGCAGAATATACCGAGTAGTCCTCAGATAGGGCAGACGTTTTGGTGAGCGGGCACGTGTAGCATATCTTTTTTATGGCATGCGTAGTACAGGTGAACCCCACCCTAATCTATGTCAAGTTCTGTATGAACATAATTTCTGCGGACAGAGTTGTGGTTCCTACACCACCTATATTAAACATGTATTAGAGCGCGCGCATTGTCACGAGTGTTGGGGTGTGGTGTCGAGCACCACTCAGTTTCAACATAAGTCGGCGTGAGTCTTTTGGTGCTGCCAAGAAACAGAAAATCTGAAGCAACAATCTCACTACTTCTTCGTCTTCTTGCTCTCAACAAAGAGTACGCGAGCTTTTACTGAAATGAACCAGTTCAGCATTTTGCGCAACCGCCTGGACACCAACACCCACCTTTAGGATCATATTTGACGGCAGCGAGTTTTGGACCCTGCCTTGGGCGCTGCGTGGTGTAGAAGAAACCTGTTTGCGCAGTGGAAATCAAGCGGACGATGATCGTTCTGGCAGTAAGACGTTAGCAAAAGGAAGTTTATAGTGTTGATTGCCATAAGTTCCTGTAACGAGAGGGCCACATACCGTGCTTTGGCTTTTCCTGCCATCTCTTCTCTGTATTACCACGCCCTCCTCGTATCGCTCAAACACGTCTAGCAGTGACACAAAAACAAAACACCGTTGGGCCTTATGACCCCCTTCTTTGGGGGTCGCAGGAGTCATCAAAGCTTAAGCATTAATATTTGTTAATTAAATAAGATAAGTGCTGTCGACTCAAATACAGGAGACTAGAATGTTACGCAGTAACAGTCGAAACTTTGATCATTGCACGTAGGGCTCGCATATAGGCATTATCTACGGCGAGAGTTCGACGATCATGTTACACCTCTATATGTGGCACTGTAGATGACAAGGCGGTATCACCGACATGCGAAATCATCATCCCGACCCAATCTTTCCGCCTCATCCACATTCGTGGAGTGACGGATAAGAGTCTTTGCCCGGACTTGCTTCTGGCGAGGTCGTTGGGGGAGACGACTACTGCATCCAGATAGTCCAACCATTGGCGGCAAATCATTCACCGGCTCTGCTGATGCGACGAATCCTAGTTCTTTAAGTAGCAGACCACTTTGAGGATGATCATGCTGCTCGACGGTCCAGCTCTCGAGCTTCTCCAAATTAGTTCCTCTAATGGTACGGCTACCAGTCTCGGAGATCTGCTCTACAGTGATAAATTCTTGGCTTCTGCGTGTGACTTGTACAGCGGCCTTCTTTTTTGAAGGCTGCAGCTCCTCATCAACGGAGGTGGCACTGGAAGGAGGGGATCCGGTAGAATCAAAGCCGTCATCCCACGTATCAAACACAGCGGAAACTGCTGAGCCCGAACCCGAGATATCCGATATCGGAGTGGAGTCACTTGTGACAATCATGGATGAGTCAGTCCCAAGTGAAGGGTTGTATTGCGTAGATTCAGGGATAGACAGAGGAGGGGTAGGAGGGCGAAACCTAGGTCTGTTTGTCTGGTTTTGCCCCGATATTGGTGACGGAACAAAAACTGAGTCGGCGTGATGTTTCAAATGCTTCTGTATAACATGAGATTTTCCTTCGAAAGCAGCACAAATATCCTCGTCTGGTCGGCAAGTGACTAGAAACTTGAAATTACGGGGAAGCTCTGCTCCTTTCTCTGCGAGCGCAGTCAGGACGTCTTTGCGAGCTGACTCGCTACCGCTGTATTCCAACCCGTCTATGACCACCAGCACAGGGCCGATGCATGTCATTTGACTTGCAGGAATAAGGATAAAGCGATTAAACTGAGTAAGTGGATTTATCGTTGCACGTAATGCGCGCTTGTCCTTCACGGTGCTCCAGAGAGCCTTCATATATTGAGGGTCGTGATCAGCAAGGTCCCGCGCAATCGTGCTGAACAAATTCGTAGCATTTCGCTTGTCCCGGGCAGCGCGCGAAAAACAATACGACGAACCGAGACGCACAATAGCGTCGAATTGGCGTGCAATGGTATGTGCGATAGTGGATTTTCCGGACCCTTTTGGACCTAGCAAGAGGTAAATTTGTTGTTCATTGTCTTGATTGACCCATGAAGTTATCGACTCCACGATATCAATTCGTGGGGGCGCATCTCCGATCTTCTGTGATTCAATCGAAGCGCCAAAAGCATAGTGCATGGCGTCAAGGTCTGTTTTCGCGACTAGTAGTGATATGAGCATGTGCAAGGAAGAAAGATGGAAGATGAAACACTACCATGGTCAAGCAACAGATCATGGACACGAAAGACGTACAGTTCCGTGTTAATCGTGGCCTGCAGTTGTATAGCATTCTTAAGTTCTTTAAACGTTGCTTCGTACGTTAGGATTTTATCATCGATATTGGATAACGCGTTCGAAAGGCTTTCTTTCCCTACATTCAAGAATTTTGTTAAAGAAGCTAAGCTTTG
Organism: Suillus weaverae; assembly: GCA_016767475.1. Taxonomy (NCBI): domain Eukaryota; kingdom Fungi; phylum Basidiomycota; class Agaricomycetes; order Boletales; family Suillaceae; genus Suillus; species Suillus weaverae. Next base: position 150,800 of record MU179328.1, on the reverse strand, counting down.
GTAAGAAGCTGCGAGACTCACACCCGCTCCTGTTCTGCATGTAGTCACGGATAAAGTACGAGCACTCGATCGTCTGGCGAGCGAGGGAGTTGATAGTCTTTTCTTGCGATTCCACCCTTTTCAGTTCCTCTACGCCAGAGACAAGGCTGTAGGTTTCGTGCATAACAGTAAAGAGCCGACGGATACTTAGGTCTCGGGCAAATTGCGCATTCACCAACTAATCAAAATAAATGAGCTCCTTAGGTCTGAACATGTGACCATCCCACTTACCTGATATACTGCAGTGAGAACCATGAACGCCATTTTGGTGTAAGGATGGGCCTAGGAGAGCAGTATCAGGCATATTCAGTGGCAAAATCAAGGGGCCGTACCTCAGCGAACTTGCCAGCAAGCTGAACGAAAATGTTGATCTTGTCCAAAAGCGGAGTAAGGACTTCTGAGATAGCGACACCGACGACCTGCTCAGTAGACGCTTTCAATAGTCCATTTGGACTACAGCCTCCCATGTCTGGCGTATATGATATATCCTTAGGGGCATCAATTGTCCGGGCGAGCTGACCTTCAGCGTGCTGAGTGGTGCTATGCTCGATTGCATTATGCAGAGGCATGATCTTGAATTCCATGCTAGCATCAAGGAAACGTTTATTGCCGTGACGGTCAAAAGACATGAGGCGGTAGATTTTAGCTAATGGTGTATTCAACGATGGGCGAACAGATCAGATAGTAGCCAGAAACTCACTTCCGGAATGAGCGAGAAGCGCCTCGACGGCTTCTTGTACCATACCAATGTACTGATCTCCATGGAGGCGATGTTTTGCGAAGACTTGGAGGGAAATTATGGACGACGCCTGTACATTTCTTGCTAGGAGTCAATATCATGAACTCACGGCACAATGGTTCTCACAATTTTAGCTCAGTCGTCCATGGCAAGGAATGCGGATTCTCAGCAGTGGTGGACTTGTGGTCATGATCATCTACGGACGCTTGGACAAAGAAGCTGTCGTGAGTCGAAAACAAACTGATTCGCGGCAGATGGTGCAGGTCTA
>MU179328.1:8824-148834 GCA_016767475.1 Suillus weaverae | reverse complement strand
TCTTGCAGGCGTTGGGGAAATCTCACCTGATATGTTGATGACCTGAGGATGTTAACCTCATCTCGTCTGGAGAAACGGGGTAGAGACTTGGATTCGTGTAATGCCTGCCTGCGACAAAACTACAGATCGCAGCGGGGAGCGAGTAAAGCAATGCGAAAGCTGTGAGATAAAATTAGAGGGCAGGATGCTGCATGCGACCTCCATAGTAATCCCATGCGGTAAGCACGCGCTTGTACTTTTCGGTTCTTTGTCCCTGATCACAGCTCCCATTCGAAAACAGGCGGTTTATGATTGAGCTAACTGGAAGCTCGGAGCGCCGTGTACGTACTTGGCTTCAAAACGATACCTCGTGTACCACGTAACCTTGATTACATGATGACCAAAGACTGAAGACTGACGGCACATTGAAGGTCTTGTCGTCTGAGACCAGACGATTACCACGACATTACTTAGTGGCAGGCGCTTGCCGTGCCACACGACGCCTGCATCCGATGATGAGATCCACGGTATTAGTGAGGCGTGATAGTTCCTGGAGCCTCATGCTGCCACCCTGACCAGGAAGCCAGGAAGGTGAAGATCCTTCAAACGGTAAGATTGGCCCGGGTTCGCGGGTATAATAGATGCTGCGAGGGTGGGGATCACAGCCAAATACGGTACTCTGAGATGTGTTTGAGCAAAGATGCTGGTTGTGGTCTATCCTTTGATTTATACTGAGTGGTCTAGCTTGCACATAAGCGGTAGGCACCACATTTTGAAATCCCAGACTGGTTCTTTGAACCATGTTACTGCCACACATGAAGGCGCTTGCCCGATGGAGCCGGAGGGAAGCGAAGCCAGGGTTGGGTATCCCGGCCCGTTATCCTAGTATTGAGACACGCAGTTTTACTTGCCCTAGACATGCTGTTCCAGGAACCAGCTGACACTGCCGCGATTCTATGTAGCGCCAGGAAATACCTAATGCGCCTTTGTATACGATCAGCGCAGGAAAGGTTTCGATGGTCAACCCCACGAACCTGGTTGTCTAATATCGTTTCATAAGGTTGTGTCGAGAGTTGTTGAACAAGAAAGTATGTAGACCGCTTCCTCGTGTACAGATAATTTCGAATGTAGGCGGACAAAAATACGAGTGGATGTAAAAATTGCATTGTAGAGCATTTTCCCTCATTGGCCTGTAGGATCGAGTTGTCATTGTTTATATTCAACTGCAGCGCGGACAAGCGTCCAAAAGAACCTTGTTACAGACCTGCTTAAAACCTGGTGCAAACACTTCAGCTGGATGTAATGATCAGACTACGGGTACATGAATGCTGTCATAATACATACACGTTTCAAAGGTCTCCCCGAGCAACTCCTTGAGAAATGCAATAAATTAATCTCATGGATGTAAAATGGAATATGTATACATGCCTCTAACCTTCCACCCATAGTCCTTCATCACTGCCCACGAGAACCACCAAGTGCACCAATGGCGCATGGTGCTCTGGAGCTCACGCCAGACATTGAGATCGCGACCAAAGGTTCGATGTCGGAAGACATCATATGCCAAGCGACTGCAAAACAAGGCTAACCGCCCTCAGCAGCTTCTGCTTCCAGTATCTCCTTCTCTAAGCGTGCACGCTCAGCTTCACGCATGCGGAGGAGCGTCAACGACTCGTAGTCCATCCCCGCCTTTGCAGCAGGAGGTGGCGGTGGCGCCACGTCATCAAAAGCAGGCTTACCGAACAGAAAAATCAGTGATTTGAATAGATTGACTGAGTGAACCAGACTTACAAAACTGGAGGGAAACGAACTGAACGTCGTCCCCTCCGGAGCAGTCTTTGTCGGGAGCGGCTCAGCCCGCTTGGCTGCGGGTCCTCCGAGCTCTCCGCGTTCGCGAAGCCAGCCTAGTATCGGAGGCTCAGACCCGCCTGCCCATGCCACGTCCATGCTCTGATCCTTCAGCGATTGGGCGCTCGATACCACGGCAAATGCAGCACCCAGCTGGTTGAATGGCACCAGCGCAGTCACTATCATCTCACCGTTTACAAGTCCCTTGGACTTTTTCGACTTCTTGGCTTTCTGTGACATCACCACCGTCTCTTCATCAATCTCGCCATACCGTCGAAGGTGTGCCGCGAGTGCGAATGCAGTAGAAAGTGCAGGATGTGATGACAGAGTATATTTGACGCGGATCGTGGTATCCAAATCACCAGGAGGCGGCGGAGCGAGGGAGTCTTCTTCGACAGTTCCATTTGACTCGGGCTTCGACCCCGCGTATTGACGTTCTAATTCCTGCAGCTCGCGCTCCTTCTCCCTCTGCTCCCTCATCCGTCGCCCCTCCTCGCGAATCCTCACATTTTCGCTCTCCCTCGCAGTTCTCTCCTGCTCCTTGGCCATTCGCGCCTTCTTGAATTCTTGCTCCCGCGCCTCCAACTCAGAGACCATCGCCTTACGCTTATTGTCATAAGATGCGAAGCGCTGCTTCTTGGCAGCTTGTAAACGGAGTTGTGCATCGAGCGCGAGACGGCGGAGCGGATCGAGAAGGAGGGTGGAGGCGGTTGTCAATGCATGAAATTTCTGGGCTACATTCGGGTGTTAGCTACATTTTTTTCATGCAGCTATGTACGCACCTGCATTAGGGTCATTTCTGTTCTGCAACAACAATGTTAATTTAGTCTCGACATTGGAATTGATAGACGTACTCTGTCTGGGTGGACTTTTAGCGAGCGAGTTCGATAGGCTGTCCTAATCTCGGCTTCGGTAGCCTCTTGTAAGATCCCAAGCAGATCATATGGGTTTTGTTCTGGGTCTTCCGGTGTCTTGGGTGGCATGGATGCGTTGAACGATATTCGGAATTCGGAATCGGCCCATCTGATAATTAATTTGGACTATAGTCTATTAACCAAGAATTACGTAATTAGATGTGAAAAGTCAATGTGTCTGAATTCAGAACAACGGAGATCACAACCTTTAAGGCAGTTATATCGGATTTGTATAACAAATGGGACTCGTCGTTCCTTTGTTTCACCAGATCTAACTCCAGCTAGAGGGTGAACTGGAGATCAGCAGTGTCAGACAGTCAAACCTTTGTTCTCGAATGCATGGTACCCGTCTCCTTCACGATGATCAGGCTGAATCAGACACAACGAATTTAAGTGCGTAGCAGTGCTCCCCCACAACCAGTAGTACAAGTGAATCAGATTAGCTTCTTTGTAACCTACAAACACAACACTTCCTCGTACTAGTACACCTCTAACGAGGATTCTGAAAGAATACTGGTAATACACTAATGGTGGCGCTAGCAATACATCACTCTTTTGGTACTACTCAGGCCTGTTATTGTAAGGTTCATGATCTTGTCGTGGAGGATGCAATAGAAAACCTGCGATCCGCTGGACTGCGCACAATGCGATAGGGGTGCAGACGTGCCCCCTTGGCCAGTTGTCGTTGTGGGTGGCGCAGGCGTTGCAGGGCAGGCCCGACCAGAAGAAGGGGCTGTGCAGGTTGTTTGAGGTTTGTGACACCGGAGAGGGGGTGCACGTGTGGGGCATCGGGAGCAGGAATGACAACGAATGCATCGGCATGCTCAAAAGTGGTAGGTACAAGACGGATTTTAGTGGATTGACCTCCGGAAGTAGATGAAGGCGAAGGTGAAAGGGGCGAAGGGGTGGGAGAAGGAGTTCGAGAAGACGTCGAGGATGAAATAGAAACCTGACGGTTCTGGCGTGAATGTGCATATTGACTGCTAGGCATGCGCAGCCTTGGAACCTACCCTGATTTCAGTAAAAGCTGTGTATATCATAGGTCCAGACTAACCTGGCGTTTCAATTCGTATGAGTCATGGAGTGTGCGGGGGAGTTGAGTCTTTCCGCGAGGAAGATGAAGTGTATGAAGCGGGGGGAGTGTAGGACGGACAGATGCAGACGAGTCCATTATATGAGCAATATTCAGCTAGCTGAATTTGTATGCACCAAGGCCTGCCTTGAGTGTCGAATTTGAGGAGTATGAACTGGAGAATGTCCAGAGAAAAACGTTGATCTTTATACTGCACATATATATAAGCGTCGTATTAAGCGACATTGTACTAGTACAGTCGTGCATTGTATTCCCCAACAAAAGCATCTGACAATGAAAAGCTTATTTGCATGTCTTTGGGCTCATTTGCTCACCAGACTGCTCACGCACTTGAAGCCGATAACCATCTCACAACGAATAATTATTAGTGGTTCATTCATTTGACTTCCACTGAATTATTATTATTTAACACTCGCCTCATCATTGGCATATGACAACCCGGGTCGAGTTCCCGAAGTACTAATATACCTAATAGTCTTAACAGGAATCATTCAGCGGGTTCAGTACACAGCCTATCTCTTTTTTTTTTACCATTTACGATGAATGAAGTTGTACCAGGAGTCTGGATTGGCGATCTGCAGAGCGCTTTGGATGTCGAGGGATTGAAGGAGAGAAACATCTTCAGCATTCTAACAGCAATGCGGGGCAAAGTTACCATTCATGCCGTGCGTACCACTAGCCCTTCAAGTCCCCAGGTTCCTGGGCCCAAATATCCTCTAAAAAGGATCTGAGGGAGACACTGATACAGACACCTCTAGATATTTAACAGATACCAAGTCAACATTGACGATAGTTCAAATGAAGATGTCCTCGTGCACTTTTTGCCGTCGATATCATTTATCCAGAACGAGCTCGACAAGGGTCGTGGTGTACTCGTGCACTGCATGGCTGGAATCAGTACGTTCAAGCTTGCTCGACTACATTAACCAGCTAGCGGATCAATTTTTGACATCCGATCACACAGGCAGGAGCGCAACGATCGTCGCAGCGTACCTCATGTATTCGCTGAAGCTCGACCCGGCAGGCGCTGTAGACATGATAAGGACAGTGAGGCCCATCGCTGAGTAGGTTACTTTACTCCGTTCCTGAATTACCCAGATAAGGATGCTTCTGCAGGCCAAATGAAGGATTTATGGAACAACTTAGGGTGTTCCACCGAGCGTCGTGCAAGTTCACGCGGCGCGATAAAGCAACCCGCATGTTCTACTTGGAACGGACAATGGAGAATGTCATGAGTAAGCCTTGCCTATGATAATCGACGCTTCAGGCTCAAGATCAGTGCTGATCGATTGAATCATAGATGGAGATGGGACGACTCCAGAGAATGCAATGTTCGCCAAGCATCCAAGAACGCCATCTGATTCTGTACCCAACACACCGATGATCGTGCCAAGCCGTCGAATACGATGCAAGATGTGCAGGCAAGACATCCTCAGATCATGTTACGCTCCCGCTGCTAATTCATACACACCACTTTTCGTAGGCAAGAGCTAGCGACTCGCGAGCACATGCTCGATCACGGGCAACTAGGCCCACCGACGCCCGCTCTGCCCTCACTATCACCTGCCACATCGAGGCGCCCGTCTGCGAACGACCGCGGCACATCCTCGCGGCGACCATCCATGAGCCTCGGCGCGCGGGCGCTGATGGAATCGCTCTCAATGACATCGCTTTCAACGTCATCACTTTCAATGTCAGCACTCGATACGGAGGATGATCATGAATTAGATGAGCCCAAGAACGGGCATGCGGGCGATTTACCTCCCCCTGGAGTTGGCGTAAAGTCTTCGCGATCATCCTCAATGTCAATGGAAGGCCTCGGGAGGGATTTATCGGATGCACTCGATGCCTCTGTCGCAAATTATGAAGGCCCATCAACAGGGACGGCCACACAGTCCGAGACGGTGCATGTGCTGTCGCCTGTACATGAGAGCCAGGATACATCGAAGACTGGCGGACCTCTGCAGCCTCAACCGAGCACGCAGTATGCGAGTCCGTTGGACCTGGCAGCTGAGCTGCATTCTCATCCGAAACTCGCGGCGCTGCGCACGCCTCCGTCGTTGAGTATGACGGGGATAAGATCGGTGGTCAGTCCACCGATCCTCATGAACCCCAAGTGTTCCGGGTATTTTGTCGAACCAGTAGGTGTTTCTTGGTTTATCGTCGATCCACAACTAATCATGACCTTCCAGATGAAATGGATGGAACCTTTTCTGGAGAGCGGCCAATTAGCAGGGAAGATTATTTGCCCGAAATGCAGTGCCAAGCTCGGCAACTACGACTGGGCTGGTGTATGCTGCAGCTGCAACAGAGAATGGGTGACACCAGTACGTTGCATTTACTCTCAACTCTTCACTCTTCATGCACAAACTTATTGCATCCAGGGTTTTTGCATACACCGATCTAAAGTCGACGAAGTAGTAATGAGTTGAGCAGCAACTGATCAGATATAGCTTACTATGTACGAGATTTGATTATTTGAAGTTACTCAGTAGATGGCGAATCAAATGGAATTGAGCAAAGGAGTGTGGGTATGTCAGATAGTGTTCCGGTGAGATACAAGGAGCGGTTCGATTCTCAGAAGTATTGGGTAACTTTGCAAAAAATGAAATAATGCATACACGAAACGAAAAAAAGTCTCAGAATATAAGGGATTTATATCATGATATAGCGAAGACCATTATCAGGGAGGGTAGACTGCGAGAAAGCGAGATATCGTGCGAGAAAAGCAAAAATAGGCAAGGCAAGAGCGAGGAAACGGGCGTTGTTCGCCCAACTACCGATCACCGGTAGCGTTAGGTACAGTCTTTGTAGATCGTCGAGAGCCAAAGCGAAGCTTCCCATCGTCCCCTCGGCCCCATGAAAACAAGCCGCCCGTATCATGAGAGTGTGCACTCCCCGTTCGTGATCGAAGTGACCACGCAGGAGACACCGGCCGTGCGGGAGCGCCAACTTCAAGAAGGTGGTCACCATTGTGGGAGTGGTGATGGTGGTGATGACCAGAATGACCGACAGTATGACGCCCATCACAGCAGGCGCGCACATTTTCCAAGCCTTCAAACCCGTCGTCCGACTGAGATTGGCCATGGAGTTCAAACTCAAGGTCGTCATCATCTTGGCTATGACCTAATACTCGTTCGAAGGACCTGGTGGGGCTGTACGGGCTCTCAGGCGCTGCCCATCGGAGGTATTCTGCGGCTGGCGTTCCGGACCTTTTGCCTACAGACCCTCGAACAGAGATTTGTGATCTACTCCGGCTGCCCCGCGGCGTGGTGCTGAAAGCACCACCGTTCCGGCTGCTTCGGCCACTTCGTTGACTTTTGGGGCTTGCATCAGTCAAATGACGGTGATCATCGTCTGTGAGCTCCGCGCTTTGAGACATGGGGCTCATGGGGGCCGCATTTTCATTTTGACTGGTTGAGGGTGCTATCGCAGGGCTGGGACGAGCAAGCAGGTATTTCAAAGCCTAGAAAGATGTAAGTGTCCACCCAAAAGTTAGACAAGAGCGACGGACATTGAGCCAAATGTCGTGACGCTCCTTGGTAGGAGCAGTAATCTTCATTTCTCTCTGGGCTGTGGAGATCACCACACTGTACTGGTATAAACCAGGAGGCATGGGATTGGGATCTAAAACGGAGCGAACACCTTCAATATAAGCTGTGGCCCCACAAACCATCAATCCAACATCAATCAAAAAAATATCGCCTCAATTCACTCACCGCTCTTGGCACTCGACTCTGAAACGTTTGATGACCCAGGGTCAGCAGAGCTCCAGTACAAAGTCTTGGTATACGGATGCACCCAGAAGAACCGCTTGTGCCTCTTCTCTCCATAGCCCTTGCCAATGGTACGCCGGGTATATTTGTACAAGAACTCGCCGATCATGGTCTGGGTAATCGCATGAATGACAGCAGGGTCTGTCGACATACTATTTCTGTTATCATTAGGCTGCTCGACAGTCTTGCCAGGGGTAATGGGCATGCTGGGACCAAGTGTGCGGCTTAAGAAGACATTGTGGTCCGAAGACATGGACGACCGTGGTGAAAGCGCGCTTCTATCCGACGCCAGGGACGTGCTCGACATCTCCCTCCTCTGCTGTTCGCGCACACCCCATGATGGTAAGCCAGACGGTGGAACCGAGCCTTGTGCATACGCCGCAGCATTGGCAGCAGACCGGAAGCTGCTTGTGGATGGCGGCTGCCGCAAATTTGATTGGGGCGGGGGCATGCTCGAGCCGTGCTGCCTTGGACCGTACGCACCCCCCCTGCCATGTACGGAGAGCATTGTGCCAAAGGTTGGTGTGGTGGCACGCTGTATGAGTTCTGGAGGTGGGGGGGAGGACGGACGAGGTGGTGGCGCGTCCGATGTTGAGGACGTAGTAGCTATTCTCCGTTCCGGGACGAAAGGGGGTGGTGCCATGGTGCCAGACGGAGGCGGCTGGCGAGGTGGTGGTGGCAAGGCCATCATAGGAGGACGAGTCTTGTCTACAATAGAGGGTACGGCAGAAGCAGTCCTTGAACGACGAGTTCCATCATCGGCGCTAGAAGAAACTGCAGACTCAACCGAGTGCCGATGATCTGCATTGGAGGTAACAGAACGAATGATCCCGAAGCTTGTGGCACTGAGACTAGTATCCCGAATAATAGAGGGGGAAGGAGCAGCGGGCGCTGCAACGGCAGGTGCAGGGACGAACTGGAACTGTTGTACTGTCGTGCCCACTCGGAAGAGAGCGGGGGACGCAGGGAGGGAAGGTGCGGGAGTGGGAGTTGGCGTCATGGATGACGCAGAAGTGTCTTGCCAGCTTGCAATGACGGGCGAAGCAGTAAAAGTATCCGTTTGAACGGACATCTCCTTCTGCTCTGGCTTGGAGGGCTCAGCAACCTTCTTGGTCACTTTGACTGCCTTCAAAACTTCAACTGGTTCTTGGACCTCTTTGACGACTTCCACAGGTACTTTTTTGATGGTTTCGATTGGGACCTCCTTGATAATTTCGACCTCCTTGATAATCTCGATCTCCTTGATGACCTCTACCGGAACCTCTTTGATGACCTCCACCACCCTGATGACTTCAACAGGCACTTCCTTGATGACCTCCACGCGAACCTCCTTGGTCACTTCAACAGGCACCTCTATGATAACTTCCACCTCTTTGATGACCTCCACTTCCTTGATAACCTCGATGGCCTTGGGCTCTTCAACGCTATCCATGCCAACACCCCTTTCCTCGTAGGTAGTTGTGTCACGATGGCGTAACTCCCGGCGTTGCGTCGTAGATGTCATTGACGACCGCCTCGAGATTACCAGTGCCTTGATACTCTCATCATCGCTCTCCGAAAAGTCGTTGTCCGTCATCGTCAACACAGAGTGGAAGTCCTCTCGTGACTCTGTAGCAAGACTCCCCCGCGCGTCGTGGTAGTCGTCCACATCTGTGTCTGTTTCTACACCGGTCTCCGTCGCTCCATCGTCGATATCAGCGTCAATGTCGCTCTCCTCTTCAGAGGTAAAACCACCTGGAATGGGCCGCCGGACATTAGCTTCACCGGGGATGCCACCGCGTAAGGTGTTGTCGCCCTCTGACGAGCGAGAGAAATCAGACTGTGTGAGCGTCTTGCGCCTCATCGAGTTCCGTGCAACAAAAACGCGATCGGGGGCCTGCATTTGGTAGAAGCTTGTGCGGGTTGCAACGGGAGAAGTAGGCTCGTGCTGCACAGCTGTTTCTATGTGCACCCCAGAGGAGGAGGACTCGTCAGTCTGGCACGACATTTCAGAAGTGGTAGGAGATGCTGGCACGGGTTCAAGGACTTGCTCGACTTGCACACCCGTGTTGTTCGCTGGGGAAGAGGGCGAGGGTACGAGCACCATCACGTCCTCGAAGTCCGTCTGACATGCCATTTCAGCGGTGACCTTGACTTCAACATCTTCAGTGACAGACGTCATGCCAATGCCGAGTTCTGCAGCCAAGGCCTCAGGTTCCCCAACAAGGGATGCCGGTCTGGCCTCCTGGAAAGCAGCACCGCCACGGGTGCGTCTTTGTGGGGCTCCTCCACGCCCAATGCCGCGGGGCGATGTGCGGGCCAGCAGGGAATGACGAAGCGGGCTGGATTGACTTGGGAGCGAGCTGTAGGATGCAGACTTGCGGAGGACATTGGCAAACATGGGGTCCATACCGTCGACGCTCGTTCGCTTTGAGGATGTGGAAGGTAAGGAGTCAAGGTTTTGCTCTTCCGACTCGCCCTCTGCGTTACCCTCGTCAGAAAGAATATCGTCTGCGAAGTCGGGCAGAGGCGGCACGGGTGGAGGAGGAGAGGCGTTGTAATCAGATGTAGGACTGGGGCTTTGCGCAGCCATGCCGAGCCTGGTAACAAGGGAGGATTTCCCCCTACCTCTCCTGCCTCTGGCTCTGCCACCACCGGAACGGTATGGCGTCAGCCGACGAGGATGCTTAGTCTCAGTCTCATCATTGTCATTTGCCTCATCTTCTGGAGGCTCATTTTCATCATGTACATACCCAGAGAAAGACTCCAGTTTGCGCCTATACTCCATTCGCATCTCCTTCTCGCGATGCAAACTACCCTTGAGGGTGCTGATCTGCCTCTGGGCATGAGCAAGCCGCTGCTGGAGGGCCTCAATCTCGTTATTGGGATGGTTGCTCGCATGGAATGGGCGTGATGGTGACGGGTCAGGGGAAATGTCTACAAGATCCTCGAACGCGTCAGGCTGGAACACGGCCGAACTGTCCATTTTCCGCCTGTTATTGGTGCTGGCCGCAGTGGTGAAGACATCATCATCCTCTGCAGCAGGGGTCGAGTAATCTTTGCCCTGGTTTGCGCCAGGCGTGAGTGGACTCCCGAATCGTGGACCGAGGCGACGGCTTGTTTTCTCTACCTCCGCCTTCAGTGTATCAAGCGCGGACTGCAAGTCTGACTTGTCGCGCTGTAGGCCCGCAGCATGCTTACGCGCCTGTGCCACGTCTGTCTCGTGCTTAGCTTTCATATCATCGAGTGCAATTTGGTAGCGTTGTGATTCGTTCTTGTGATGATCTGCTGATTCTCGTGTGTTATTGAACACCTTCGTGAGACGCTTGTTCTCGCCTTCGAGGCGCACGGTTGCTGACTGCGAGTCTGAAAGCTGGGTACGGACTTCTTGAAGAGTAACTTCGAGGTTCCAGTTTTCTTCTTTGAACTTGTCTGCGGCAAGTAAATTTCACGAGGCAAAGAAATATTACAAGACTGACCTGAGCTCTGTTCTTGCGATCGAAGCGCGGTACGTAGAGACTCGACGGTCTTTTCGAGGTCGTCTTTCTCCTCCTTCATGTCTTGGATGGCCTTGTCGCGCTCGCCGAGAAGGCTCTGAAGCCGTCGCACTTCGGTAAGGAGTCCGCTTCCGATCTCGAACGCAAATTCTGGGGAAATGGTCAGCCGTGAAAGTAAAACCGAACCGAACGAGAGAAACTTGCCGACGTCGTCTGCTCGATGGGCAGCATTTTTGGCACGACGAGACTGGGCAGCAGATGAAGCTGAAGCTTTGGAGCGCTCGGGCTCCTCTCGAGGAAGATCATTGATTGGTAGGGCTGGAGAGGATTCCTGCGTAGGAGGACGCTAGAAATAAGTAGATTACACGTTAGTGCACGATGTATTATGAATTTCATAGGCGAGGCGTGGTGCATGTGGCATTCGCTAACAACAGGCGCTTGCCTAAAATTTTTAAATGAAGGACTCACTTTTTGGCCAAAAGCACTGGATAGCTGCGCGTTCTCTGCGTCCCAAGCAGCAATAGTCTCTGCTAGTTCGCGGTAACGCTCGCGCGCGTGAGCATCTAGTTCCTCTTCTTCTGCACGTTCTGCATCAAATTCCTGGAGTTGTCTTATCTTCTCTTCGAGCTCTATCTGCTGTGCAAGAACTCGCTGACCGAGAGTTCCCGCCTGTTGTAGCTGCTTTTCCTTGTTATCGAGGAGCAGTTGGAGACCAAACTTGCGTTGACCTGCGGAAGAAAAGGCTGGTGCAGAGAAATCTGGCATGTTTGATAGGACTTCTGTTAGACCGTCATCTGATGGACTGGCCATGCCTGCGCAGGCCGTCGACGATCAAAATTCTGCAATGTCTTGATGAATGGTTGGTCTCAAGAAACGCGACGCGGAACCAACATGTGCTAACCGAACTAACTCGTATGAAATTGGAATATATTTCTCACGGTGCCTTATCTTCGGTTCAGATCTGCTCATATCTTTCGGTTCAATTCAAGGCTGGGCTCCAAGAGGCTTTAGGTCATCCTCCTAAGGCGCGCTTTACCCATGAATCCAATTCTCTGATCCATCACAAGCTGCAGCATTGACTTAATGGTTAGTTAGCTGCGTTTGTCCCCGCTTCATCCTAAAATGCTGACACAGTTATGTTGCTGAAAGTTCCTCGTCGCTGTTTGCACGTCTCTCGAATCCTCCCCTTCAAGTCCAACGCGAATCCTCTGGCGTTCTTTCTAATTACAGACCGAGGCAGGACGCAGGTAGTATGAAACTGATTTATGCTGTGGCCTTTAAGACCCGGATTGCGTGTGCTGCTCCTGCCGGACCCACAAGTTCGTGCATCCCTACATCTCAAAAACCACACTTTGTTTGGCACAAATATTGAAGCTACTTAAGCAAAAATAAACCATAATGCTCCAGAATGCCCTAATACGAGTTTGAATGAATATCGGCCCATGCACGAGATGATCATTATGAGGCGTGCACGAACTGGTTAACTAAGTACCACTGGACTAGTCAAGTTCATAGTGGCAAACATCGAGTCACGTGAACGTTTATCTCAAATCCCAAGCTTTAAGTAGCTATTCCCATGCATGTTGTTGGTGAGTTCATTTTTGTCTTTCTGTAGCTTGGCCCAGTGCTTGGCCAGCGCACGTGTTCACTAGTAATACCTGGTCAATTGCGCGTGCTCGCCCGGCCGGTCAGACACAATCGCAATGATCACTCGAATTCCAGATTCTTCAGAATCACTGAATGTTTTTATGTAGGCGGGTTCGATGACCTGGTGGTGCTGGTCAGGAAAATCATCCACGCGCAATGGCTCAAGCTGCTAGTATTGTTGAAGTAACATGACTACTTATAGCTCCTACGAATCGAAGCTCAATCTCGCCTATCTGCTAATTTGGTCGTGCCAAAGCACCACGGTTGGTTCTGTCCCCATCTTGGCTATCCTTATCGTAGCCACCTAGCTTTTGGCTGTCGATTCAGACGATACCAGCAGTTCTTCAACCATAAATGAGTTCAGTCCACTCCATTCTACGGTTAGGTGTTGACGTAGGAGGAACAAATACGTGCGTACCCGATTTGAATATACATGACTCCGCGGACTCGAGAAACGTTTACCAGCGATGCTGTTCTCCTCGATCTGTCAGAGGGTTCGCGAAGGGGGCAGGTTCTCGCATCAGCAAAACATCTCACTACAGCGGACGTCACTCTGGGAATCCAAAACGCCATTGAGTCCGTGTTGACACAGACTCAATACAAGTCGGACATTCAAGCGCTCTGTATTGGCACGACAGTAAGATTCGCTTGGTATACGCACCACCTTACGTCCTGATTCGCGCACATGCTAGCACTTTGTGAATGCATTGGTAGAAAGAGATCCTCGGCGTTTGGATAGAGTCGCGGTCATTCGCCTGTGTGGCCCTTTTACGCATGGAACGCCACCGTTCGTAGGCTTTCCGCATGAGCTGCGAGACCGTGAGTTGCTGCTGTGGAACGTGCGATGACGTCCTGTACTGACGTCTGCTTCCCGCAGTACTCGAAGGTCCCCACTTCCTGCTCTCAGGAGGCCTACAAATTGACGGAAGTGAGATTGCTTCTGTTGTCGTTGCGCAAGTCGAATCTGCCTGCGACGAAATCAATCGCCAAGTACGGAAACAATGATGGGCACGTTGGATGTGACTGAGACGATCTGCAGGGCATACACGCAGTTGTCGTGTCCTCGGTGTTCGCCCCCATCGACTTTGAGATCCAACAGGAGGAAACAGTCGCAGCGATCGTGCGGAAGCGCATTCAGGGAATGGATGTCGTATGCTCCAAGGACGTTGCTGCCATCGGGCTGCTGGAGCGCGAAAACGCATCTATCCTGAACGCTGCATTATTGCGATACGCGAAGAAGACGGTAATAGGTTTCAAAAAGGCAGCTCAGATACTCGAGCTGAAGTGCTCCGTTTTCATCACGAGCAATGATGGCACCTTGCTCAGCTGCGCACAGGCAGCGCGGCTTCCTATTCGAACCTTGTGCGTGTTTCCCTCAAAGAAGTCTCGGTGACAAGGGTTAGCATAAGCGATTGATGATTTTCCTCGAAGTTCGTCCGGCCCAACGAATTCCATGCGCGGCGCAGCGTTCTTGGCCGCACTGGACTCAGGCATCTCAAAGCAATCCGCACTAGTAGTTGATATTGGCGGTACAACGGTGTGTCGCTGAGACAACCTTCAGCTTCGTAGCAACAAGCTCACTGTTGTCTTATTCTAGACAGACATCGGAATGTTATTGTTCGTGAACAGAGCTTAGAAGTTTTAGCAACCATGCTAATTTTGCTTGACAACCCATTAGACCTAGTGGATTCCCTCGTCAAGCCGCCGTTCATCACGAGTTCTGTGGAGTTTTGCTGAACTTCTCCATGCCACATGTTACCAGGTAATGGTGTTGACAGTATGTCCAGCATTCATAGCAAATTGATTGTCTGTGCTCTAGTATTGGCCTTGGCGGGGGTTCCATTGTCCGAGAGGACCCAGTCACACATAAGGTCACTGTTGGTCCTAATTCCGTTGGCCATCGGATTACTTCTGAATCTCTAGTGTTTGGTGGCTCTACACTGACCGCTACCGACGTGGTTGTTGCAGCAGGTCGTGCTTCAAACATTGGAGACGAAAGTCTTGTTTCCGGAATTGGGCAGTCGATCATCGAAGGCGCACAAAGTGCTATCAAGAAGATGCTCCAAAACTACCTTGATGCCATGAAAACATCTTCCCAAGATATCCCAGTCTACCTAGTCGGCGGAGGGTCTATCCTTGCTCCAGATGTTCTTGCGGGCATCAGCCGGGTTCACAGATTCCCTCACTTCGACGTCGCGAATGCTGTTGGCGCTGCCATTGCCCAGGTAATGAGGAAATGACCTTCTCCTCCCCATTGATACTCAATCTCGATCTGAAGATATCAGGCATCATTGATTCCTTCGAAGACACATCCACAAGAACCATCGTACAAGTTCGCGCTGATGTCGAAGCCAGGGCTATCGCTCAAGCAATTGCTTCCGGAGCGGATCCGCACCATATCGCCATAGTAGAGAGCGAGGTCATTCCGATCGCCTATACCACCGGTCGTTGCCGTTTTTATGTCAAGGCCGCCGGAGACTGGAGTGGTGTCGCTAGTCCAAGTTGGCTAGAGGTTGATGATCCTCCGCGTATTGCCGGGGAGACCGCCTCCCGGCCACAAATGGTAGCATCCGCTGCCGCCTCTGCCGTTGTGGCGCCGGTCATGCGTACTGCGAGTGACATCCTGGAGTACGAGCCAAGGATAAAAAGGAGAGAATGGCTCTTGTCCGAGGTTGATCTGGAATGGATTGCAGATGGCTGCTATGTATTGGGATGCGGCGGTGGCGGGTCCCCCTTACATACTTTCCTGGAACTGAGAGAACTTGTAAGGTCAGGTGAAACAGTACGAGTGATTGACTTTTCGTCAGTTACGTCCAATGGATTGATTGGATGGGGTGGAGGCATGGGTAGCCCAGAAGTGTCCTCTGAGAGACTACTTGGCAACGAGTCAGTGTTTCCGCCGCATGAAAGGTGATGCCTAACTGTTATGGTCATTAGATATCAAGAAGCTAGCGAGGAGTTGTGGTCCCTGATAGGGGTATGTAATCTTTTGCCGGTCCGAACATTGTAATGCTCTAACGATACACTTCTAGATTGTGAAACCAGAAGCGCTTTGCGCAATAGAGATCGGGGGTGCGAACGGTATGATCAACGTATGATGTTTCAGTTATCCGTCAAATGAAGACAATTATTGACGTGGCTGTAGATGATTCTGGGATCGACGAAATACGTCAATATACCCTGCATAGATGGGGACTTTATGGTATGTAGCAACAAGTAAGTGGTTCGTTGTCTAAATCATCCTCTATATACAGGGCCGTGCATACCCCACCGTGAGCAGTATTATTCTGATCTTGGATATATGCTCCAAATTTACGGTTATGAAAGTGGCATCAAACCACGGTCAATGTCTACGACGTCAGTGGCACAGGAGCCAAAATGCTCCCGAGCGCCATATCCAGTGGAGATGGGAACATCATGGTATCTTTCTCTCTCACGTTTTCAGTCAAAATCGACGAATTATCTACAGATTATGACAAAGGCCAAACGTGACATTGATGTTGATGCCTCTTTACGAGCGGCATGTGTTGAAATGGGGTGAGTGATGACATGCATCATGAGTACTATGTGTGATGATTATGTGGTGCCCCGCGTGCATTAGGACGCACGTGGGACAGGCCAGCTGCCCTCTGGAAGCTGATTATGTGGATAATTCCATGATTAAGAATACCATTTCATTAAGCTGGCGCATTGGACGAGCTATTGCACTTGCTCGCAAACAATCAAGTTTGTCTCGGATTGGATCAATTCTTGTTGACGCCGTAGGTGGCTCCAGCTCTGCAAAAGTGTTGTTCATGGGCAAGATCACCGACGTGAGAAGGCGGTCAGTTTTATTTCGATCTCCAGTTATGCAGCACCATTGATTTGCGTCAGTGTGTACAAAGGCCATACGATTGGAGAAGTCATCATCACCGCGCTGACCGTGGATGACGATGTTGATGACGATCCTGACCATCCCATGGAGCGCTTCACCGGAACACTCAACATTCCATTCAAGAACGAGAATTTGTATGCAGAACATACTACGCATGACGCAATAACCACTGTGAGAGTATGTTCCATTACTCCCGAGTCGGTACTAAAAGTATCAACGTGTAGATGGTCGCAACTGTTCCCGATCTAATCGCCGTGCTTGATGCTCAAAATGGGTCTGCTCTCGGCACGCCCCAATACAAATATGGGTTGCGGGTTCTCGTGCTCGGGATCACCGCGGCTCCCCAGTGGACCGGTTCTGAACGTGGCATTGCTCTCGGAGGCCCGAGTGCGTTTGGGTGTGTACCGTGATTGTTCTCATGGAACCATAATTGAAACCATGTGCATAGATTCACGCACATTTCGTACAAGCCACTCGGCAAGTACACACAGCCTCGGTCTGTGATCGAAGAGTATGCCTGTAATAGTTAACTTCCCGTCGAATTAGGCAGCTGGATCTGGGGTAGTAAAGCCCCTTGGCCATTCTGCGCCCCTTTAACAGGGCAGAGGTCACCTACATGCTACTGTTCTCGATCAAGCTGTTACTAGGCAGAACTACTTATTAGTATCAGTCTGTTGAATGCGGAAGAACGTTCATTTGGAGATACATTTATGGCAGTTGGGTAGCTGACGACTCGGTCTCTGGGATTTCAGTTTCAAGTCCCAAGAGGTAAACGCTCTGTTCTTCAAGGGTTGAGAACGCTGCGCACGCGTGTGTCTGCTTGCATTCAGCAAATCGCAATTGCAAAAGGGATCTATACATACCGTAATTTCTATAACTAAGCACTGGGTTTCCGAGGCGCCAGTTCTATAATGCGTTTTCGATGCGATCGCCGAGTTTGCCGTGCGTGATGCGCAGTTCACTCACCCTTTCAACGGGATACAGATTCAATCTTCCTCAGTTTCTGGTCTCGGAACCAGTCATCCCAGAAAGTTGTTATTCAAGTTTTAGCCCTCGACTCACAAGTCATTTGGGGTGACGAGTCCTCACCCAATATAGTAAAACAAAAGACGTCTGTAGCGACTCCAAATGCTATGTAGAACATTAAATAAATCATACAGCACATACATACATAATTATTCTACTCATCATATCATTATATGTCCGTGAGGTAGCTAAGCAAGGCGTCAATGCTACTTGTCAGGCCGACGGAATTATATCAGCGATGGGATATGTTCTCGTGAAATGGGGCAAGAGCAAAAACAAAAGACAGAAAATGCAAGATGCGATGGAGAACCGTGTGTGCGTCAAAAGTATGCGTCAATAAGGTATGCCGAGAGTAAGTATCCATCCGTGATGGTCATGCTTCCCCGTTCTTTTGTTTTGCTGCTATCCGTTTCCGTTTCCACGCTGGGGTGAAGTCCACGTTACGGAGTAAGGCCACTGCTATAGCGTAGATAACGCCAAAACAGATAGCCGGTATCATCCCGAAGTGATAAGCTTTGACAAGTGCGGCAATGATCTGGTCCTCGTACTGGGGATAAGCAGCATGATAGTCCGCGAGATCAAGCCCCTCGTTCACCAACGAGTCTGGGAGTTTCCCCCGCAGCGATTCCGTGAAGCTAGTCTCGTATATTGCTGTGAGGAGTGCAGTAGCAAATGTACCACCCAATGTTCGTAGAAAAGACAAGAATCCGCTGATTCCTGCAATTTGATGAGGTTTGACAGACATGGGTCCAACAACGAGGGAAGGCTGGTAGAGTAGACCGGACGCAATGCCCGAGATAATGGAAAAGCCGATAGTTGTCACTGCAGGTGTGTACTGTCCCACCATCAACATTAAAGCACCACCCAGTGCATATAAAACGCCGCCCACTACGCCGATAAGGCGCACCTGCCCCGTGTGCGCGAGGATGTTAGCCCCTGCGACCGAAGAGATGCCGAGCGTGAGGATGAGGCCAAACATCTGCAGCCCGGACTGAATGAGGCTGGAACCTTTGATATCGATGAAGTAACGGGGAAGGAAGAAGACGGAACCGAAGTAGCCAGCTCCAGTGAGAAAATTGATCAAACAAGTGATGGGAATATTTGGTATACTGAAAAGGTGGATGTTAACAATGGGGTGTTCGGCTACCTTGAGCTCGTAGAAAACAAAGACAGGTATGAGGAGACCTCCGACGATGAAGAGAGAAATGATAGGTGCCGACTAGAAAACGCAGTATATGTCAGTACGAAATACTTGTGAAGCCATGTACCTACGTTCCAAGGGAACAACTTGTTTCCCATCTCAATGGCAATACATATCATGCTCGAGACTGCAACGGCAAGTACAGAACCAATGTAATCCACTTCTCCTAGCTGTGCAAGTAATCCGATGCGTTGCTTCCGATGAGGAACAGGGTATCGGAGACATGTTGTCCCAATGGCCAGCGTGACCCCAATAAGCATGAGCGTGATCCAGAATATCCACCTCCAATCTGCGTCAACGGAAAGGACCGCGCCTAGCACGGGCCCAATCGCTAGACCGATTGAAGAAGCGCAGTTGAAAAATCCCAACCACAGACCTCGTGAGTCCGCCGTTGTCAAATCCAAGATAATGATTACTCCAACAGATTGTCTTCCAGCGGCGCCTATGCCCTGAAGAAGGCGAGCACCAATCAATGAATTCATGCTCTTGAATACGTGGATATGTCAGAAATCCCCATGGATACACGAGACCAAATAGGAACGTACCGTGGCCAGCCCGCACCACAGAGTTCCAGCACCAAAAATAAGCATCGTACCATTGAACACCTGGGCGCGCCCAAAGATGTCAGCGAATCTGCCGAGAAGGGTTTGGGTGACGGTGAAGCCCAACAAATACGATGTTGCGATCCAGTTCTGGTTAGCGACGTTGTCGAAGTCAGCTGCAATGATATGCATAGCAGTGGTGGCAGTAGTTTCGTTGAAGTAAGCAGTAAAGTTGCCAATCCATAAACTCGCCATGATCAGAAAAAAGTGGGTACGAGTGACGACCACAGCGGGCTGTTGTTGCTGTGTGTGTTCAAGTGTCTCCTGCTGGCAGGCTTCCAGTGACTTTTTGTGAAGAGAAGCAGGTGATGAGACTATTGGCATCTTGTCTTCGCCGATGACCATGCTGTTGTTCATGGTCGCGCATCGCGATAGAGAAAGAGATGGCGATGAGCTCATGAGGGTTGAGAACTAGTGATGCAATGTGAAAACTTAATGTATTAGTAGGGCGAACATCAAGGTGGTTCAAGGCGTCAGCATGCGAATTGGAAGCGCACCCTCGAAAGTCTGGAAGTCTGGGAATATCAGAAGAATACGTGACTGGAGTTGACTGAATGAAGTTGCACTTTGAGGAAATACGGCGCTGCTTGAACCCATCGGCGACTTGATGCATACACACACGAGTACCATTCCTTGTACACGGATCCGCGGGGACGAGGGACAGATCCCGAAACACTATGTGCGGAAACTCGGCGAGAGTTACTTCAGGCACTTATTTCCGAAGATGCAGACAGTTAAGGCCTCTGGGGCCAAATTCATGAGTAAAAAAGGAGGCGACAGTTACAGAAGTACTAGCCAGGAAACTCAGAGGAACGGAGCGTCCGCAGAAGACCTATTGTGACCAAAATTGATTTTAGCCTAATTCTCGACCTATTTAGTGTTGACCGTCCGCGGAAATCATGTGCCCTCATCTGCGGAAGGGTGTGAGATCTGATATTATATTAGAGATAGCATGGGGACATGGAAACGCACTGCACATGCTCGAAAAACGGAAGCTTTGAGTTGGACAAACCAAGCCGCAGTGCCCGGCGAGAGATATGCAGATTTTTAACGGGCTCTGGATCCGACAGTTTGCCATACGCCAGTCAGGTTTCTGCCTGTGTATGCGCATCGATATCGCTTGTCGTGTTTCGGATTCACTCAGAAGAAAGAAGAGTTGAAGAAGTTACTAGCTCGGAAATTCACCTGTTTACTTAATATTTACTCCACCGAAACCGGGCATCGCAGTTTGAACGGCTCGGCAAATAGTACTGTTATGGTCCAAAGAACAACGTCTGTCCGACCGCAAGCCTCGAGGAAGGCAGGTCTATGAAAAACGAGGTGAGTGGAGTGATATAAAGGTCTAACTGATGAGTTAATCGATTGTGCCTTTCCATCATGCTGTAAACCGTTGTCGAGTCGGTGTTCAGTCTGGACTCGACTCTTATAGATCGCCCTTCCGTTCTTCTTGGGGCTCTCGACTCTCGACACAACACAATTTTTGGCTGTCCTTCTCTTCGCATTGGCATGTAAAAGGCTAGCATGAGTTGTCAAGGTTTTAGCCCCGCCACACACACACACGGAGTCCAAATTCTCAATTGCCAAAACTACACACGAGACCGTGACAATCCTTTCTGATTCCAGTCCGCTGGGTCTTGTCCGCCCGTTTTCTGATTGGCCATGTGTCAATAAGGATCATTTAGACTCCACTCCACGATTTCGGAGGTGACTGGCTGTACTGGCCGCCGGAGAACATGACGGAACTTCTAGTGTATGCACCGTCGGGTGTTCCCCTGTGTTCCCACTCTGAGGCCTGAGGCCTTGAGGTCTATACCGCATCAAGACCAAATTTCACTTGCTGAAAAGCACGCATTCACGCTGAAACGAGGAATTCTCTTTTTGCGCCGTACGCAGACAAATGCTTTGTCAGTTGAAATCATATAACGTTTACGGTCGATCTGTGGCAGCCCTTCACCTGTAAGCTCATATAAGTTTTGACAGCACCTGAAGATCCCCCTGTAGGCTTCTATGCGTAGGGTATGATGCGTGTATGATTCATGATGCTGCGGGTAAACGAGCCTCTGTGACAGGTTGCTGGATGTATATCCTTCAACCTCCGCGGATGGTTTACCTGATACGAAGATGATCATTAAATCCGTTGATGGGAACTTGACTCCAAGGAAACAAGACTCCTAAATAACGGAGTCCTAGCTGCGAGGCTGACGCAGCCTTGGCTCCTCGAGGCTTAAGCTCCAGGCCATCACCTGCTGTTATATGTCCCGCCGTCTTACGGCTCTATTGGAGGGCACAGACTCGTGCTGTCACCAGAAACGGCAACGTGTTGCGTTGGCCTAGTTCCGGGCCTCCAATAATGATAAGTTAGTCGATGGGTTAAGTTGCAGATCATGTCGTGCGTGTCTCTTGGCGAACGCTTCATGTTCCCTGGTGTTCCAAGGGCATTCTTAGTCCTAAAGAGCAGACGTGTCGTATTTGCGACCGGCGACCGCAATCTGACTGCCATGGGGTAAACTTAGTTCGCGAACCCGATCGAAGCGGGTCCCTCTCAATTTACAAAGTTGGTCACTCGAACTTGTTAAATAAACTTTTCCCTTTGCAACGCTGGTTCCTACGCTTATACTTAGCTCCAGGGGCTAAACAGTCTTTGGAGCCACACCAGCTGGATCTTCATCGGGCTCGCCGCGGATTCTTCCTTTCTGTCACTCAGCCACTGGTTGTCCCTAACCCATGCGTATCATTCTGTTGTGTTCATGTGCGTGACGGTGATCAAGTTTTCAGTCCCTTGATTAATCCCTTGTCTTCCGATTATTAGTACGTAATAACATTAATAGCCACATTCACCTCACGTTTACGAAGGGAATGAAAGGGGCCGCCGTATGCCGTTATTTTTGGGCGACCAAGTCGTTGGTGATCTCGATGAGATAGAATCACAGGTCGAGGTATGTGACAGATGATGCATCGATGAGAAGTTATCTGATCAGTGAGCCACAATATCTCTCATACGTACATTCAGCTTGCCAAGCGCCCATTAAGTCACCAGTGTTCACATGATTCATGATAGCTCCTGATCAATAGATCAGATCCAGCGGCTCCCATTAATTGAAGGGAAATATGATAATCGTGCATGCTATCTGTGGATCCGACAACGCCGATGTAGCACTAGGCTGGACATCGTAATCACTTCGAGTTTCGGCACTACTAGTACGGATTGCCGTTATCACCAGAATCGCTGAATATATAACAACATCATTGAACATTTTGTCAGGGAAAACACCTTTTGCATGTAAAGTGGGCTAAGTTCCGCCTAACGTAGACTCTGGAGGTCAAACAGACTTATTCAGTGGCTCATTGTAATACCTGTGGCACATATTAAAGCCTTGCAAAGTGTAGATCTACGGAGCCTGTATCCTGCGTCTCAGAATGCATCATAAAGAAGGACCGAATATCTTCCTTCTATTTGGTCTGCCAACGGGAGATTACTCGGATTGCGGCCCTGCAATGATGAATTCAGTTGGACCGATCGCATTGACGGTGAACTGATACTAGTAAGTCTGATTTTCATAACCGGACTTTCCCGAACTGCTGAACGATGATACATGATGCTGGATGAACGTTTGAACGCCGACAAAATCTTGATTCATTGGTTCTAGATAAGACTCATGGTGCGGGAATACCACATCGACTGTATAACTCCGGATTTCGTGCCCAGCCGTCAGCATGATGTGGTCACTTTCTCGCGCGAGATTTATATAATGTAAATGTTGGTACTTACTTGCAGGCGCTTCAGAGGTGGGAGTCGGGGTGTGGCACGCCGTTATTAGAGATACCACAGAGCATGCCAAAAATCTGGAACAAATATTAATGGGTCGTCCTATTCTGTCAGCTACTCGTGGAGATTTATTGAGTCAGCATCTCAGCCTGGCAGCTTTCTTGAATTACATCTGACATCTCCAAATGGACAGCCACCATGCAGCGCAACTGCGCCAAGAATACTTCTACCAGCACTTCTGGCACGCAGTGCTTTAGGCTGTGTATAGCAGCACCACATGGGAATCATGGGAGCTCCTGCCACATGCTGAAGCGCCACTTCAGGAACTATTAAAGCATAGGCTGATATCGGGAATTGATGGAAAAGCAGTCAATTTAACGATATAAAATTTCAGGGCAATGGAATATGATGCTAAGTGTTTGCAAGATTGCCAGTTATACGGCGTGGTGTTACCACGGAGATCCTCGTAGGCTCGGTCCTCCAGATAACGACTCGCCGTTTGTAAGCTATCGAAAGAAAGTGAGTCTAGAGGAGGAAGTAAAAGATGATGTACAATACCACAGCATTAATCTGCTTATGAATCAGACACAAAACTAAGTTGCCATTCAGCAAAGACGACATGCAGCTCATAAATGAAACCTACAGTCCAAATATGACATGGCAGCGTTATTCTGGTCTTCGACAAGCATGTCACTAAACTCAATTTCCGTCCCATCCATATTTTGGCGGACAAGAAGCATCTTCGGAGTACGACCTCGCTGATCGTAGCGATGCGCAAGTATATTCCTAACCTGAGCAGACAATCGAGTTTGAAGAACAGGGAGCTGGATCTGTAATGAAAAAAGGTCAAGGACAGGACATCTTGGCCAACCCGGGCACTAACAGTATTCGGATCCAGAACCGGGAGGTCATCCACGCCAAATAGGTCAAGAAGTAATTGCGGGGACACACTGGAACCGACCCAAAATATCATGAGATCTTCGTTATCTGATGGAAGGATGTAGGTAAAGAAGTTGTACCGAAAGAAGTGCGGCACAAACCTATTAGATAGACGCCGTGCGCTTCCATGTATGTGTGGCTGTTCCGCATCAGTGCCGGAAAGGACATCTGACCTGTTGCGGGGTCTGGAAGCGCTATGTCGTCTGCTAAGTCGTGGAGCGCAAGAAGGCGGGGATAGAGATGCTGCATTGTTGCGCGCACGCTCATAGATAGGATCTTCTGAGCATGATAGTTGCGCACGTCCGCGGACACATTACGACCTGCGAAAGCATGTTGATCGACGAGGCAAAAAATGGCCAAACACCAAATAACACACCTTTGAGGGGTTTGCACTTCGTGATCGCTAGGGTATATACAGGCAGAGCTCGAAATGCTTCAGGTATAATTAGCTGCGAAGCTTGTTAATGAAAGGGACGGAGATGATATCTGGCAAACTCGCCTGAGAGACAGCGGTAGCAGCCGCACAATTTCGCCTGTAGCCGAGCAGTATTGACGAACATCTATCAGTCAGTTCTTCTCGAATGTGAGCCATTCGGCGTGACGTTAACTTTGACATCGCTGGAATGAATGTGAGGAAAATTGAAGGAGGTAAAGAGAAGGTAAAGTCGGACATTCCCTTGCTAAATGACACACTACAGCATCCATATCAGCATACCTAAAAACGTTGGCGGCCAAGTCTGCCACTTGCAAGGCAAGGTTACATGTTCGGACACGGCGTTGGCCGTCTGGTGTCGTATGGAGCACAGCACACTGCAAGAATGCATAATCTCGAGCATCCAACTTCCGTGAGTGCTCAATATGCACGGATATGGCTTTATCGGAGTCAAGAATTCCAATGTCCAAGTCCGATACAGAGCGCTCATGGAAATTGCCATAATATTTTGATATTCGAAGGCCTGCACAACATGCTCCTTCGTGACTTCTTCGGAGAAGATGATCATCGATAAATACTCACCATTGGAACATCGCACGCGCAGTAAGCAATTGTATACCGTCGTCCTAGTTAGCAGACGCCGTAGTTGAGAAGTCAAAACGTGTTGATCTCGTGCAGGATTAAACCTGGGATGGAAAAACAGTTCGCCGCCAGTGGTAGAAGATACAATACCTGTGCAGCTGCTTAGCAATGAGGGCACTAGCAGTAGGAAAAAGAAAGACGTGCCAATAGATCCAATATCGATGGGTTTGCTCATCCCAAGGAACATACTGACGCCAATACCCTCCTCTGAGCACTCCTCAGCAATGTCTCTCCATGTCTGATGACGAGGGAGGAACATAGTTCGCTCTTTGTCCGTGCCATATAATGACGCCTGATCACGTGGTGGTTCAAGAGCACCGGGTCCAATTGCAGGTAGGACACTCTGGAAAACAATGATATGGCCCCCTCGGCCTGCCTGCACGAGCATGCTTGAGCCTAGATCACGTGATTAGTAGCTGGGACGTACGAGCGAAGCTAACCCAGCAAGTAGCGCCCCCCCAAGCGCTGCATTATCAATGACGGTACCTAGATAACGTTCTGGTAATGCCTGAAGTAAACCTTCGATGGCGGCCCTTAATAAGGGAATGAGAGTGACTTGAGAATTAAGGTAGTGAACGTTCCTAACCTGGATTTCCAGGGATCTACAAACAAGCCCTCACGCAAAGGAATAAAGACTTCCTCTAAATCGGAAACCACGATCATGCTTGCCAGTGATAAGGCTGGCTAGAATATGTCTATATCAACTTGATGCAATGATGCGAATTGTGCGCTTACAGACAGATCATAGAAGTGCAAAGAAGTGTCATATGTCAGGATTGCAAGCTGAGGACCTTGAGGGAAGGACGGCTCTAACCGAGTCCCGTCAAAGGAGGTACCGCCGTATAGTAAATCTCGCAGGACATCGCAGGCAGACTTAAGAAAGCCCGTTCGTATGGCTTCCAGCGAGACGTCAAACGCAAAGAGATAGTTCAGGGATCTGGGCTCGCGTTCTTGAGAGGAAGGAGGTTCGATAGAGAAATACGATGAAGTCATCCTCGGCAGAGGTGGAGGCGCCCAGTATTCCTTTCCTGAGACTACGAAGTCAACCGTTCCCTTGTTCAATTCAGGGCGGTTTGGAAGATCTATTCGCATAAG
This sequence comes from Suillus weaverae, assembly GCA_016767475.1. NCBI lineage: Eukaryota > Fungi > Basidiomycota > Agaricomycetes > Boletales > Suillaceae > Suillus > Suillus weaverae. The sequence continues at coordinate 122,523 of MU179328.1, read as the reverse complement.
ATTTGCATCCAAATTGCAGAAATAATCCGGCAATACTGGAAACCAAGACTGAGATGCCAGTTAGTCACTTTAAAGGTCACACCATGCCATACCTTGGGTTTCGTGACCGCAAAGATTACATTTCCATCTCCATCCACCGGCAGTCCATGCACACCAAGGATTAATGTACCCTCTACACTCCTCACACCGAGGGGGACCTGAATCACCGCAGTCCACGACTGGGATAGACTCTTCGCGAGGATCAAGGTCTGCGAATGGCTGAAACACTGCCGCAAGGGGAATATCGCACTCTTTTGCCAGATGAGAGGAGCTTGGAAGGTTCCACGTTGATACTCTAACGTGTTTTGGGCTCGAGTTTCCTGTAACAGAATATTCGGTCAACGACCTCGGAGGAAGACTCGAAGCCAATGTCTGTAGTGAGACCAGCATTGCATACAATTGCGTGAAAAGGTGTTGTCTACGTCCCACCACACATAGCACCTAGTGTTACATTCTTGAAAGAAAACAAGACCTACCTTGGTCAAACGCTGTGAAGTCGGATGTTGATAGCGGCGGATTGTTCCCAGGTAACGTCATGAATGAATTTGTTTCCCATTTCTCCTTGTCCGATTCTATCACGTCAATCGGAGATGGCATCTGACTTGGGTCGATCCGAGGTCGCAACCCTGTGGAAGTACGTATTAGCTAGAGATCACAGAGTGAAGAGGCTGCTGACGTTCCTTTGTAAGGTTCCCCAGCACTGTGCGGCGGTTGTGGTATGTGTCTGTTTGCATGCATGTAGACTACTGGGATTACACACTGCAAGTGTAAGTTGGGCCCGCTGTTGGAAACTGTTGTTTGACAAAGGCTTTAGATCCAAACAAACCAATTTGGGCTGCAACGCTTCAAGCGATTCATTCAGCTTGCAGGCATGGCCACTCTGCAAGTGACATCCATGCCACCCATCGCAGATGCGCAACTACCACGCTCTTCATCTGCTACACTGCTCAATGAGGATGTAACATCAAACGGTGCTTCCATTTATCCTCAATCTCATACACAGTCTCCGCCATCGACGGCCACTTCGAATAGTACCCAAACTACCATGACTGAACAGCTCGCGCCTGTAGGCATGGGACCGATGTCTAGTTCTATACATAATGGCGCAAATTTGATCCTAGATCTCATTAGGACTGAAAGACAACAGGCTTTTGAGGTCGGACAGCGACAGATGGCACATATTCAGCAGCAACATAACGAATACTGCGTATCGTATTCGAAAATGGTTCGGGAAGAATCAACCAAGCGACATGAGGCTGAGGACACGGTTGCGTACCTCTCAAACGAACTGGCCAAATATACCAAGGGGGCCACTGAAGCACAGAATATCGCTCTGCAAGCTAGAGCAGACGCAACTGCGGCGCGGAACACCGCTTCTGAAGCTGAGAGAGCAGCAAATGAAGCTCGCAGCCACCTCATGGCAGTTCAGGATGCGCTTCAGCAAGTTGGAATTACTGTTAGTCGAGATGACTCTGTAACATGTAACACGCCGAAGATAATCCTGGGCACGCCATGGCTGGAACTCATCCCATCCCAAATCCATGGCTCAGACACGCCAATCCCCGATTCTTCCAATGCTCTAGATGACAAGTCAAGTTCTTCCCCTCCCCCTACCCAGCACCTCGGCTTGCCATTAAAATGGATCTCATTTATCAAAGAACACATAAATCACCTCAGCGATACTTTGACCACCGTCCAAAACAGCTGCAAAGATCTTGAAACTCAACGCGATCAGCTCCAGAGCGACCTCCGTACGCTGGGCCACGATCGAAACGAGCTTGAAAGCTTGAAGAGGGAAGCGGAAGACAATGCGAAGACACTCGGCCAGTGGAAATCCAAACTTACACGACTGGAAAATGAGATACAATGGTTGAAAGTAGAGCGAGATGACGCGGTCAAGGCCCAAGCGGAGGCTGCCACTGCACTCGAAGAGATGAAGAGAACCTCGGCAGCTAGTGCAGTCGCTCTCAAGTCGTATGTTTGCTTCCTGTTCTCCATTTGATTTATCCTACTAAAAGGGGTTTCTACCAGCACGCTCGACCAGTGCTTACAAGATCAACAACGTCAAGCTGAGGCGAACGCGGAGAAGGTCCGGCAAGCACTGGGGAGCTCTATTGAAGCCAAATCCGTACAAATCTGTGACCTTCAAAGCCGGCTCATGCAGATTACGGCCACCGTAGGTGAATGGGAGGGTAAATTCGATGCAGTTACAAAGGAGCGTGACTCCCAGAAGCAGCTCCTGGTCACTGAACGGCAGAAATACAAAGAGTATGTAAACGTTGAGACGTGTGATGACGTGGACGCTGACTGTGCATCTAGAGCAAGCTCTGTCCAAAAGGGACAAATAGACGATTTGCAGCAACGACTGGACGCTAGTGCCTCAGAGGACATTATGATGGCCAAGGTGTCACGAATAGAAGAGCTCGAGAAGGAACTGGCCTCAATCCGGGCGAAGTCGAGCCAGGAGAAAGATGAAGCCGTTGCTTTGGTCAAGTCTCGCGATGCACAAATAAAAGAGTTGCGGGAGACACTCGCGGTATCTTCAAGTCGTAAATTAACGACGGAGTGTGCACCGAAGGATAACTCAGGTGGAAGTTCCGAAGAGAAGAGAGCTCGCCCATCGAAACCATTGACACCTCACGACCAGATCCAGTCTAAAGCGCCTGAGACGCGCCCCGTAGCCGTGTCGACAGGTTTGTGTGACTACCCCTCAGGTTTAGTATTCAGTACTAACTTTCACGTCAAGCCGATCAACGGTTTAAAAATATGACTGGCCCTAAGAAAATTGAGAAGCTGAAGTCCAAGTCCTCTTCAAGCACTGCATCACCGGGTTTCTCTGCTGCTCGCCCGATGGAGATCGACTCAGCGTCATCAACTGACGTGGAAATCATCTCAGGACCGATACCAGTTATCTCGCAGGGGTCTAATAGTGAGTGCCCATCAAATCAACCATCGCATTTTTGATCACCTACACGTTTATTAGAGCAAAAGTCTCTCCGTACTGGATCGAACAAAACACCTTCAGGTGTTAATACTGTCCCAATAGTCGACTCTCCTACCGAAAAGACCAGTCTCAAGCGTACTGCAGACACGAACGATTCTTCCACACCAGCTACAAAGCGGCCCAAACTCTTTCTTGACTCATCCGTTAGCTCCGTTGAGAAAGTCATGTCTGCTGCATCCAGCTCGCCGGTTTCAACTCCCTTGGAATCGAGATCGGTGACATCTTCACCAGTTATTGCGAAGCCTGTCTTCGACCTCAAATTTCGAAAACATTCAGCACAAGCAAGTACCTCAGCTTCCTCGGGTGGTGTGACGTCATCGAAAGCTATGGCTAGCTCGCCAAATGTACTCACATCCCAGAGCGCGACTTCAACCGAAGCCCCTTCTGCAGGAGCCAGCGACGGTGGCACGCATCGCAGATCAAGTAGCATTACCTCGGGGACTGAGCTCCCGGCGGAAAGTACGCTTGGGGCCAAACCCAGAGCCCGATTTCTGAGACATGGGCAAATCAAACCCGCTGTAACGACACCTGGCGACGCCAGCTCCAAGAAGCATGCTGAATTCAAAAACTTCAACCCTGGTGATGTTGTTGCAAAGGAACAGCCCTCTGGGTCATCGGCCCGCTCAACGGCAGTGAGTGCAGAGCAGCCGCGAAAAACACCAGCTGCAACATCCGCCACCGCACCCCCTAGCAGAGAAGCCTCATCATCAGCATCTGCAAAAGGCAGGCCGTCTTTGTTGCGCCAATTCAGTGGGTTTATCTTTTCAAAGACATTTCAATTGAATTCACCTGACTCCTAGGCGGCATGGATAACCTCTCAACACCTCCATCCAATTCTACTCCATCTCCGTCCCTTTCAACTGCGTCTGGGAGTGCAGTTGATCGGAGCAAAGCCAATTCCTCTCACGACAACGTCCCAAAGGCCATCCCACGGCCGGCAGGAGCTAAGCCTATCCCTAAAGGCCCGAGGTCATCAATGGCTATGTTACAGGTGACTCTAGAATCCTCTCCCAAGGCACCGAAGTCGATGCTGGCGACTAGATCGTCAGGAAAGGTACCCCAAAGGCCTAGAGCAACAATAAGGACGCCCAATACTGGAGATATCAAGGAAGGCACCTGAATACCTCCTCGCTCCATTATTTTATATAATTAACCGGGCTCTTCAATTACCCAGTCACCGTAAATTCCCCGTATATTTGTCTTACTCTCGTTTAATATGTTTTACGCGAAGCTGGTTTCCAATGTTTGATTACTGTATTCCATCATACCTTCGCTTTTGTTTGGACTCATTGAAAGTGTACGGCAATTCAACCTTGTTCGCGAAACTTACAGGGGACACAAATAATATTTGCGGAAATTCAACAGCATAGGGTGTGATAATTTTGACCTTAAAGTATATGTTCTTGAAAGCTTCTCGTGGTTATAATAAATGTATCATGGTTAACAGGAGGTAGCTTGCTGCAACTATCAATGGGCCTTGTTGATATGACTCCTGAGAGCTGCATCAGTGTTGGCATGATTTTGGACAATTAAGCCAGGCTACGACAAGCCGCATATATCGGCTATAAGTAGTCTCAATCCTCGAAGGTATAACAGAGAACGATAAGATGTGGTCTAAGAAGCCGGAAGGATGGTGGAGTGATAGCCAGGTTTGGTTTGATCGACCAACGTAAGAGAGACGGGTGCTCAAGGACCATAAAAGCAATATTTCATCATAACTTCGCCCTTGAACCATACTCTCTGGTCTCCCCCCACAGACTCCATACGAATGCATCCTCAGGCGCTAGTCCACGCCTGACTATTTCTTCATACGCAGCCTTCACCTGGTCAGGACCACAAACCCGCCGAAGTGACACACCCCAGGTTCCACAGTCGGACATAAGCTTGGTCCAAGCTTCCTTCTGCATCTGAGTGATCACAGAAACCGAAAGCTGTTGCTTGCGGACAGAAAGCCATTCAGGCATGAAAAAATGTTCCAGTTTTGGGTCACCTCCCTGCGGAGCCTCTGAACCAGAACCCCAACTAATAGTCGAGGATTTGATTGTGGAAGCTGATACGTTCGTCAAGCCGAGCGCGATGCATCTGACGAGTTTGGAGTCACCGCATACACGGAAGTGGTCACGCACTCTGGCGTTAAGTGCATCGTTACCTGCGACGTCTACATATATCCATTGTCCCCGTGCGAGGTTCCCGACCAGTGATGTATCAAATGACTCATAGTCAAAAGCGTCGTCATACAGGGCAAGACGTTTCGTAAAAGGGAGATTTTTCGTTGACGTCAGTCCAATAACCCGTCTCGTCGAACCCCCCTGTAGAGAGTTACGTCTGCGAATCAGATAGGCCAGGCAGAAGGCAGTTTTCGAAGAGGCAGAAGAAATAAGGATCTGAGTAGACCCTCCCTTGTAATCGGACGAATTGAGCCAGTCCTCACACCAAAACGAAGTCCAGAAAAGAGGACGATAGAGCATTGTGAGATCTTCCACAGTTGGCGATGGATCATATAACGGGTCCTCGGCGCACCGCGTAATCTGGTTGTATGGTCGGCGGTCTATGATATTTAGTCAGTGCCTTCGTGCGTCAATTGATGAACCAAATCACCTGGAGGAAGATGAGGTCGGGGCACAAAGAAGGCATACTTGTTCACATCCGGGGATACCGGAAGCAAAAGATATCGTGCTGGGGCGAAGTATCCATGTACTCGCTCTCCAGAATGGACTTTTGGGTGCGTGGACTTGATGATAGTACCAAAACCCCACACAGGAGTCACACCGTGAGTATTTGAGGAGACTCCTTCTGCCTCTGGAGCGGAGTGGAATTCAAAATACCTAGCATGCCAAACTTGTGAGTAGGTGAAATGTCTAGTATTGTGGAAAGGGACGGACCTAAAGTGCGAAGCCTCGCCTAAAGCTTGATACGTCACATTGTTTGCGGAGAAACCGAAGCGGTCGACTTCTAGCAGGACATGGTCATTGGGAATAGTCTGTGGAACTTCACATTTGACTATTATCGCTTGATTGGGATCTTGACCAGAAGACACCCTTGGGTGACAGAGTATCAAGTTTTCCATCTGTTGCACGTTGACATTCAGATTTAACAGACGATGCACGATACGATAATGGCACTGACGCCTACTTACTGGTGGTTGAAGTGCATAATTACCGTGTACTTACTCGGACTTAGTACTGCGTGAACGATATGTACACCGCCACCACATGACTTCTGTACGCCAAGTTTGGATTTCTCGTTTCAAACTTTCTGGTTGAATGCGGCAAGTCGTGAGCGCTAGAGAGAAAATGATTCATGATGCACCTGCGATGCACTTGTGGTCCTGCCAATGACAAGGTCTCAGAGAAAACTCTGTATTAAGTTTCATCTTTCGCCGATAAAGTTGATTGTACACTTGCTGGCGTATTTCTATTGCTATTATATTTCTTGTTTTCACAATAAGCAAATCATCTGGCTTGGCTCGTTGTTGAAGTGTGGGAACACTTCAGCAACAGACACGGCGGAGTAAACCGCGCCAGACTTGATAAAAGGAAGGAATCCCCGCAGAACACCCAGAGGATGCATTGCTGGGGAGCCTAAAGAACAACAGACAAGGAGATTACTGAGAATATAGGAAAGAACGGCAATACTGAGGGTTGTAAGGATAACGTGCAATGTGCAATGATAAGCGGTATTTCTTGTTTTGATGACGATGCGGATACGAGGTGTGGGTTGGATAAATACGCGGTCGTCGTACGGGACGACACGATGTCATTCTAGTAGGGCGGGCGCTTGAACTCGTTGCTGATGATCTGCGATTCAGGGTCGAATTCGTCGTCTTTCACAATTTTGCCACTGGCGTCGTACTCTGCAGCCGAGCGATCAGGACTGGCGAACGTGTCCATCTGGACATGTGGTATTCAGAACGCAGAAGAAAATATCTATGGCAAACCTTACCTGAACGTGTATACTGTCGCCTTTCTTGACAGAAATGCGACGATTCGTGCCAGCGTTGCTCCTGAATGCGAGTGTCGAGCCCTGGGTAGAACTGTGTGTGAAGAAAAGGGATAAGGTAAGGAATGTACAAAAGGACTGAAAGCGTACGTGAAAACCTCTGGACCTTGAGAGGTAAAGTTGGTCAACCTTCGTACGACGCGGCATGCTACGATCTGGAAGTGCATGTTAGCATGCACACAAAAGGCTATATTTGTGCAAACCGTTGATGCAATGGCAGCAGGGACATTCGCAATGATCGACAGGACCGCATTCAAGTTTATGAGCATGAAGATCGTCGCCATCAAGTTTGCCAAAAATCTGGGGTAATGATTGAATAAGCGAAAGCGCAGCACACAGCAAACGTACGCAATAGCAAAGTAGATCAGACCGTCCCCAAATATAAGCTTGATAAGTTTGGAGCGACCGTTAGCCGGGAACGCGAGTTTCCAGCCGGTCAAGCATAAGACTGTGAAGTCAAACGCCATGGAGTAGATGAAGGTAATGGCGAGAATTTGGTTATCCGTGTAGATGATGACACATTCTCCATCTACCCATGCAGCCTTCAACAAGATCCCTGGTGAATTCGGTTGTTATACCCGCATATATGCACTGGTTTAGTGGACGAATTACGCATACCATGAAGGAGGAATGACCAATGACCCAAAATGATCAGAACGAGGGTTGTAACTACATATTTGTTCTGCGACCATACCGCCATGCTGTGGTACGTGTCAGTTGCAGCAGGCGAGAAATACAAATGTTTGCGACCGACGTTCGCAAGGATAGGTTAATGCTGGCTAAGCCAATTGCAGTGTTGCCAAAGATCTGATTGAAGGTGTATAATGCCTGACAATTAACCTCGGTTGTCACGTTGAGCGCAATAGAGCTAAGTAATGGTAATGTGCTTTAATAAAACGCGTAAAGTGAATGAAGAGACGGGACTTACATTCCGATCAACGCAAAAAGTAGACTGTAACGACCAGAGAAGTAGAATATCTGTCACAGATTTGTTGTTCGAGGGGGGTGGACACTCGAATACTATGGAACCTTACCAGGGGCCATCGGAATCGCCTCTTGCCCGAGATAAACTGCCAGTCAAAATCCAGCGAACTGACGAATTCCCATCTACGCCATATCAGCGACAGTCCTTGACTCGTTTGAACGTATCTTACATGTAGAGCCCAAAGAGTACATGCATGAACTTGCTAAACGCCTCTACTCACACCACGTAAGGTTATAAATCCAAACGAGATATTCCTCTGACTTACCAGCGTTAGCGACTAGCGTATTTTGGGAGTGCCAGTCGACCATGGTAGCTTTTGGGATGCACAACGACGATGGTACAGAGGGGGACGACCTGATGGTGCTTCGAAACTGAAGGTTTTCCTTATATAGGGCACAAGTACTTGATGCATATGGGGCCTCTTCTTGCCATATATGCGAGCAGCTTCCAATGGAACTTCAACAATATCGATAGCCTCAAGATACCCTCTTCTTACATGGAACCACTGCAACGCAAGGATACGTAAAGCTCCAGAAGCATCCCAGCTGCCAACTCCTGCTCGGAACTCAAATATACCAAATACCCAAGGGGAACACTTACTAGTCGCGATTCTGACATATGCAGGGGCCCTACCGTTCATAAATACATGACTCCTCAGAAATAACTTGCCCACAGAGCTGCTCTCACCTGACGTGCATCCAAAACTTCAGCCCGGCATGGACATGAAGGCAGCAGAGTTCATTAAGTAATGATCGGCAAGACCACATGGGCGGCATTCTCGTTTGATTTTCTGAAGTGCTGACGATGATCCATGCCGCCTTCGCTGATCGATGATCTGTGAAAGTCACGGTGGCACACTGGCACTTGCCAATTTAAAATTTAGATAATCCCGCGAATGACAAATACGACTCGTCGGCACACACCCAGTCATACAAAACAGTTCTGCTTCGCCGGATGTCTGCTGGATGTCTTATTTTAGTCCTAGCAGTACTTTGGCAGGAGAAGATGACAAACCACTAACAGAGTCATCCTTCCTCATGCCATGTGGGTGTTTTGTACGTGTCATAGTAAAACTACTATGTAGTATGCTCTGCTTCAGCCAGATTCTATATGAACTGTGAAAGCAATTAGATGTAAGCAGGTCAAGGAGGCAATGGAAACCAGGTAGACCTTTTTCAGTGTCTTTACTAACGCAGCTTTAGTTCTCTGCCTTTCGACTTCCGGTACCCCCTATGAGGAAACATAGTGTATGCCCAAGTACTACGCAAGCTGTCTGCAGCAACTCTTCAGACCTTCCGGTCTCTCGCCGAGGTTGTGTATGTTTTACCATCGCCGCGACCTGTAACAAACGCGACAACTTGTCACACATCACACCCCGCTCGCTGACTAATCAGCGATCCCTTACAGAATTCGTCGCGCGTCATAACCTTAGTTCTTGCCACGTTGTAACAGGCGAGGTTTTTTTAACGACTTCTTTTTACCGGCGGGAAGCTGCACATACTGCTCGGAGCGCTGAGGCCTGAGGTGCAATTCAAGTTCTCCGTGATGATTATTACATGCCGCGGATGTGGTCGTTACACTGTAACGTCAACGTTCTATATCCACTGATCGCAGCCACAGCGCTGCCCGCGTGGCGGCTATGTACTCCTGATTGCATAGCTCTAGCATACTCAGTCCGATCCGATAGTTTCCAAAAACCGACCCGACCAATATCAAGAGTCGAAGGGGGCATTTGCCGTGACGGACGGGCAAACTCCAGGTTTTTTCATCCGAGCCAAATCTCAGCGCTCAGCGTACCCCCACTCCCTCTCCTGTCTTCACATACAATCTTTCTCATTGATCAAACTGACGCTACCCTCTTTTCAGGTGGTTTGAGATATCGAACTTCAAGTTCCACCGCCAATGTATTAGCCCAGTCATCGTGTTGAAGAGCCAGTACATCCTGATTTCTTGTCAAGGGCATCGGACATTGCGGTTCACTGCAATGACACAGCAGGTCAACTCAGTTCGTGTACGGCAAAGATCTTTTACGGGACATTCATCGAAAGCCACAAGATAGAGCTTGCACGGCGTTTTTAACGGACATTTTGAGAACAAGTTACAACTATCATGCTGACGTCACGAACGGCAAGTATGGCTTCTTCCAGGCAATCGAAGTTCTTGCCTGATACCTTGCAGATCACTGGAGCTTTAAATGAAGTCGGACCAGGAGCATATCGAGCTTCTGAACGTCAACCGTCTTCTGCAGGAATTCTTTTTTTCTTCGCTCAGATGACGTTACATTTTACTGGATTCGCGGCGCAACATCTACCTTTCTCGTGACTGCCCTCATCTCCGCAAGTAGTGGGTAGCCCGCCACTATGTTCTCCGTTGATTCGGTTGACGGCTACTAACAGTCCTTCATTAAACCATCATCTCACGTCTGTCACTAGTGATTCACCCACACTTTGGTCCCCCGTGCTCAGGGACTGCACAGAAGTTCCCCATTCATTACCTTTCCCCCTCCCATTTTCTTACAGCATCTCAGGATAGTTGATATCCAAGCCCCGGTCAATTCACAAACAAATGATATTGTGAAATCCTACTACTATCGAAGATGGGCCTAGATATCCCCAACCTCTAATGCAATGTCCCGTCAGGAGCTACGCTCCAGAGAATGAGAGTTACTGTCCGATCGGCTAAGGTAAAGAACAACATCTTGAGCTCTAATCGCGCTGGTGCTCCTCGAACAACATCTCTTCAGTTGCAGCCAGAAGTTCACCTATCTGTTTCGGCTCGTACAAATACCGCAGGGCAACTCGGCATTTTAGTTGCACATCCAGAGACTAGCGATTTCCACACAGACCTTGTTCAGCACCTGAATGCGCTGAGAGCTGTGGAGAAAACCGTCTTGACCAGCTTACATGTCGCCTAAAAACGCTATCGCACGTTCCTCACATACATGCTTTCCAAATGATTGACCTGAGTCAGCCACACCCCCGATGCGCTCGCTCGTACCGTCACTTCTTTGTATGATACTTCACACATTCCACCCTTAGGCTACTTTTCATCTACCGTCCGCGGGCCCTACTTCCAATCCATGCCTACTCGGAACCGCCGGCTTTCGATATTCAGCTTCCGATCACGGCGCGTATTAATAGACCCGACCCTGCGGCTGTTTTATTACTTCCTTGGTCGGGCGGCAAATCTCGTGCCAAAATTTGAGTCAGTTGGTCAATTCCTGCACTTGTGACAAACGGTCGCGACCGAGACTTACAGGCCTTTACGAGCTTTTATTACCGATATATCCAAGTCAGTTGTCCATGCCTGCTAGGGAATATTCCAGTCCATCCGAATGGTATCCCCAGATTATAAGGATGTCACGGTCATTCAGGCATGAAGTTGTGGCGGACAGACAGCGACTTGATACGCTGCAGCTGCATAGTTGGGATATTTTCCTACCAAATCAAGAGCCGGTCTTAGGCTGGACTCTTCAATAACTGCACCAGCTGATAGTAAAAGTATATCAAGCGCGGAAAAACAGAGATAACTACCACGATGCTTGGATGATGGAAGGCGCTTATCTTGATTCACGATAAGTAGATGTTTTGATGACTGTCCCGCATTGAATAGAAGCTGAAATCATTAAGCCCAGCTTGAATGTGGATTTTACTGTTTGCTCTTGAACAAGCGTTTCAATGACCAAATCAGCTTTGCCAACAATCATGGGAGTGAACTCATTTTCGCAGGAGAACGGGGATATCATGGTCATCAAAGGGTACGAACCCATGGTCAACCGTGGAAAGAGTCGGTATTGCACCAGCCTGTCCGAGGCAGTCGGCGGGCCATAATACCGCTAACTTCTCATGGCTCATGCTTACAACCAGTACAATCGTGACAGCAATGGAACTTACGAAAGGGTAGTATCCCCGTGGATCGCTGGGGCTGTTGTCGAAACAGATAAATAGCGCGGCCCATGCTGACATTGTCCTAACACTCCTTTCTACTCCAACTTGACGGCCTTGGTGCTGTTCATAACCGATCAGAAGCTTAAAGTAGTTCGTGACCGCTAGTAATATGGTGAACTGGAAATCGGAGGAAGTGATCCAGATGGACTCCAGTGCGTATTGGTGATATTTACCTTGGTTTTGCTGATCCATCCTCAGTGATCTTCATGAGGTTTATGCATGCCCTCCTTGGTCTATACTTGTGAGCTTAACTTGTTTACGCAGTGAACATTATGATCTAATAAATAACTCAGATGGGAATTCTTTATCTCTCTGGGCTTCGACTGGGCTGTCATGACGGGCAAGACGAGGTTCCGCTGGCCACTGGCGAGGACATTTCTGGTGCTTTGCTGAAATGCATTTCTGAACCCGTCGTTCACCAGATTTTCTACTTTGCCGGCCGGTATCTTCTTCTTTTTGCTCTCATCGGAATGTAAGTGTGCCATGCTTTTGTTCCATCGTTTCTCACTCCTCACCTAGTGCCGTAGCCCTGGATACACCAAGGTACGCTGCGACGTCAGTTCTCGTCCCTCGATAAACAGTTCTGTTGCCCGCCAGTGAAATTAATTGTCAAGCACTTTATGCCTTTAATCAGGTGGGTTCACATCATGGGAGGAATGACATGGAAGATCATTCTATCTAGCTAGCTGGTAATGCGGCAGTCGGACTCGCGAGCATTAACCTTTCTTTCCGGACGTGAGCCAAGGATTGATCATGTCTCATGTCTGTCTCATCTGGTGATAGGGTAGCTATCTGGTCTCAGAACATCTGGGTCGTCATCCTCCTGGTGTTGATCATCATCGGACATTGGTCCCTCATCCTACAAGGTATATCACCTTCTCACAAGATTATGAAACTAGCTGACCGAGCGTCCTCGCAGGTATCCTCCTGACTGCCGTCTGGCGTCCCAGCATCGGTTGTGCAATCACTTACAGTGATACCACTATCCTTGCTGCCACTTTTATTTATTCAATGTGCTTCGACTTTGTGGTCTTGTGCCTTTCGGCATATAAGCTCGCCTGGACACCTATGCGGAGCGGCACGAACGGTGCACCTACCAGACTCGTCAGGATGTTATTCTCTGATGGCTTGATATATTTTTTCATCGCGTATGTCTGTTTATTTCCTTGCCAGCAACACATAACACTCCCTGCGTCAGGTTTGGGTCCAATGTGATCGCGACAATTATGATGGTGCTCGACTTGAACGCCATCATGAGTGTCATTTTCAACGTCCCAGCTGCTATCGCTTCAACAGTGAGACAAGTTTCTCATACGCTCATTTTCTTGCTAGACGATTGAATGCAGATTGTGGCATCTCGTGTTGTCAGGCGGCTGACCAACTTCCAGCGTTCAGGACTAGAGATGATGCAAGTGTATTTTGCTATACATGGATATGTTCGAGCTGTTTACAATGTTACATTTTTAGCAGCTTGCCTCGGGAAATCTCCGGTGCTGCATACAAGAACACCAATGCAGGTCTTTCCAACTCAGTTAACGCACCAAGTACCGCTGGCATTCACGTTGAGGTGGGCAATAAACTATGCCTTTCTTTCCTCATCGATGTCACTACGCACAGATGGACACCTTTACACATGCAGCGAATATTGACCTTGAGGGGTATCCTGGCGTCCGTCGCACCACGTCTTCAGCAGCAAGTTATAGAACATAAGCCAGTTCAGGTAGTTTGACGTCATCCCGCATTGCCTGGACGTCTTCGACAGCTAGACTAGGCAGTCTTGCGAGATGCTTTTGCATTTATTTTCATCTGGACTATTCTCAAGAATTCAAGTTGTGGATTATCTACCCATAACGTATTTCAAAGTTACTGTTCGACGGTTCCTAGCGGTTCCTTGCCAATAGCAATGAGACGCCAGGTACACAATGCGTGATACGTGATATGGCCGCTGGCAGACTTCTTTTTGTCTTGTTTGAGGTAAGATCTTCAAACGAAGTTTCGACAGCTCTCCCAAGGTGTTCTTCTGAGCTGAAGTGCTTTCACGATTGACGACAGGGCTGAGTCACGCACGCTCAGGGAACACGGTGCAGGCATCTGCCCAAGGAGTTGTGTCCAGATTCTCCAGAATGATGATTCTCCTCGACCTGTTATCTCTTGCAGGTTTACTGTCACACCGTCAAGAGAAAATATCTCGCAAATAGATACCGCATCATCGATTGTTATCAAACCCCCTGACGATAATGTGTAGTCCAAGACAATATACCAATTCAGGATCCAGCAAGTGCTGTTATGTGGGTTGCAGAATGCATTGGTGTCTCGGGCTCCATCGGCTAGTCATTAGTCATATGTCCAGTGATGACGAGAAGGAAAGATCCCTTCTTTTTGATTTAAACTAATGAAGAGTTAGTTGGGTAGTTACAGGTGCGCTTTTATCTCTGCTACATTTTGCGCATGCAGTGTAGAGACAGCTCTGAGGAGAACAGGGTTTGCCCGTGAGCAGCAAATGAGTGTGAGCGCCTTCATGTATGGCGCTCTAATATGTTGAATTACTTTCGAACAGTCCAATGTATGTCCCCCCAACCTGAGACTAGTCATAGAGGGCAGAGTTATGATGGGTAAGATATTGCACACACCAGAGACCATTGATGTCCAGTCCAGGGGTTTGCAGGTGCAGTAGTCCCTGGAGAATATCGATTAATGCCGAATCATGAGGTATGATCATTTCCAGGTGCGTGAGGTCTTTGATCATGGTCGCATGTGCACCATCGAGCATCACATATTTACTCAGGATGAGTTTGCGTATTAATGCTGGAGTTAGCCAGCACTTCTCTTGTCCACTCGTAGCGATGGGGAAATATAAGTCCACAAGGCGGGGCAAGCGACTCTGGCTTGCAACTTGGCTTGACTGAGGACTCCGACTCTGGCAGAAGCCTGAGGCCTGAGTACTAGTGTCTAGATTTGAAACTCCTATTGTCCCCGTGCAGTGTTGATAAGGTGGCTCGCTTCTCAAATCTTTCTGGGAACTTTAAAGCTTTACTACTTAGGAGACGCAAGTCTTATTGACGCGTTCAAACGTTCGTCGTATGAAGGATAGTACTCGATTAGTACTCAATATCTGCGTCTACCTGCCAGTATGCTTGCAGTACGTCCCTATCCTATTAACGCCCCAAGCGCTCAAGCCTGTACATTTTGATGGGTCAAACATCTATGATTGGTCACATACCGCTCTCTACGGAGCGCTTGCAAAGTGCCTAGCCTCCCTGGAATACCATCTGGGACTTCTAGTATCAAGGGTGATCAATAATCATGCATCATGGCTTGGGCGTATCTGAGCCTCGTGTGGGAGATAAGGACTATAAAACGGCGATTAGAACACCTCCTGACTTTTACCCTCGTCCTTGTCTGTACTTTGTCATAGTGAGCTTTGAGTGAGCTTATCCGTAACAACAGCAAGAATGCAACCAAATGAACCAGTAATCCCTGGGGCATTAGCAGTAGGTCAAGCTGATACTTGGCGAATTTCGGTTCTGACGTTCCTCGCAGGAGAATGTCACTGAGCGCCCGCTCCTTGAAAAAACGGAGGTGGCTGAACACCACTACTTGCGACGTTGGCAAATATGGTCTAAGGAGAACAATCCAACAAAGCGAACCCCCGCACAAGGATGGGATGATCCATCGCAGGGATGGGGTGCTCCACCCGTACAATATGCTTGGCAACCATATGACCCATCATCTGTTCAGCCTGCGCCACCTCGCGAGGACGTCGATAATTACTTTTACCTCAACATCCGGTATACTAACCGGGACGGTACGACATATGATCTAAACTCCGGCTCTGTGCTGATCTTTTCACAGCGGAACCTGATGTAGTTTTCAGCCATTTCAGCAGCACCTTAATTGACTTCCTGCGGTCTGTGATTTCCGAGTATTTTCTGCGAATCTTCATCTCATCTTCTTAGTATGGTTATTGGTGACGAATTTTTCGAATCAAATCCGGATTCGCCTCTCACACACTTTGTCTTCAAACTCGATGAGCTCAAGACCCACCTTTCGGACGCACGTTTAGCTTTGTCTAACCTTTCAGGGGAGGAGTTGAAGATAAAAGCGCACGACCTTGGCCGCTTGGACTCGCTGACCCGTATGCGTCATTTTATAGAAAATCCTTGCGTTAGCCATTAGCTAATGCTCCACATCAGCGCAGAAAACTGCACAAGATGCCCAGCAGTACCTCGAGGATCTCGTTAATCAGTTGGACGTTCTCATACCTTTGGTTGAGAAGGAGTTCGAACCCATGTGAGCATTCCTGTGTCGTAAAATCAAATGATGCTTATCCCTACTTTACCAGATCCAAGCGCCTAGACCTAGAACTATCTTACGGCCACATTTCATTCGATCTTCTCATGTACTACTTCAAGAAAGGAGGGAAATACTATTACGAGTTTTTCGGCGATAAGGTCGGTTATAATTTTGTGCTGGATGTTATACTGAGTGATTTGGGCGACTCAGCTGGCCTTTGTACTAAATGGCACAAGCAAGGACTCGTCTTTTGGGCAAGCATGATTCCGCTGATAGTTTTTGTTCGTTTTTGTCATGACCCTAACTCTCAGTGTCCTTAACCTTAATGGCCGTGGTATGATGTGGGATGGCCATGGATACGTCCACGAGAACAGAGGTGTCGACATTCTTCGTTACCCCGTAAGCTGGACCCTACTACTATTATCACTTTTCACTGATGGGATTGTAGGGGACAAAGGCATTATCTGATCTTCAGTGCAAAGTCATGCAAGATGACGTACACAATGAACTGACTGGTATGTCATTTTCGTCATGAATAACGACGTACGTCCCCACATTCAATCCTTCAGAGCGCGGAAGATTGTATGCTGCTGTGTCGGGCGTCCATTTTAAGTCATGTGCGTATTGTTTTTGGTGTTTCATTAGGTTTGGCTGATCTATCGTTCCAAGGTGATGGCGTAAGTTCTTCGTCAATCTCGTTCATGAAGTTTGACGAATTTGTCCCAGCGCCGCGTGGTCATTGATCAAAATGGCTATTGCGGTAGAGAGTCAGAGTCTCCACGGTATTTACCCTCTGATGTCGATGTCGTGACTGATATGTTAACGCGAGGTTTAGTGATTATGATGATTATATTCCTCCGCATTCAAGTAGATACCGCGTGACATCTCCACCTGCACCTGGTTATGGCGACGCACGTCTTTCACGTCCTGGTTCCCCTTACTTGTATGTGCTGTTTTGTTGCCAAACGTCATCATTCATGAAAGTATCTGTTAGCGGTGAAAACTCACAGCAGGAATTTTTGTATGTTCTCACTAGTGCTCGAAGATGTTATGCTCATAATGACATCAGAGAGTTCCCTGAAGACCAACTGTACCTTTTACCAGTGAAAGTACATGGTTTCGATGTCCGTCGCAAGGCATGTATCAGCCCATTGACATGTTCATCGAGCGCTCATGCCACTTATCTTGCATCAGACTTGGGAGACGTTTGATGTTCGTAAACTTGAGGAGATCCATTTCGATGAACATGCTTGGGACCATCTTGTTCTTAATAAAGCGACAAAGGTAGAAACATTGGCAACTGAACTTGAAGGATCAGCTTCTGACAGTTGATCAGGCTCTTGTCAAAGGGCTCGTCAATGTCACAAAGACGACCAATACATCCAGGGAGGTGTTCTCTGATGTCATTACTGGGAAAGGTGGAGGATTGGTGAGGACACTTATACGTGCGGATGATTCTGGTGTCACCAATAAATTTTCAGATTGCGCTCCTACACGGTCCGCCTGGGACAGGCAAAACCCTGACCGCGGAAGCTGTGGCCGAACACCTAAAACGACCACTCTACGTTCTCAGTTCACTTGAGCTTTCGACTACACCCGCTACATTGGAGAAAAAGCTAGGTGATATTCTGAGGGTTCGTTGAGCTTATATTTTTGTTCGCCTTTTCTTGATCATAACGGTGCCACAGCTTGCAACGACATGGGATGCAGTCGTCCTCATTGACGAAGCCGATGTGAGTTGATTTCGATGTCTATGCGTCATGTTCATTCCATATGCCGCACTTTTAGGTGTTTCTGGAGCAGAGAAGTCTTCATGAGGTCCGTTATTATATATATCTTATCAATTGTGATGCCTGAACAATCTTGAAGTTGGAGCGCAACGCCCTCGTTTCTGTTGCTCTTCGGGTCCTCGAGTACCATCGCGGCGTCCTTTTCTTGACTACCAATCGTATTCAGGCCTTTGACGAAGCTTTCCTATCCCGATTTTCCATTGGTAGTTACCTCTCCTCTTCACAATCCTTCCATCACCTGACATCTGTTAAAGCCGTGAAGTACCCAGAGCTGGATCTTGATGCCCGTTTGACTATCTGGCGAAAGTTCTTTGAGCTTGCTGGGTGCGAACTATGGGGCGGCAGTGGACAGTCCGGAGATGGACGGCAGAGCCCGGACGAGTTTGTTAAACTTGAAGGACAAGAACCGCAGTGCTATGTGTCGCTTGCTGACCTGAAGGAACTGGCTGCGAAGCCTTTCAACGGTATGCACTGCCTTTGATATTTGATTTCCACTGACTAGTCCCAAAAACATTAGGTCGCACTATCAAGAACCTTGTGCGGACCGCCCAAGCGTTGGCCATGTCATCGTATGGCATCTCCTTGTATGATGTGTGTATGCCCCAGTACTTATACTTGTGGTTTTAGGGATGAACCGCTTTCCCTTGAACACGTCAAGGTCGTGGTTGAAGCCCAAGAGAAATTCTTGAATGAGTTCGCCAAAATCAAATTATGACCGACCGTCCCGTTATGACTGTAATATTGGGTTATCGTGTAACAAATAGTCACGTTGCTTTGTAGGTAAGAACAGGACCGAAATGTTCGATGTCATGCCAGTGTTTACGATGTACACATGTCCGTATCGTGTAGAGGATGCATCCTTGCTGTCTAGCTCTTAAAAAAATCAAATTTATTATCCTTCGCGGAGACCCTATGTCGGACATAGCTGGCATCCTGGTTCGACCAAGTGACTGTACCATGGAGCTATTGAATTCAACCGCTTTTGCCACGGGAGACTAAGTATTAGGACAAGTATGTCTACACAGGCCCCTGCCAGAAAACTGGGTCTTTTCCTAATCGGCAGCTACTGTCCCATGTTGCTCATCCAAAAATCCTCGATTCCCTGAAATTGCATCACTTCAATGTACGAGCGATCACTGGTGCACCGTTCACATCACAATCACGCCATCCTGAGCGGGAGACGGGTGGACATGTGTCGGCATCCACGATGACTCTCGAGTAGTCACAGTAGTAAGTACCCTGAGCAGATACTTTTGTATTAATTAATTATGTGCCAAATTAGATCCTCTATACTGAGCACCAACTCACGAGTGTAATGCCGATGGGCAAGTCGAATAAGTGGTCGTAGATTGGGCGAGGTAGTACCAACCAGACCACAGAATTATCGAAAATCAGGCCTCAGGCCGGACTTGAGACGTGGGATCTAAAGTAGTCGTAATATCATCAGCACTCTCACTTCAGCACTAATTTCGGGTGCATGTTGTGGATTATCGAGCGCGTTCCCCGTCTTTTAGTGCCGCACTTCCCGCCGTGTCTGGGGTACATCTGCATATTCAAGGTCAGCTTAGTACTTTCAGTAGCTTACACGGAACTGTGGAGTAGTAGAGCATGTCAGCAAGATACATGGGGCAATTGTTATAACAAGTATGGAATCTACATGTTATGGAAGGGGCGAATGGATGAAGGCCAGAGCGGCAGCGTGGTGGCGTCGGCGTGTTTGCGACTCGAGCGGTGCGCACAGTGGGCGCTTGGATAAGTTAGAATTCGAACTACACTAAGGAAGATGGGTTTTTGTCGAACGAGGGGATTGGACTGACTCGGAACGTATATGGATAGTATTCAGAGGAGTGGGCAGTGGGTGTTGAAAGGCAAGAAATGATTAACAGACGCGCATGATGCAGCCTGTTGGTGGAACAAGCATTAGGAACGAAGATGGGCTCCTCCGCACATGCTTGAAGGAGCTTGATATTGCGACTTCTGGGAACTAAAACTAGTTTCGGACAGGGTAACAAACAGCCTACAGGGGACTGGTCACTCTGACGTTTGCGTTTGACAAAACCCTTCTCGTGGGAGAAGTACGGGTAAATGGATATCATGCTTTTCCTTGTACAGGCCGTGGCCCATCAGTCGGTCAATACTGCTTACTGAAATCCGGATCCCGGCTATTTCGTCCTTACATATGTATGTTAGATATATCGTCAAGTATCGTTGGCACAGTCCTAAAATACGCAAACACTGACTTTGACAAAAGTCAGACAGTGATTGCAGCCAGTGGTGGGGAGTATTAATATCATGAGACTGAGGCTACGAAATACCGATCAACGGTTGCGACCGTGGTATGTATTCGCTACGCCGAGTAAGTAGTAGCAGTAGTTACTAATTATATATGGATCTACATAACTGACACCAAAGATCCGAATCATACCCGTCACACTATATAATCCCATGTTCCGGACCGTAGCACTACCCCAACTCTCCCTGAATCCACATCATGTCAGACGCACCAGAAGTCAAGGCTACGTCAAACGGCATTCTTCCTCCAAGCTTCGACTTGCCAGTCTGTCATTCAATGTTGTGGTACTCACCAGTTCTTTCTGACAAGGCACTAGTTACCTGACAGACCAGACATCATCACCGCCAACATTCAGAAGCTCACAGAGCTAACGCCCAACCCGTACGTGACATCTACTTCAAACGCAAGTGGATACACATATAACACATCGCATGCATGCAGACGCCACAGGTTTATCTTCAAGGCCCTGTTCAAGCACCTGCACCAGTTTATCAACGAGACCAGGTATGTTTATATCCTGTAAATCTCATGTTCTCGACTGACACCACGACTATCTCTAGTTTAACCACAGATGAATGGATGGCAGCTATTGATTTCTTGACGCGCACTGGACAAAAGTGCACACCATTGCGTCAAGAAACCATTCTGCTATCAGACGTCCTAGGCGTTTCTGCTCTCGTCGACTCGTTAAATAACCCCGTTGCGGGAGGGGCAACGGAGAACAGCGTCCTGGGTCCGTTCTTCACCGAGGACGCTGCAGATGGTGAGTTGCAAGCAATTCCAGTGCGCGTCTAGTTGTAAACGGAGTCGCAGTGGACTTTGGTGAATCGATCGCGTCTGAAGGAAAAGGAGATTACATGTACGTCGAAGGTCGGGTTTTGACGACTGAAGGGCAACCGATCCCTAACGCCGTCATCGAAACTTGGGAGACCGATGCCGATGGTTAGCTCCTTCCAATTCTCATCTTACAATTCATACTCATTATTTCCCTCAGGATTCTATGACACGCAATACGCAGACCGCTCTCATCCCGACTGCAGAGGTCGCCTACGCTCTGACGATGATGGTAGATATGGCTACCGTGCTGTTGTTCCGGTAGCGTACCCAATTCCTGGAGACGTAAGTCGATGTTTCACGCCTACGTGATCCTGCGCTGAAAATGCCGTATCTCTGATAGGGTCCTGTGGGTGAACTTCTTCTCCTTCTTGGTCGGCACAACATGCGGCCAAATCATTTACACATGATGGTCGAAGCCCCTGGTTTCCACAAGTTAGTCACGGCGTTTTATCCGGATGGCTGTGACTATCTGAGAAGCGATTGCGTCTTCGGTGTCAAGAAATCTTTGGTAGTGGTATGCCTAATTCCTGAGTTTCTTTGAGGCCACTTGGTTTGACACTCCTCTTTACAGAACTTGAAGGATATTGTAGACGATGAGGAGGCTCGTAAACGCGGATTTCCTCACGGTGGCTCATTCAAGCTGTTGCAGTTTGACATTGTATTGCTCACGAAGGACCAGTCTGCTGCGATGCGTGCTGGCGTTGAGGAGGAACGCTACACGATTACCGAGGATCATCAGAAGTACTAATAAATCATGATGGACTTGATGCGGCATTATCATTATGTATTTCAGATATTCCTGTCTGGTTAATATTGGATGACTTCCCGTAGGCAAAATAATGCAGAGTACCTAACGATATTTGGAACGCCCCATGTGACGTGAAATGCAAAGTAAACATTCATAGGGACATATCGAGAACACTAAAAGCATGTAACTAGCCCGATATATAATAGCATACATTTACTATGTACAGATACTTGACACAAACCCAACAGGTCACGCCATCTCAACATCCTCTGCAGTGGTGGCTGTTTTCTTGACTGCAACACCTTTGTCATCAGCCATGAAGACGTCGAGTTCTTGATCAAGCTGCTCCGCTGTGGGGGCTTTGGATCGCGTAGGCTTTGGAGCCTTCGTCTTCGATGACGAGGCAACAACTCTTGCAGATCGTGGTTGGCGTGTGCGAGTCAGACCGGCACTAAGAACACAAGGATACGATTAGCGTAGTGCTAAAAATGTGTTTTTTTCTTACCCTCCTTGCTGTTTCGGTCCAGCACCGCCACTCAAGCGCTCTGCCAATGAAGGTCGTTCAATCCTACTCAAGAGCGAGGATGTTCGTAAGGGTGCGGTGTCGAATGCGATTTCCATAGGTTGTCCTACACAGTAGGAAAATTAGAACAAACGATTAAATTAGGGCGCATGCAGGTAGCACTGCAGACTCAAACCATCGAATATCAACACCTACCTTTGGCAAGTTTACCATCGAACTGTCTCTTGGCACGCGTCGCTTGCAAGGGTGTCTCGAACGACACAACTGCCACACCAGACGAGCGTCCGCTGCGGTCGTACTTTAAAAATGAAAAGCGGGTTTCAGGTTCAGTTTCGTTGTCATCTTCAATTATATGAGCCAGAAGCGAAAGCGATCCGAATCATCCACAAGCATTGTCCGGTCCATGCGAGCGAAATAAAAATCCGGGCAGCAGGTGATGAGGTGTTTTCGAATTCGGAATCATCGTACCCTGATCAAAGGCTCGCGAACGAGCGTGCCTATTTGTCCGAATATGGACTGAGAGGGGATATAAGGCGCTTTCTAGTCATGGGCGGCATAAAATACTTACCACCAAGTCTTTAGGCGTGATCTCGTAGTGCAGGTTGGATACGATGAGCTTTGCAGTTGAACCGGTGTTGGCTGGCGTATTTGCTTTTGCTGATTGAAGCGGAGCTCGGTCATGGACCCAATGACCATCAGACCCTCGAGGACGCTAAGGGTATCAATGAATCAGACACGACACACCTGCTACGAAATCAAAACTTACAGCATACGGCTTTTTCTGCCTTTCAGACCTAATGGGAGCCATATAAGATGCTTGAACAAGTAATTGGTTCAATAGATGAGAGCAGAGGAGCAGCACGTTGTTCAAGTCAAAGAAATGTCATACTCCACAAGGTAATAAGCGGCGTTTGAATTCGGCAGTTTCCGAACGCAACCCCTGAGTTCAAACACACTGGTCGTCGTTTAAACGTTTAAGTACAAGGTATGTATGTAGGCAGTGCAGGTTGAAATGACAACATTCATTAATATTTATAGTCTGATCTTCTCACCGATCGTCGGTCAAGAAAATCAGCAGGGTTTCACCAGCGTGCCAGAGCGTGTCACAACGCGATTGGATTTCGTAGTGATCCATTTTACCGGACAACTTTCGTACGAGCAGATTCTATTCAAAGTATAAGTATAATTTGCTACCCGCAAACAACCGCTGACAAGATTAGTACCAAGAAAAAACGTTGTATCGAATGAATACGACACTCCAATCTACAATGTACATAAACTGTCGTTCATCGCCTCATTAGGTGTAGTCAGAAGTTGTGCCAGGGCACAGAGTAAGAGTGATATCGGTGTTGCCGCAAGTATATACAACATAGTCAGCAGGAGTATAGCCATCTGGACGATAATTATCAGTCTGCTATACTGATGACAGCAAGATGGAAACACGTACTTGCGCCGTCATTGTCAGGGAATGCATAGGCATTATAACAAGTGTCATAGTAGAAAGCACTGTTGGGGCCAGGGCCCGCGTTGTTAACGCAGCCTCCTCCACTAGTGGGAAGGGCGCCACCGCTGCAAGCGCTCGCAGAGGAGCAGCACGGGGAGTAGCACGTGTCAGTTCCAGGTCCGGGAACGGGCTGAAACAATATGAGTATGCATGGTGTCACCACAGGTAGATTACTCACACAGCCAGATGAGATCGTGCAAGCAAAAGCATCGCAGCTCGTATCAGCGGAGGAAATCTTCATTCCAACGCTATATCCATAGATGAGCGAGATATCATATGTCACGCTTCCGGGGATTGTGTACTACGTATTTAAGTCAGGAGTTGTTTCAATGCCAGCGACTAGGACCCACAAAGTTGAACTCGGCTCTGCTGAAGGGGGTGTTACCGTCCCAGGTAGGGCCACCAGTGGTACACGTAGAACCGTCGCTGCTGCATCCAGTACCTAGTGGCGCGGTGAGCAAGAAGCTGAGGAGGGGAGTTACACACTTACCGACGTTGACATTGCCATCCCAGTTGGAGCTAATGCCTAGGTTTGCACTCTGGCCTGCAGCAACGTTGACGTTGTTGTCGATAGAACCATAGCTAGTTTCCGTGTATAAGAAAACAGATTCACTGCAAGAGTTGACAACGGTGAGAGACTGGGCTTGAGCCACGGTCACAATAGCAGCTAGAACTAAAGCGGAGAAAGTGGTCATTGCAAATGATGATTAAATGGCTCGGAGATGGGAGACGGTGATACCTGTTTAGACACTCCATGGATCCCTTTATACCAGAAGTCTTGAGCCGTGAGCGCGTTAGCATTTTATTGGAAGTGTATACCAAAGATGAAGCTACAGGATTTTGTCACACAAACAGTGCGAATTGGCAAGTAGCAGTATGCTGCGGGATGGTCATGGTCATCAGTATTTGACCGGAAACCCTGATCGGAGACAGTGAGAATTGACGGAGGATGCGGTGACAGCTAAACATTGCACGAAGGGTATTCAAAGAGGGCTAGATTCAAAATAAGTACTGCGCTCCAACACTAACAGCAAAATAATTCTTCTGCTAGTGCATGACTGTGATTTGTGATATAAGGTCACAAAACTATTTTTGATTCGGTAAAATCATTGAACTGGTTCGGACACTCACTTAAGCTTGAGATTGCCACACACATGAAAGCATGTCGTGGCTAAGCTTGAGTTGGCCGCAGATGGCCACCAGCGAAAGTAAATCCCACAGGTAACGAACTATAACACTGAAGATAAGGTGGTCAAAAGCAAATTGAGGGTCCCACAATCTACTTACTTGGCTTGCAGTTTGTTCAGGACTTGTAGATCGTGGTTTATGTAAAATATGAACACCAGACTCGATTCAAATCACAATATTATTTTCAACTCCGCGGTGTATAGTTTGAAGGTCAGATGCTAAGTCAACACCAGGCCCGAAGCACAAGGAAGTCCTAGTTTTCTGTTGTCGTGGCATCAGTGCATGTCAGAGCTGTGACTATTTTTGCGGAATGGCTTCGATGTAAGTATAACGTGTATCATATCAACAAACGCCTATGAACCCAGCCTTTACCGGAGTTTTGCCACTTCGGTATGAGTTTCCGCTGCGCATCATTAATTCATTGCTTATCGGTACCTACCGGCATCATGCTACTAGCTTTGGCCACTGCATCATCCCTGGCTCCACACCCATATTGCGACAGGTTGCGACAGGATGAAAGATTGATATTTTTATTGCCGTGTCTATATAGCATGCAAGTCCATTACCGGACTAAGTTTTTGGGGTTGATTCTGAATCTTCCCGGGCAGTTCTGCAATAGTTATTTGCCCGCACATCCTATGCATCAGTATTTTCGTACGTCGTGCCCTATTATTCACATAAATTAAACCTTAACATGAGCGTCTACAAGATCCATCATTCTGTGGTCCCGCATCCTAGCTTCCACTGACCCAATCTGTCACACTTTCGGAAAATCGAGGGTTCGCCGTGTTCACTAACATAGTCATTTGGTACCGCATACTAGTCCCCGACTGTCGCGGCGACTCGCTGTGCCTTCGAAAATTCTTAGACTTATCAAAGCTTGGTCCTTCTTTCTGAACCAAACCACCCGCTGTGCAGTCCAGGCACGGGGAAGTGAGTCTCTGTCGCAGTACATAGCCTATCACGGTGCTGGTCTACTAGCTACACATCGCAGCCGATGAAACGGAGTATTAGGTCATGCTCATACCGTGAGTATTCAATACTTGGTCTCAGAGAAAGATTATCACTGCCCTCCCATAGAACGTTTCTGTGCAGAGATGGCGAAAATAGTCCGTTCAGACCAAGTTTGACTATCCTCCAGAGCTGGTTGCATTTTCTGGTGGTGTTATTTTTCAGATTCTAATGTGTCAACAGTGTAGTGGTCAACGGATTCGCGGCCCTCTTTTCCGTGCTGCAGGAAGCGCCACATCCGCAAGCTCAGGATACTACTCTAATATTGACCTTGAGGCAGGTATTGCGAAGGGATACCTAATAAGTTGATGGGAAGGACGGTCGGACCCTGATAGCGATATCTTACTATAGTGCTGGTGGGACCTCAAACACCACCGGACATGCTGGCTTCGACTTCCATAGACTTCCGTTACAAGATTTCTCTGACGTATGTATAAAATTGCGTACGCGATCTCCACTGACAATGCCGTCGGCAACAAATGGACGGGTTTCTTTTAAGCCATCAAAGCCCGAGACGGATCTGAATCAAGTATATCATACCACCGAGAGAAGTGGGGCTCTCGCTGCTTCCACAATTCTCTATGGCAATTTCTAATATTTGGAGCGCTGTAATGGAGAAGCTGATGAATGCTTGTAAGGAAATAGATCAGGCTACTATGACCACTTGTTATAATAGTGGTGAATCACGTCACTCTCGCTGTCCTTTCAATGACGGTGTTTTTATACTCCAAAAATTTGATTCAATTGATTGAGCTAACTATATTACAAAAACAATCAACTACTGGGCGGTCATCGATCATCAGCACAGGTCATTGAATCCCCTTTCATTTTGTGTCCTGTGGTATTCGGCGACTTGAGGATGATGCTCAGCCTTAACATGAACGCGGGCGTCTCGTGAGATTCAGATGTGGACTACAACCTGTGAGTTACCAGAAGATGAGTATCAAGAAATCACGTCATATCCACGAATTTACAGCTCTAAACCTGATAAAGAAGGAAACTTGAAGACTATCTTCCTTCTATTTGAGAGACTGAGCTCCTAATCTGAATTGGTCTAACCGAAATTCTATAACCTATACCTACTTGGGGATGTGAGAAATTGTGCCTGGGTACAAAGTAAGGGTGATATCAGTGCTGCCGCAAGTGTAAACGATATTGTTAGCTGGGGTATAGCCATCTGAACGATGACCATGAGTCCAACTATGCCGATGTAGTAAGATGGGGATACATACTCGCACCGTCATTGTCAGGGAATGTGTACGCATTAGGACACGTGTTGTAGTGGAAAGCACTGTTGGGGCCAGGGCCCGCATTGTTATCCAGTGGCAGGAAGGGCGCCGCACGTGCTCACAGAGGAGCGGCAAGGGGAGTACCATGTATTGGATCTGGGTCCACGTACAGGTCAGTGAGAAGCTTTAGTAAAGAGGTTGATTGCACACTTACCGATGTTGACAACGCCGTCCTAGTTGGAGCTGATGCCTAGGTTTGTGCTGTGGTCCGCGGCGACGTTGACGTCATTGTGGATAGTACCATGGCTGGCCCCGTGTACAAGAAAACATATTCGCTGCAAGAATTGACAACGGTGAGAGACTGGCTTGGCGCATTTGTCCAAGTACCAATTGCTTTTGAACTACGTCGGAACCTAATTTTACAGGGCGCGCTGATGCTGTACGAATGATATACACTAGCAGTATACCACGCATTTCGCGCTCTCGCGATCCTTTGACGGGTTTTGCACTTGAAATTTCTACCTAGACATCGTTATCTCGCTTTAACGAGTTGAAAATATTAAGGGTCAAGTCTATTCCCGTATGGGTCAGTGAAGCGTACCATTCAATGGACATATGAAAATGGACAATGGGACGACACAAAGGAATCAGCTGATTTATGAAAGGTAACTGGTATTTGGCTTAATTTTCTTCGTTGTTGGTTCTTGGATGCCGCCAGGCCCAGAGAGTTCTTCGTCCCAGATGAGTCACGGTCTATGTCTTGCTTCAATGATTGTGCTTTGCCGATATCGGGGCACTCGTCTCTGCAGCCATGGCAGGTTGTACTCTGCGCTTTGGATATATAGTGGTCGGCCATAGGTTGGTTGAGAATCATGATTCATGGCAATCATTCACCAGTCCTAGCCGAGCGTCTCGACCTGACCCGAAATATCATATCAAAGTTAAACACATACCGGTAAGTACGGTATCACCTCGTAATGTTGTGCGATGGCCGGCGCGGCACTAGCGGCAATGCCCGACGTCGGGGTCAGACCTCCAAAGAATTCGGAGCACTTTGGTCTATATAGCCCTCGCAATAGAATATCGGTCGACGGCAATGAGTTGAGTTGCCTGGCTGCTGATTTGTAGTCAGTTCCATGAATTCTGGTGACAGTGGCCAGAAATTTTAGTGATGGCAGTGTTGGCACTACTGCCAGGCCCACAACAATTTTTAATAACAGCGCGGATAGCAGCGAACCGAACAAGATCGGCATCATGCGCCAAATGATCACATGGGTGCTGAGAGAAAGCTGGTGACAGGGCTCAGGCCCGCCCCAGGGCGATAGGCTGTTGCGCGTAACAGTTACCGTTGAGAAGAAGCAAGTACATTATGCTTTACCTCACAGCACGGGAGAAGAAGATCTCGACGATGTCACTTGATGTCACTTGGTAAGCTTGGTCATTCACAAGTCGCAGGAAGAAGACGTCGATAACGCCTGCCTAAGGACGAAGATCGAGGTATGAGTTGCGACTCGTCGAAACTCGTTGTTCAATATAACTGATTTCAAGTGTTTGAACCTTCAAATTGTTCGAGCCTGGTTGCCTCTATCGAGGTATGTCCTTACGTTACGTTGTTCGTACCTGCAATGTTTTTCTCATGTTGTGGCAGCAGCCGAAGTAGTATACCGCATTCCGGAACGGTATCATTCCCGGGGCGATCTAGGTATGCGAAGCGATAAGACGCTAGGAACACTCACCTTTTGTATAAAGTTTCCAATGGAACTCAAGGTTGCTTCGCACAAGCTTTGCCACCTTCTGACCCAATCCACATTGTGGGAGTACCATGGATCCCAAACACAACTTGCCTGACTTGCCTTACACCCCCATTGAGCATTCTACTCAGCTCCAAGTTCAGCAACAGCAGCCTTCGCCATCATCACTGGGATATACAGACAACGGAGGTCGTCCACAGACCCAGTTATCGGCGACTGAGAAGCCCCTACTTGGCAATGACAGTTCAGAGGGACATTCATCGGTTCGTGATCGCAATGATCCATATGCGGATTTCGAGCCTGTCCCTCGGGCACCTCCAGCTACGAGAAGCCGGGACGGTCATATGATGCGTGGATTGTCGCGGCGCACAGTTGTATCAGGCCAAGCTCCTGTCAACACCTCTGGTCTCGGCTGGATGGTGCCAGTCGATGAGAAACCCCACGTTCGTGTTGCTCCCGTCCTTTACTTTGCATTGCTCATGAGCCTGACCCTACAGCGACGGACCATAGGAGAGCGACTCGATCCAACTATTACCAACGCAGAGAGGGAGAGGGCACAATATGCCACAAAAGGTTTGTCAACTTGTCAAATATTAACCTCTTCTACTCGGTATGCGAGTGTGATGCTGAGGTTCCTTGTTTCTGGGAATGTTCTGATGGCGTTCCTTTTGAAGCAAAAATGACAGGCTTCGCGTTGAACATCGCGATAGGTTTACAAGTTTTACTTGGGGCGCTTACTACGGGTCTTGGGGCGGCATTGACTGGTAAGCAGGTTGGTTTGAAAGTGCATGCATATGATTTTACGATAAACTAACCCTCATGCAATACCAGGTTCAGATCGGCACCACTCTTCTTGGTGTGTATCCACGTCCCCTACATTCACAGCTTTACTGAAGACCACGCCCCAGGTGGCATGTCGACATTAGTTGCTTCCTACCTCGCCCGAACAAGGGGATCAAATGAACCAGAACTATCTATCACTCGCGTGAAGGACCTAGACCAATTCTTGAGAGACTGCCTTGCTTTCAAAATGGACCACGGACATGAATATGGAACACCTGAAAATGGGCTGAATAATCGACTCGAGCATCTCAGAAAAAGGTTCGAAGAACTTCTTGGAAATGCTGATGGGTAGGCCATCTCACGCTCGCTTTGCTATGCTATGTTGAAACTTGACGACCTACTTTAGGCAGCGGAAGCTTTCCCCACCTGTTTGAGTTTGCTTCTGGACTTCATCTATGATCACCCACGACCAACCTCTTACGATGACGATAACGTTCAACCTCACAACACAAGACGGCTGGTGACAAGACTAGTTTATGATATGCCCAACCGTCCTTCTAGTAATTCATCTACAAGCCGATATGTAGATTTTTCTGAAATAGCATCTACCGTTACTTTACGTCCCGAAACACACTCACTGCAGATGGTGATTCTTCCTGGCCAATGCCTTCCTTCACACTTATCCACCATATCAGAGATGTGGCTAACTTCTCGAAAATGTAAGTAATGGTTCCGACAGCCTCTACAGCGCGTCGCAGCGCGGTCCTGCAGAATGCGTCATTGAAGACGCCAATATTGATCGGACAATATTTCCGTCAAGGTGAGTCGAGTACCCACCTTGCGATGATTATAACTTTTAATATTTTTCATGGCTCATCTTTTTATAATTTTACACTTTATTAAGACATAGAACAGAAACAGCCCTGCTAATCAGTAGATGCGACTTGGACAGTGATGTCTTGGAAGCAAAAGGTAGCAAGAACATCAGATGAATGGACACATTGCCAGTGGGCAGAATTCACAAATCAACAACTTTGTTGTGTCACAAGTTACAACAAAAGCGCCGTTCACTGGTACTGATCCGTCAAGTCGTGCCTCGTCACCTCCAGATAAGTGGATTCAACGCTCTGATCATGGTGACGTGTATGCTATGCAGAACGAAGGAGCTCGAAGAGTCGGCAACAAGTAAGGGTAGATATACGGTATCGGATGAGAGGATCGTGAAATAAGAGAAGAAAGGTCAAAACCGTCCGTGGATGCAAATTGTCCGTTGTCGAATACAAGACCATATCAAGTCCGTGAAAGCGGTGTGTACAGTAATTTTGAAGTCCATGATGATAAACTGAGCCAACGGTACGCATGTCACCTCCGCTGACACGAAGCTAAGGGCTGGTCATTTACTCGGTCGTAACTGACTTGGCTCTGCAGGACGAAGTGAGCATTGACGCCAAGTCACTACAATTCAGAAACTCACAAGTTACGCGGGAAGTCGACGTCAAACCCGTTCTTGATGGCCAAGTGGTAGCTCAATAGCTGCAGAGGAATGATGTTCAAAAGACCTTGCAAGCAGTCCATAGTGCGAGGAACGCGAATGGTCTTCACCCCAGCCTTGATTCCGGCATCGCCCTCGTTGCAGACCACGATAGGGTGAGCTTTGCGGGCGGTTATCTGTTCGAACGCGGACTGGACCTTCGGGTATAGCGAGTCCTGGGTCATGATAATGATGACTGGCATGTTCTCGTCGATCAACGCCAAGGGACCATGCTTAAGCTCTCCTGCAAGGATACCCTCCGAATGCATATAGCTAATCTCTTTGATCTTGAGGGCGCCCTCAAGGCAAGTAGCATGCCTGAAAGAGATCATCAATCAATCTTACGGTTTAGGTCGTGCACAAGAGCTACTGACTGATATCCACGGCCCATCAACAACAAGCTGCGTGAGTTTGCAAGGACACTATTGGCAAGCTCCCGCAAGCTCTTGTCATTTTCGAGAACACTCTTGATTTGCGTTGGAAGAGCACGAAGGCCATCAATAATCTGGTTGCGGCGTTCAGTGAAAGAGATCCGATCCTCTGATAGCTGCAGCGCCATCAGCATCAGTGCAATGTACTGGGAGGTATATGCCTATAAAACGCTCGGATCAGATGGTTAACAGATTTAAAAAAGGTTTCCATACCTTGGTAGACGCAACGCCAACCTCAGGGCCAGCATTGATGTGAATACCGCAGTGTGTTTCACGCGAGATCGTCGAACCGACAGTATTGACAACCCCCACACAAAGGGCGCCACGCTCCAGGCAGTACCGTAATGCCAGGATCGTATCAGCAGTCTCTCCACTCTGGCTGACGAAGACACAGATGTCGTCACGGAAGATGGGAGTCTTCCTGTCCAGGAAGTCGGATGCAAGTTCTACACTAACAGGGATTTCCGTCAACTCCTCGAAGATCGCACGAGTTGCCAACGCAGAGTGATAGCTCGTCCCGCAAGCACAGAAGACAATACGGCGACCGCGGCGTATAATATGCAGATAGGCACGCAGCCCACCGAGCGTGATCTTATAGTCATCGAAGTTCACGCGTCCACGCATCGTGTTGACCACGGATTCGGGTTGTTCATAAATCTCTTTCTGCATGAAGTGATCGAACTTGCCCTTCATGATCTCAGCAATTTCAATCTCGAGCGTCTCGATGTTGCGAATGGCAGGTGTCTCTGCCTTGCCAGATTCATCCCGGCGCAGACGGTGAATGTGCAGCTGACCCTCAGCGATGTGAGCAATGTCATCATCTTCCAAGTAGAGCACGCGTTTGGTGTGCTCCACAATGGCGGAAGCGTCAGAGGCGATGAAGAATTCGATGGGTTGGGGCATGCCATCCTCGGACATGAAGTTGCGAGACTGACGACGAGACAGTAACGCTGGAGGCGCCAATCGAGAAGTGGGGGAAGTAGGAACAACAACTAGAAAAGCATTTTAGCGAAGGCTAGATCGAGGGGCGAGATAACTTACGGCTTTCCACGGTTTTGGTGTCAGCTTCCGCTCCAGCAAACTCGACATCCACGAAGTCAACTTTGAGTTTCTTCTCAGTCTTAACACCAATCAAGAGAGGTGAACCGCGACGGGCAGTCACGATCTCGTTCGGGAAGTGGATAGACTTGAAGACCAAGGCAAAAGAACCCTCAAGTTCTTTCAGGACGGTCTTCACGAGAGCTGTGAAGGTCATGCGTTTTTCAGGCCGAGAGTCGTAAACATATTTTGTTAGAATGGCGACCGCCTCCGTGTCAGTGTCAGACTCGAACTTGAAGCCACGCTTCTGCAGGACTTGCCGAAGAGCTATAGCGTTGGTCACGATACCGTTATGTACAACAATGAACTCGTTGTTCACATCAGAGCGAAGGGGATGGCAATTGACAACGGAGGGAGGACCATGTGTTGCCCAACGGGTGTGGGCAATGGAGACCTGGGACATCACCGTCTTGGTAGTGTCGATGCTAGACTCCGCGATACGCTGTCGCAAGCCGGCAACTTTGCCAACCTCCTTGAAAAAAACAATTTCGCCTTTCTTGTCGCCGTCGATACCAAGGCCAGCAGAATCATAGCCACGGTACTCTTGACGAGCTAGGCCTGTGCAAAGAATCTCCAGGATCTCCTTGCGGTCCTGTGATAGGAGAAGTTAGCTAATGTGATATCACTGAAGACGTAAAGAAACCGCGAAGCGAAGGAATAGGTAAAGTTACTAAATATGGTTATCTAATCATAGTGAGATTTCAGGTCGAAATTGCCCAAAGGCTCGACATTACGCGCGGAGTTGTAGAGACAGAGAGAAATGGGCCATCCACGATGCAGAGCCAGAAATAGCTTGTATCGGAAAGCAACTTACCTTTTCTTTCAAGAAACTGCAATAGCCAAAGATGCCGCACATTGTGATTCTAGAGTAGAAAGGTGTCTATATGCAGATAATAACACTATGATCAGTTTGTCGACACCACAGATAGTGAGCTCAAACAAACCTAATGTGAACAAGGGCTGGCGTGGAAGGGCGTCGTCGAGGTCGGTGAACAAGAACAAAGCATGAGCGACGCGGTTTAAGTACTCCAATTCTGGGTTGAGGGTGCGACAAATAATACCAAATAAATCGGTCGTGGCGGACACAGCAAATGCATCGGTTCTTAAACTTTTCAGTGCGATGCATGAGGCTGCGCAAATTGTGCGTCCAAGCCTTTCGGTTCGAATACTTAGGCGATTTGATCAAGGCACCCACTACGATCTTCCCAACACTCCCGACCGTTATCAGTTCGCTTATTTGTCGGTTCCGTGCGTATCACGTCTTATTCAATGCTCATCACCATCCTCTCGTCGCTTCTGAACTTCTGGTGCGTTTTCAACCAGACGCGTAGTCCTATAGTTGAGGTATTCCTTGCAATTGACATCTTGTAATTAGGATCAAGTTTTCTGCCTCATTCATTTCCAAACAGCGCCCCTGCCAGAAATAGAAAATTCAAATTCAAATTACCTTCGCGACTTGTAACGGCGGTCGGCGGTCGCTGAGGTTATTTCAAGGCGATCATATCTCACAGGTTGCATCATTTTTGCTGCGCAGCAGATAAGAATATGTACCTCCTTCCAGGCTAAACATATACCGAGTTCTACATTGCCACGCCGGTGCAGTTCGTTCTAGTAAGTGGTGTTATATATGTCGTGTCTTCTGGATATCGATATCGACTCATGTTTCCCAAGTGGTGCACTTAGGCCCCGCTCGGCTAAGCCCTAGGTCTAGGGTGCATGCATGTTGAAAAATTATTGCCGTAGGGTATGAACGTGAGACTAACAGGAGTCAAGCTGTAGCTTGTGTTTATTGTAGTTGTGCCCGGGCTTATCATGCTCTCCAGCGATCTACTAGATGTCATAGCCTCGAAGGATATGCTCTTCAGGACCACTTGAGCTTAAATATGAAGACGTTTCGCCGCTTGCTCACACGTAATTCACGATAGTTTTATCTAATCACTCGTCACAAGTGGCATATCACAAAGACTAACTTCCCTCTCTCAGATCATCTGTCTGCAGCCGAGACCAAATAGCAGTGAAGCGTTTACTATTAATGGCATACGAATAAATTGATGGTCTTTTACAGATTGATCGAGCGGACTCGCTCCTCGGTGGAATATTGTGATTCAGCCCAAAACATGCAAAGCGCGTCGTCACGACGCCGCCTCTCGACTAGCAAGTACTACAGTGGTAAGCTAGACTGAGTTGAGCGCATGTTTTTGGACATGCTCACACAACCAAGCAATTCCCTTCATCCTCAATGCCTTATCGAACTCCTCGAATCAAATTTCCACTGATGCATCTCCTGCTAGCTTAAATGTATCCTACCATCTCCAACACATCTACTCAAGTTAGACGGCTAATGATTGCAAACTGCGCCTGCAGCGCTGTCCTCGATAAGCGGCGGCGGCGTGAGCGGTATGTGTGCGAAAGCACGAACAGATCAGAGGCAAATATGGAAGTCTTCTGGCGCATCGTCCATGAAATCGAGAAAGACAAACACGTCACGAGCTACCCTGCGCCACATGTATGGCAGGTGTGTCCGCCTGCACAGTTGTCGCTCGGTCAGATCTATGTTCCGGTCTGTCACACTTTCCCCCTGATTCATTCCCCCCTGTTTCTATACTAGGATACATGAGAATTTAGGTACTACCTGTACTTGATACCAAGTGAACGTTTAGATATTGATGTGTAATACGGATTAATGGGATATATACCATATTGCAACGACAAGAGTTTCGGAGATACTTCAGTCATTTCGCAACGACAGGGAATACAACTACAATGAAATAAACAACAACTGTTCAAGCATGAAGACATGTTAAAGTAGAAGCACAAATAAATCATAAATACGAAATAAACGGCGTACAGGACACATTCAGTTTAGTTACAATTCCGGGGAGCCCTTTCCGGACTTTGTCGTGAATGTCGATGGCCTGTCTTCATTCCCTGTTCCGTACACTGCGGTACCGTCATCACGCGTAAATTGGGATATACGGACCTGCTGGAAATCGCCTAGTTCCATTCTGCTGGACATCCCTATAGTCGAGGAATTGTGATCTTTTCTATTGATTGCTATGCGAATAAGCACCATGTAGAAGGCAATCGATATGATCGGCATGAGCTAGTTGTTCGAAGGTCAGTTTTGATGGATGACAGGTGTCTATGGCAGAATCACCGTGTCCGCCATGACAACTTCTCCGGCGTTCGAGTACACGAAACAGAACAATGCGATGAGGAGCACCACAGAGTACAAAACAGCGGCATCCATAAGCACGCGCACAATTGGCATCATAGTGTCGTTATTGGCGCGAGCTGTAGAGACACTGTGTTCGATCATCCAGATGCGATATGCAAGTAATCCTTGACATGTTCAGGGCCTTGGGATTGCGCTCGCAGAAACGTGCTTACCTGAACTCAACAAATTCGTTGCAATAGTGGAGGCAAGGAATGCCGTAACCCACTGTACAGGTTGCCCCTGCTCGTTGACAGAGGCGTTTCCCGAGTTACTTGGGATTCGCGCAAAGCTGTAGGTGGTACCAACACCAGCCACTTTGATGCGACGTCAGAGAACACGTCTTCGTGAGCATGATTGCGAAATGACCTGCGACGCTGCACCACAACATGCTTGGTAGGATAATGACCCAGACTGATTGCCATACGACATAACATCGATAAATCTTCAACCGGACAACTTATATAAGCCCAGGGGGATTTGAGCTGGCACGTAAAAGTATGGACCCACCACTACCCCGTCAGCCAGTAGAGTTTGCAAGACGTATAACACATTCCTGACCGCAACTGTCGGTTGCGCAAGGTCGGCGAAGAACGCTACTGGCCCACCCGGGAACGTGTTGCGATACTTCACTAGTCCATTTTCAGCACGAACGGTGTCCACGACGATGTGCTTGGAGAAAGTCAACAAATGACAGATGTATGAAACAAGAAGCGCTTACCACGGTACTCAGTATCAACAACAAGATGGCCACCACAGCGATTGGGCGACTGACATCCTGCATGCGCTGTTTGTAGGTCAAAGCCCAGATAGTACCGATAAACATGAGAACTGAAAATCCTGGAGAGGAGACTTTAGCTTGCCGGCGGGCATAGGCCTTGTGATGCTCACCGTATGTAACGCCTTCCAGTACCAATGCTAGTAAAGAACCGGCATCCAACGAAATGCTTGAAGCCATGGCAAAAATAAAATCTACGCCTGGTAGATGCGTGAAGGTGTGGGCATCTTCGCCAGCTTCCTATACATATCGTTATATACAAAAGACTTGAGCGGTAATATCAATATTTGTCATGATGTATGGCAGAGGCTCTGGCTACCATCAGTGCTAGTGAACCGGTGAACAAATTGAAACGTCATAGTTAACTATCTATTGCTGACAATCACAACAATTGCTAGTCTCGTGACCAGCCTGGCGTATACTACCACGCTTACTCGAGTGGCGTAGCCATCAAAAATTCTCACCATCTCAAATGTCAGACTGGTTACGAGTCTAAACAATTGCCACAAATATGGTCATAGGACATTAATTATGTAGGGAAGAGGACTAACGCAGGTTGTCTAATCTTATCAACGAGGTTCAGATTGAAGTCCTTAGAGCCTGTACCGTCACGCACCAATATCCGACGAATCGCCAAGATTGCAATGTAACGACCGCCTTTCCATTTACTAAACCCTGTGACTGACTGGTGAAATGTTCCCTGGACAGAAATACTCAACTACACACCATGAACACAATATCAGCGCCAGTCATGTTACCTGATCTCCCTCCTCAGATTACGTCTCGGTACATCACTTTGAGTGACCGCGATGATCTGAATGTCCATATCCTGGAAGCGTTTCCAGATACAAGCAATCATCCGAGCACACCGTATCATTTGATCCTTCTTCTCCACGGCTTTCCAGAACTTGCTTACTCATGGCGCAAAGTCTTGGTACCTATCGCCAACGCCCATCAAGGTTATCATGTTGTTGCCCCTGACTTGCGCGGTTTCGGGCGAACAACGCTCGTGGGATCCGGGAGCGCCGGCCAAGTGCAATACGAAGATACGCTTTCCTCGTATCATATACTCAACATCGCAGAGGACGTATGTTCCCTTGTACGAGCGCTCGGATATTCATCCGTCGCAATGCTCGTGGGGCATGACTTTGGTTCTCCTCTTGCGGGACACTGCGTTATCGCGCATCCGGAACTATTTGCATCGGTCGTGTTTATGAGCGCACCCTTTGGGGGCGTTGGCGGCCCACCTTGGTCTCAAGCGAGTAGCGAGGGTGGAGATGATAAAGTGAAGGAACGCTCCATCGCTTCTTCGGCTTCTGACATTACCACTGCGCTTGCTGCACTCCAACCTCCGCGCAAGCACTATATGGCATACTTTTCTACTCTTTCCGCCAATGCGGACATGCTTGGTCAAGGGGGAAAGGCTCTGTACGATTTTCTCGGCGGCTATTTCTACATGAAGAGCGGCAATTGGGATGGAAATGATGCACACCCCCTGCCATCTGCATTTTCGCCTTCGCCCAGCATTAGTGAGCTGGCAATGGATCTTGCTACTCTCCCGGAGTACTACGTCATGCCGCTGCACGAAAGCATGCCAGACGTCGTTGCTCGTCATGTTCGCATGGACGCCCGAGTCACATGGCCCAGAGGTGACGAAGTCGCTGGGGCAGTATACGCTGCTGAATTCGGTCGCACTGGCTTTCAGGGTGGGCTTAATTATTATCGGAGCGCACTCTCGCCTCCACCTCCTGAGCGTATAGTCCAACTACGTGCTCTAGCTGGGCGGCGAGTGGAGGTGCCTGCGGCGTTTATATCAGGCGCTAGGGATTGGGGAGTGTATCAAACTCCAGGGGCTGTGAGGAAGATGCGAGAGGTGGTGTGTACCAGCGCAGGATGCATGCAGGACGAGGATTTCGTTTTGATCGAGGGCGCAGGCCATTGGGTGCAACAAGAAGCGCCAGAGATGGTGGTACGGGAGCTCGTGAGGTTTTTAGGAAAGGTAAAAGCTTTGTAGACGTCGCCGATGCAATAATCCTAGGTTTGGGCAACGAAGGGGTGATGATCGCGATCACACTCTCCTTTCTCTTTTTGACGTACGAAAAAGCCCGTCGGCGGGGGGTAAAATCGGCTGTCGATGGACGTACTACAAGGAATGTGAGTTCAAGTTTTCGTTCAAGTCTGGGACGGTGTTCTGGATGTCACTGCCCAGCAGTCCGTAGCACTGGCACCGCTCCGCAGCCACAGCAGTCCGCATGCTCCCCCAACCCCAAAAACAAGTAAAAGACCAATCCGGGCCGAAGTAACTTTGTTCACCGCTGTCGCGGCCATCCGTGTCCTCGGTCGGGATCGCCTTCCAGATGTGACTTGACCCTTTGCGTACTGCACGCAACTTCAAAATGAAACGACCTCGTGGCCACCACAGCCCGGACTGGGTCGTTGACCACCTCTGTTTTCCAAACAGGGACCACATGATGATATTCAAGACACGCTATACAATGGAATGTTGAAGGACCCAGACGCCGTGGATTCGAACGGACGCGTTGCCAACTTGCGGTAAACCATATGGCAAACAATGACGTAACAAAACAGTGTCCCGGTGACATCGCAAAGTCACAGTGAATTTATCTTGAAGTAAGGCGTCATCGATTCGATCATCGATCATCCCACATGCACCCAGCAGCTAAATCAGCTCAGCTGTACAAACGCATTCGTGGTGTCACAAGGTCACGGCGAACTTATCTTGAAGTAGTATGGCGTCATTGCCGCATGTCCATCCAGATTCCAGCAGCTAAATTTTCTGCACAGCTGCACAAACGCACCTGCATGGCGCCTGTGATGTGAGTTGCGATCCTCTAGCAGCGGAGTCTAGCCTAAGCTGACCACCAAATCCGGAACAGGATTGAAGCAGCAATGAGATTCAAAGGGTGCATGTCCGAACAACAACTGTACTTACGCGCTGCAACGTTCCACGCGTTCTTCGTGATCCGTGGATGCCGATCAATGATCTTTGACTTGGATGTCCACGATATCGATCCTCCTCGTTAACGCATGTTGAATATCATGTTCCAATATCATCTTATTATCATCGCCTTTCATTCAAAGTTCGACCATTTTCATCACGTGACCGCGACGCCTGACCCGTTGCCAAGCTCTATTCGAGGCCAAAAATCGAGCTTTCAAGAGTAACGGCGTATCAACGCGTTCTAAAAAACGAGTCCGCCACTTGCATAGCGGGCGCCCTCGAGGCAAACCTATCTTGCCCCGCGACAAGGTCGGAGTGAACACCGCCAGCGTGAGATATGTGACAACCTCAAACTCAACTCAAATTAATGCCTACCGAGACGGCCGTAAGGCTTAAGAACGAGTCCTTGCTAAATATATGCTCAGATGGCTGATGTGTAACCACAGGTACAGCTTTGCATTCTTTTAAAGCGCATCAGCTTCAAGTCATGCGCGCGGCGTCTTACAGTTTCAAACTAAAGGCGCCACGTTGGGGGCGCGAGAAAGTCATGACCCCTCCCCCTAAGCTTTTTTTTTTTTAAAAAATCCAATTTTTATTTCCTAAGCTTACTCACAAACGTTGGATACAAGTCGCACAACGTTCCTGCTCCTTCCTAGAGCCTTCAGATGGCTGTACTACTAGTAGTGTTTGGAAGCCATGCACGTACAAACCGCTCGAACCGGCCCGCCAACTGCCACGCAATAACATAAGGCTGCTCTCGATCCTCCTCTCCCGGTGGAAAATTCAAGCCGGGTTCATGACGCTCTGAACGGCGCACCCGAAGATGAAGTTAATAGATAGTCGGCGCTAAGCCTCATCTCGTGTAGCAGTCATGCACGCTAGAACCTGATCCGTATGCGTAACAAACGGTGGGAGTTTATTATGACCAGCTAACGTCTTAAAGCACAATGTATCGGAGCATAACGGGCATCGGCGTGGGTGAACATTCTATTCGCCGCTGCTGATCTCGAGAGGCAGACACGTTCGTATAAATATAATCCAAAGCTTCCAATCGAATGAAGCTGAAATTATTTTTTATTGTTTTATTTTTTCGCAGCGTAACTTGGCACCAAGTATCACCGAGTCAACAGAGCTATGCACCGATTCCCCAAACATTTTCCGCGGATCTCAATGCCATCAGGTACCCACAGCTCTCCTGAGGTCTCCTGAAACTCCCCCGGAGCTGACGAAACAAGGACAAGAATATCAATCTGCGGTGCGGATAACAAGGGGGAGGAACGCCATCGGCAACTGACTCAGGCCAGCGAATCATACACTTGCCTGGTCCGCGGGCGCCTCGAGGGGACTCAGTGTTCTTAATGTGGTCAACGCTGATCATTTTGAACCTGCATAACCAAGACTGAGCATCACCGCCGACTTTCAGGTACCTTCGCGCCGAATAAGGCGGGTGGGGATAGAGTACAGATTTGTTCAGATAGGGCCATCTGTCAAGGTAATGAAACCTCCTCTTTGAGACCTATGGAACCGTCAAACACCAAGGATTTGAAAAGGTGTCAGAATATGAGAGATCGTGATCGGCATAGGAATCGTAGTTTACGGCAGTCGAACCGTGTTGAAGATTGGGAATTTTTTATGATTGACGGGAGAATATCCGGTAAGAGATCAATATCACACTGCAGGATTTCATGTCGTGCTCCACGGGACAAGCCTTCCTATTTGTCTGTCTCGTTAACTTTTTCGGTGGATTATCCCCGCCAGATAGAGTATGGAGATAAAGTATCGAGGTTTGAGCGCTGCTCATAACTGCAAATAGCGCTCGTGGTCCGCCACATGGGAGATTATGATATCCGCGGCTGGCCAAGGAGGTAAACGGGCAACACGTGAAAGCACGCGAAGCACACGGATCGGTTTACTGTCGCCTCATCAACCGCCCTGGTAATCTCTCCGGTCAAAAAAAACTGCAACAAACATTGATGTCATGTACCTCATTTCTTGAGTAAGAGAGCATCATGGGAAGAGGTCAAGGGTGATCGATGCGCAGCCCGCTACAGCCCAAACCCTGGTCTACAAACCTATGTGGGCGCTGCGGCGGCATGGTCATCATTGCAGCACCGCCGATCCGAGCACGAGGGCAGTGATCTTACAAGACCACATGGACAGAAGTCATGTGGGAAGCAGGTCGTCGGTAGAACCAAAAAACTGAGAGGGTCGGTATTCAGATTGTATAGAGGGCTTCAGAAAAAAGGTACCGGTAGTTGGAGGTCCGAGCTTGGCAAGGGAGTAGACGTCAATGTTTGCATGACAGAAACATAAAAGCTGCACCGGTGTCAGGGCGGATCACGGGAGGGTATCTAAGGCTCGGTGAACGCGCCGGATATGATACAGAGGGGCTCGAGAGTACTAATCTTGAACCATGAACGTTCAACTTTTTGATGAAGTAGAAGTGGCACGACTACGACGGATGGGCAGCTGATGCCGAAGATTAAGGCATGTGGCCAATGCATGGCAGATCTGCACATGATTGGTTGTAAGAATGGAGAGGAGGAACGTGCAAACAGGACAACGATCCATTCTTTGTAGTCACTGTGCGTTAATGACCGATTCACTTGGGTCTTACGGCCAGAACACGAGCATTCGTATGACGGCTCCAATGTCGAGAGAAAAGATTACAGCAGGAAAAGGAAGCGATGGTTATCAGATCATCGTTAGCACCTGAAGAGCCAAGATCGAAGATCATCAATGCTCCTGGAATGCATCAGTTAACTGCCGACATCGCGACAATGCAAGTGGGGATAACGGAACTCGAAATGGGCGAAGGACGTGATAATATCATATTATGAATACGAACTATATTGGGTGGTGAAGATCCATTCCGTGATAGCCAACGGAAGGGAACACGGCTGAAGTGATGGATTTACGATTCGATGCGAGTGGTTGCCCTAGAGTCCATGACGTGAGTCGAAGGGGTTTGATTCAAAAGGTGATCTGCGGTGGCGTGCTCCCAAGTGAGTTCGCACGAGGTGGGAGTGCATCGGGGATATGGAATGTCGCTGAACCGTATCGGTACCATGAAGGACGAAACATTTACACTCCGTCTAATCAGCTTCAAGGAGCAGGAGACTAGCAGAAAAGACAACAAGGTGTGCCTACGCGCATCTTTCGGCTGCGGTACGCGATCCGAACATGCGATGCGGTGAACAGCGCAGATCTTGAAAAGCGCATACATAGGAAAGATAGACCGGCCGAAAGGGAAGGAGGTCCGAGGTCGACGTCGTGATAGTTTAAATTTGTTTCCTTGAAACGAGATTTGAGCGCTTTTGTTTGTGGTGGCAAAGAAAGGCGGGTCTGATTTCCTTTCTGGTATACGACGTAAACGGTGGCATTAAAGTGTGACAAACAATTTAGCCCTAGTATGACAAAATAGGCAGAAGATGGCGAAGATTTCATGGGTTTTGACAGGATGATAACATGATAACTTTTGGGCGTCTAAGTAATGGCCGGTTTCGGCAAACATCGGAGACCGGTTTGAATTGGCAATTTAGTTTTAGACGCTGGTACTATGCGGATCCCTTGTCGAAGACTTCCTTTTATGGACACCGACTTGATGATGAGGAGCACTGGTAAAGTGCAACTCACGGGGAGTTCACGCCTAAATTCACCGCTAGTGCCGGGGATATGATTCAATTGGTAAGTTTCCGGTGTATAAAAATGAATTGTTGAGACGGATATTTTTTAACATGAAATTCCGTCACGGCGAGGGGTGTTGCCAATATTGACAGTTTTCACACCAGGATACTTCCATTCGGTCGTGCCTCTGCAACGAGTTCGATCCAGATTTTAGATCTGGGTGCCCTGCATACGCTCCTTCCGTTCAAATGTCGAATAGAGATCTCATTCCTTGGTCTTCTTTCAAACTTCATTTTCCGTTCGTTCTTATACTGCACCCTTCTCAAGTCAACTTTTCTCTTCAAAACCCTTCCACCAAACTATCACCAACGTCCGCCTTCGCTTCCGCTTAACAATTCCCCCGATCAACTCTCTTGATGTCGTTGGATCACTATCCAATCCTTACCGACAGACGTTTTCAACCAACCGAGAGACCGTCTTACCAGATACATGACTTGGCTCCCGCTCAGTGGAACTACCAATCAAGACCACAAAATGAAATCCCTCATGATTATTCCTCTAATTCTTCATCATGGAACGTGAATTTGCTCAATAATTGGTCTAATGATGTCCTACCTTCCTCCTCGTCATATCTGCGCCACCCCGCCGCATCCACTCACCCTGCTTATCCACAGTCTCCTTACACAGAACCCTCCCAGCGTCATTTACAATCAACATCTCCCCAATCTCTATCATCCGGATTATCCTCTTCATCCTTTGAACGCCAAACTTTACAACACCGCTCCCCATCAGCAGGTTCCACTTTCAAATTCGACGATGCTTCATGGGGTGCAACTCTGTACACTATGGATGATAGAAGTACTCCATCGCATTCCATACCACCTACAGTCACTAGCGCATCTCCTTCTGCACGTGCTTCCTCTAGAGCTTCATCATCTAGGTCTCCCCCCGTGAAGCTCGAACAAGATGAGGTTTCAAGCGCCGATTGCTTTGTCATGGAATTCGCTACCTCTATCCCAGCTGCGCAGGACAGCACCTCGTTGGCTCCCCCAACAGAAGTGCCCTTGCGCGCCACACAAGCAAGTAAGGCAATGCGCAAAATGATGGGCGTGTTTCGCCTTAATCCGTTCTCAATGC
This sequence comes from Suillus weaverae, assembly GCA_016767475.1. Lineage (NCBI taxonomy): Eukaryota > Fungi > Basidiomycota > Agaricomycetes > Boletales > Suillaceae > Suillus > Suillus weaverae. The sequence continues at coordinate 77,821 of MU179328.1, read as the reverse complement.
ATGAGGGTGGTGGTCAGGCGATGAGTACCTGGATGGGGGAGGATGCAGGCCCGCTGGACGAAGAACCTCAGGTTTTCGAGTTTCAACTCGACGTTGGATACCGTGACTCTGATGAGGAGCTCGAGGAACAAGCACCTTCCCACCTTCAGACTCTCATTGAGGTCCCAGAACCTGCCCCAGATGAAAACACGAGGTGGGCGGAGGGTGACGACTCTGAGCTCTCCTACCCCCCTGTCTCACACAACAGCTGGGCCACCAACGACCCGCCGTGTCATTCGTACACATTGCCATCCCTCAGGTCATATAATTCGCATTCCCACTCCCCTTCTGCTTCGTCGCGTAAAACGCCTCTGGAGATGTCAGAGGTATGCTTTCAGCTAATACCAATCATCGTTTACTAATTACTTGCAGTATTCTGGCACATATACACTCCATGGCTCTGGCAGCTGCGGTTCTTCCACGGATAACCTTCCGTCACTCTCATCTATGGCGCGACGTTGGTCCATTCCCGCCAATCTACAAGCACCATTCATGATATAAAGTACACTCACGTTCCATTACCATCACGATTAATCAAAGGCCCGATGAGCCCGTAGCGCTCTCCATCAAGTCTTGGGTAAATTTTTCAATCACTGTTGCAGCAGTCACTACGTATCCTGCACTTTGTCATTTGCCGATCTATCGCATCTGAATGTTGCTGGAGTGATTGATATCTGCTTGTTTTCCTCACGTCGTTTACTGTCGCATTTTCTTGTTCTTGATCATCCTTATTGTCTTGGGTCGTTCTTCGCTCACGGACAGAACTCAAATCAAATTTCTGGCAGGTTGGAACGCATGTAATATACTCTGCAAAATCATATGATACCTATGATACTCATATCGCAATTATTGTTCATCTTGTTGCAATATCCTCATCCCGATCTTTCATCCGATCACACACCGCAATCCAATTGGTACGTTCTACGAGCCAACCACCCGCAATATTCGTTTCTGGGCCCGTCATCGTTTCTTTGTCGAATCACACGTCGAGACCAGTCAATCTTGCTTGAGACCTGCCAGGGCACACCCGAACTTGTTTGGCATGCTTCATGTCACTTCATCAATCATATCTCCGCCACCGTACCGTAAGTACCTGTCATTCCTACGTCTCATACAACCTGCCAGTGGCAGTCTAGCTCGCTTCACTGATCCTCTAATCGCCCTCGGCATGTGGCGATTCGTACCACATCTTCAGAACCACACTTGAGAACCGGAGAAGACTTCAGGATCCGTGTGCGTACCAGACTCTAGACTACCACAGATATCATAGACGCGAACGCATCCGAATCGCCCTTGTCTAGCCTATATCCCGCAGCTCTGAACCGACAATGAGGCAATGTAAGATGAATTTCATTCATAGCTGAAAGTAAAATTGAAATTATAAATATCTATGTATCGTAATGTTTGTATGCTGTCGTGTCGCCGTCGTGTCCCCTCTGTGAGCGCGAGGTTGCCAAGTCCGTTTGGTGTTCCGTGTAATGCGACGCGTGTACGGCATGACGCGCTCGTGGGAACATCGGTACAAGCGCCCAAGTCCTGATTTCAAGTCCGCAACATGTGGGTTTACAAAGGTATGAGTCCAAGTACTATCCAGGAGAGTATTGCATATCACAGAAGGCAAAACAGGAACGATCCGAGCGCCAATCATGACAGTAGAGAAGCACACGGACTTACTCCGTATCCCTGACTATTTATTCACACAGACGTTTTGACTCGGAACATCAGCACGGTCCAAGGCGGTGCACCCCGAATCTGGGGTAGATCGGTCGATGGCCGTAATGATTTAGAGACCGACTTGTCCGAGGATGTTGAACCCTCTTTTTCTTCTTCTTCTTCTGACTGGTCGACCCAAGGCCCAACGGGCATCATAACGCTCCCACGATCATTGGTTATTGGTATTAGCATCAGCTAGCACATGACACAGTACAACATGGACTGACTGACTGTTGACATAGGGCTACGCCCCACGGGGACAATGAATGAGATTAACCCCCGTCAAGGTCCGAAGTAGCGAAGCCAGCGTGTTCTACAACGTGGGGCGTAAGCTCAGACTAGCTCATTGTTGGAAGTGATAGTGAGTCTTCAAAGTTGTGTACCAGGCATCTGGTTGCTGAGTCATTCAGCGATCTGTTAAGGTCCAACGGAGTGGTATCGCCGTTTGCCGCCATCTTGAATTCTAGACAGACATATCGAGGCCCTGCGATGATGCGTTCGAAGGCCCTGGTCGACTGGTTATATATCATCATTGTCGCCAGAGGGCCCTTAAAAATCTGGGGTGGCACCGAAATCGAATACAACACGCGCTCCGTGATTTCAAGAATGACAGCAGAAGACGCAGAAAGATGACAAGTCGGTTTGTTGCGAGAAGTTCAGGGAGAAAAGACGGGACGTCGCAACGCTTCTAAAAGGTGCGGGAGTGCACCTAAAATGAATGTGAAATCAGTTACAGACAAGCTCAACCGCATTCTGGGGGGTATCTACCCGCCCCACAGATTCGAGGACTTGTGACGAGGCCAGAGAGGACAAGAAAGAGGAGCCGTTGGGCGTTGCACTCACTTCCCAATAAGCTACGGCAACTCAACAAGTTACCTCGTACGCCTAATTATCAGCACGACTTTACGGGAAGTCAGCCAGTTCATCATGTCGTGTGAATAGTGGCGTAGAACTAGCGGCCCATAGATGACTCTAACATACGCCCGATCGCTGGGGATTCAGTGCCTTGCAACACTCACGATAATGATCAAGATGCGATCTGCTGTTACAGGCAAGTAGCCGGGGATGCGGCGGGCGACAATAGAATCTAGGCCAACCAAGAAAATCGGAATCATTACCAACTGAGCTACTCACAGCTCATATGTGACATATTCGGAAAAAGGGGGGGCCACAAGGTTGCCTAGGGTCGCTCGAAAGAAAAGCAATTTGTGAAACGAACAAAGAGACATACCTCGGTGGTAATTTGCGAGCAATAAAGAGGGTGATGATATCCTGCTGGAATCCGGACAAGGACGAGCCTAGACACGAACTACAATTGATCAGAAAATAACGAGACCAAGGTTGAAAGAGGATCATTATTTCTAGCACCGACGGTGAGTGAAGCGGTCATGGGGCAATCTGGACGACCATTTAAATATTCAAGGTGTGAATTTTCCTAGAGCTATCGAGAAACTAAGCACTTTGGCCCGTTTCCCCCTGCCATCAGTTATCTTTGTGTTTTTAACGAATGCCGTAAATGTCTCACTGACTGACTTTTTGCAAGTAATGGTCACATTGTCGCCTGACATGCAGACAAAAGGGACTGAAAACCGCAGGCGTTGACTTTAAAGCAACTGTTTAATTGTAGACGCGCACATGAAATTTTCCCCACGACTCGATACCCTCCAGTCCAGCATCGAGCATGGGCGCGGTTCTTCTTCATGCTAGCTGCTTCTCGAGAAGCAGGCGTTCTTTTGGGATCGATGCCAGGGATTACCCTAAAGTCAGAGTCCTAGGCGTTTTCACTCTCTTGTGCTTCACGAACTCCGAGGAGTTTTTGTCAACGTGTCTCTAGGTATTGTTTCACGTTCTGGTAACAAGTCCTTGCGGGTGGAAAAGATCGTGCTATAACATCAGATCCAAGAGAATGCGGCAAAGCGGTTGATGGTGGCAGGAACGAAAGAGGGGCCTATAGTTTTTCCTTGAACAAGGACTAGAGCAACAAGGCAGAAAAGGGCATGTTCGGGTAATCGGACCGAGAATGTGGCGGAGAATTAAAAAATCCGCCACGCGAGAGCCACGAGACCCGACGGCCACGAGATCTGTCAAAACAACCACGACCACGCGAGCGAAGCAATCCGAGCTATAGGTAGTCTGTCAGCAACATAAATCCCTTGCCACCTCCTTAACTTTCTATCTACCCCTTGTTTTCCGCCATCGCCATCAAGTTCAGCTAGTTCATGCTTGATAACGAAGAATATTCTCATGGACGCCGAAGAAGCGTCGACGTCGGCGGTTTGGCGCTTGCACTCGAAAACCAGGGCTTGGGTCATGGGTGGGGTGGATGGGAAGAGGATGAACAAGGAGAGACTCGGTAAGCCATATCTTCATACTTTTGATCGGGGAGGTTCTTACTTATTGTTTGATAATAGCTATGCCGAACTACTTAGCGATATGTACACCCACACCCAGACTACCGTCAGCCACCATGTGCACGACATGTAATGTCCTTTTCTGTCACATCTAAGTCTTTTAACCGATCCCTTCATCAGCTCTCCAATCGTGATACCTGCCCATACGCGAGTGCACCTAATCAACTCTATTGATAGCTGGCATTTCGAGCCGCAGAACCTTCCCGAGGAGGAAGTCCTATTCTGCGCACAAATTTTGTTTGAAAGCCTGTTCCGAATTGAGCACATGCGAGAGGATATAGGTGTCTCCCTCGGTCAGTGTTATCTCTGTCTCTATGTGATGACGTTTCTTATCACTCCGATAGATGATATCTCCGTGTTCTTGAAACATCTGCAACCCCTATACTGCGGACATAACAGTTATCATAATTTTCAGCATGCTGTGGATGTAATGCAGGCCTCCCAGGCCTTCCTGTGTGCGGCAGGTGTCGTGCCTCCTGTGTCTATATTGTTGGATGGCGACGACTGCACATGGAGACCAAACAAATTGGGAAAAGAAGGACGTCTCGCGTTCGATCTCAACAACACATGTCTTTTTGCTCTGTACATTGCTGCCATTGGACATGATGTGGGTCATCCTGGGTTGACGAATATGTTCATGGTATGATAAGCACAGCAACTTGCAACAAAAACCACCTGACATCCATCCGCAGAAGAATGCGAAGGCGCCATTATCTGATGTGTATGACAACAAGTCAGCTCTTGAACAGATGCACTGTGCCCTACTCATACAAGCAATGCGGCACCATGGCCTTGGGAAACTCTTGGAGCGACCAGACTCCGGTTTTCGGAAAATGCTTGCTGGTATCGTGTTGGCTACGGATATGAGTGTCCACTATCAATTCATAAGAGATTTTCAATCGCTTGTGGACGGTAGAGAATATTCTTTGGATCGGCGCCAATTACTGCTTTGCCAGGCAATAATAAAGTGTGCAGACATCAGCAATCCTGTTCGTTTTTTTCGTCATCTATATTTTATACCACTCTAACTTGCATGCGGCGTAGAGTCGGCCGCCCGGTGTCTCGCATTACTGGGCAAATGCCCTGATGGCTGAATGGACCTATCAAGCATCGCTAGAGAAGCGATGGAGTTTACCGCCATCCGTCACGCCTTCCGAATGCCCACTGGACCAAGTCCGAGGACAAATTTTTTTTATCGGTTCATACGCCAAGCCACTCATGGACCTTGTTGCACAAGCTGTTCCTGGTATTTTGTGTTTTCTTACTGCCCTTTTATGTGTCTGATGTCTGCTGTCTTAGAAATGGAGACATTCGCTTGTCAATGCACTACAAATTTAGCCATGTGGGTGGCCCGCAAAGAAGTCCTATCCTCCGTATCTGCAGAAGATTCCCCATATCCTCCTGTAGTCATACCATGCCTTCGCCCTCCCGAGGATTTCCTCACTTCTTTCCCCCTCACTCTCCCTGCATTCGTTCTTACAGCTGACGAGCCTCCTGCCTCTGGCGAGTGGCATTCTACATATCCGCCTTCAGATTCCTCATCGTCATCAGATTTTGGTTCTGATGTTCACGTCGACCACCCGGTTATATTCCCATCCCTTTCACCCCCTGCGTCCCCTGCGCCATCCGTAGGCTCGTCGTATGCCCTTGCTACGCGTAGTTCGTCATCAAGTCTCGCAAGCAACACTAGCGATGCTACGCAAGCAATGCGAGCCGCTTATTCAGCGAGTGTGCGGAAGAAGAAAAGTTTTCATCACCGGTACTCTTGGAATGTGACCATCAACTCTGGGTCGTCCCCAGGTATCTCAACGCCCCCACCATTACTGTCCACCATTCCCAAAGCTGCACTATTGCTAAGCGAGTCCACTGCCTCAAACAGAACTACCGTCACATCAGTCACTGCCATAGTGTCATCCCCCATAGGTGGAATAACGGAGGGCTGAAGGTGCCACGATTTCCCAACAGGAGTGCCACATGGTTCATGCAGCGACCTCAACTATCGGCACTACATCTTGCGCAATGCATTTGACATGCGACAATGACATGATTCATGTCGGGTGGATACTACCCGGCCTCGCCGTGATTCGCGTCATCATTCTTGGGCTGTCGAGCAATTGCCGATAAGAGGGAGATAGACGTATGAAGCGGGTGTTAACTGTGTTAATTCACTTAATTCACCTACGCTCTATCGAGCTTGGGTCTGTTTGTTTACTCTTCGTGCATTCGATCTTCTATTTCCTTTTTGTTGTTTGGCTTACCAGCGCCAGCTACCTTGATTAATATACTGGCGGTTTATACTATACCACCATACCAACAAGGCCGTAGCGGATGCCAGCTGTACGATGTTACTCGTCACAAACTAGTGATTGACGAGCGAGAAAGGTTTCGGGCTCACAATATCTTAGTCTCGGAGGGGTCACTGAGTTCAAATAAGTTTTAATCTTAATGAAATGTTGGGCGCGATGGCTCCCCGCAAACACATGGCCTTGAACAGCCGAAGATTGAATAAAGTCAAAAAAACTGCAATATTGAAGCCAAAATACAAATAAAGCACAGGGAGATCTGCATCATGAAACATGTGGTAGCGGAATTCAGTAATTTCTTGATCGGAGAACACCTTCATTCACGTAAATTACTTACATGCATATGGTAGACTCACATGTCCACTAAAATAAAAGATTATATTCAAATCGCGGAAATGATAACCTAGAAAAGTGCTCCAAGTCATTGTCCCCTCTTTAGACAAATTCAATTAGCTGCTGGGACAGGCCGTCGATGTCGAGAGAACGTACTAGCTAATCATAGAAAAGGAGAATAATGACTAGCCCACTCCTTTTCAGCGTGCCATCCCAAACGTACATCTGTAGTCATCTGAGGCCTCCGTACACTTCACACAGTCAATCCCCGCATCCAATGTCAGATTGAGCACAGGTATTTGGGAAGTGTACTTCCCCGCAGGAATGTGCACCCGGGCATCGGCGGACTTGACAAGGAGTGATGTTAGTGGTGACTAGTAGGACGCCAGCCTACTGATTCAACCACGACAGGATCAAGTTACAATCTCAGCATATCACCGATTGTAAATGTTGTACACCGTGACCCTTATTGTCGCTCAAATCAATATCACCTCTTTCGATTTGTTGAGCAAGAAACAGCGCTGGTCGTCCCAAGGAGGGTACATACCATTAGCCTGTGAGTGATAACAACTTGAAGCGACATTAACACCGCAATGTAGTGATCAGGTAAACCTTCCTTTCCTACAATTTTATCTGAGATATCTGTCATTACTCAACATTCGATTCCAACGAGGATCAGAATTGTTACCTTTGGAGCAATATTAAGATTCAGTGGGCTGTATCCCACTCTGCTTCATTCCGTAAGCTGCCCCCATCCATTATTTCTAGAGCGTCGTAAAGAACATCTTTAATTTCCGATGCATCCGCCATTCGCAAGTACTGGTGCTGCTGCCTGCCGGTCGAAAGTTTGAACTCAGCGACATCGGGTTCCAAACTATCATCAGCTACGTAATCATGAAAGGATCCCCTTCAAGAACCTTGTCCGACATCAGACTCAAATCCCCTGGTGGAGTTTTGCCTCAGGGTTGTCCATGAACAGCCTAGTCCTCCACGTTCTTGCCGCAGTTCTGTTACGCAAGGACAAACATACGCAATAATGAACACACGACGCACGCATCTCGTTTTGGTCAAATATAGGTATTGTATGCCTTCTTCGCGGGCTGACGATCGCGAGTCCTTTTCTTTTGCATGCGCGGGAAGGCTGAGCTCGCCAGAACCCGGGAACCTAACCTACTTCAGTTGGGGAACCTGAACTATTGAAATGCACTTGATATGTTGCCACATCGTTCCAAGCCACGTGCAGATCTATACCTTGCTGCAGAGATGTAATAAGACACCATGTGAATCCATTCGTGGGATATGCCCTAGCGTGGTTCACTAGCGGTATTCTCACTGGTACGTATCACTGGCATAGGGTCAGAGATACCTGTGTCGCAGCGCAGCTGCAAGGGTTATTATTAACTTATTATTAAAACATGACTGCGAGGTACTAATACTAGTACTACTGTTATGCCATGGATAGCTGCATTCTTCCGTGAGGCCTTGAGGTAAGCACCAGCAATGAATATGAAAAGCCGTCAGCAGAGCCTGGTTCCACCATATCTGATGAATGCATATACTGATCAGATAATGGCATGCAGGATATGAGCATAATGGACGAACTATTTGTTATCTGTATTACAACAACAACACCTGTGCCACGGGAGGTTCAGGACCCGAGGAGACGCCTGAATTGAATGGTGTGTACTGGGATGTATCCTCAACGTGCTTGAAACTTTCCTTGACTCATGATCAGACACAGGCGTCGTGTCGTCATTGTGCCCATTCCAGTACATAGTCATACAATCGAGAGTAATGATGCGGAACATATATGCGCAGCGTGAGAGTATAAGGACCATGATCATCGGCGCAGAACAAGAACACCAGTTATACAGCGCTTTTGCGATTGGCACAGAAATAGTCACGATAAAGAATATATTTTTCCTAGGAAACGTGTTATTATCACTGGACTTGGACACCCACCTTACGTTGAGCTCACCGCATCGTCGCGCAATCTAACAGATGACTGCGTAACCACATGATACATCTAAGCCCCATATAGCTCAAACTCCCATGGCACCTGTGAGTCCGGGAGAAGATCGCTTAACCATATTCTTCGTAAACGACATGTCGCATAAATCTTGATGTACGACAAGTGCGAATACGTCCCACTAGGGATAGGGATATTCGTCGCCGAAAGTGTTGCTGGATGATTGATGTCATGACGACTGCCTTCACCGTCATCGAACTGGTCCATGCTAGCAAGTGTGCTGAAGTGGGGTATCAAGGACGGAAGGTTAAGCGTAATTGTGGACCAGGCTGTCAAGGGACGAGACGAGGGCTGTGGAAATGAAAGAGGCAGATGAAGGACCGGTTGCGCATTCGGAATAGGAGATAATGCAAGTTTGGGTTCCTTCTGATAAAAGAAGTCAGTAGATGGGCATATTACACCATGGTCTGCATCGAAGGTTGATGCGGAGAAATCATAAATGTCATGCACCTGAAATGTCGAGCAGCGGACTACACCCCGCCTTCCCGACTTGTCAACGATACCTATTTCGAAAGACCACTCCCTGCCCATGTTTCGAGCTTGCAAATGAAGCCATTTATGCTTTAAGCCCAAATCTCTGTCACCGGGATCTGTCTTAGGTGGGGACTGGATAAAGGTCATCCGGAGAGTTGGGGACTGAATATGAAGGACAGTCTGATGTAGGCCATAGCCAATATTTGGTTTATCATGGTCATCGAGTGCCGGCATCGAGCAAAGGACGGCAGGTGGTGATGGAGATGGTAGGGAGGACGCATCGTTCAGAAAATGGATGAATGAATCTGCGGCAAGAGACCCATCTGTCTGCTGTGAAAACAAGGAAAGAGGTTCGCTACTCGTAGAAGAGAATAGAGAGACAATGTTCGGCTGCACGGTGTTAGTGAACATCTAGGTCAAAGCGCCCGACACTGCCACTTCTGATTTTCTTCCACTTCAACGTATGCACTGAAAATTTAATTCATGTTATGTAGCAATTTCCGTCACAGTGAATGCACAGCGAGAAACGTCAATGTTGGTAAGTGAGAGTGAAGTGTTGGGTACCAAGTAATGTACGAACAGTGTGTGCTATTAAGTAGTGTGGGTATAGAGAAAGCAAATATCGAAAGCAATGAACAACGCAAATTACGAACTGACATACGAACGCACAGCCTGCTTGAGTCCTTTGAGCAGTTCTCGGTGCTTGAACGGATCGTCTGGCAGCTTCAAATTACCCATGGCAAGGGATAAAAGATAAGTAAAGTCCGCTTGGGCGACCAAAGGTAGCTTGGATGCCAACGACTTCTTCTTCCGATCGTCAATCTTGGCTTTGAATTGTTTCGCGAAATCCTCAGAAACGACTTCAGCGCGTTTGACCACCTCCTCGGGCACGCCTGCGAGCTTAGCTACATGTGTGCCAAAGGACGAAGATGCGACACCGTCAACCAACTTGTACAGGAAGACAAGCTACGGAAGCATTAATCGACCAGTAAGACAAGGCATAGAGCTTACTTGCCTCGTGTTTTTCGTCGTCAAGCATGGTAGACATATGCATGTTTCTGATGTTTGGATGATAGGCAAAATCATCGGTGAGCGAGCCGTAATGTGTTGCAAAGAATGCTAGCGGAAGGGTGCGGGTGGCAATTTCATGGAGGACAGCCTGATATCATACAAGGTCATAATCAGACAATCCCATGATATGCAAGTGAGACATACTCCAGCGATTGCCATACCATCCTGAATAAAGAATCGTCAATAGTGGGTCTCGAAGAAAGCGTCCTCTCTTACATAAGTAGAAGTGCCTCTTCCCAGTTCTCGAATATGGGTCAGCCGGACATTCGTTTAGAAGGGAAGATAGCATACCATCAAGGATTACCAACGATTTAGGTGTGGCATCCCGCAAGATCTTGCAACTACTCCTCGTTTATAACTGAGATACCAAGTTGAGAAACGTCACTCACCACTCATCCAGTTCAACTTTGAACGTGCTTGAATGGGAAAACATGTTATCATAAGCACCCATCCGTGTGAGAATAGCATCTATCGGACAAAGTCTACATCGACGTCAGTGAACGCATCTTGTCAAAGGGGTAGCAGCAAATACTCACCGAGCTGACTTGGCGGGAACGAGCATGCCCAACTGCGCCATGATGACACCCGTGGCTGTCATGCGCATGACCTAAGGAAAAAATTGAAAACGAATCTCTGGGGCAGTGTAACTACCCACCGTAGATTTTCCACTACACACGATACGATGTACATAAGTAACGCATATTAAAAAGATGATTCTGACTAACCCCATGTTCGGACCTGTCAACAGCGCAATCCTGCCGAGATCGCCCCCCAATTTGACATCATTCGCAACGAAGCCCTCCCGCAAGCTCGCTAGTGTTGGATGTCTCAGCTCTTCAAACTCGATAAAGGCAGCATCGCCTTCCACGAACTCAGGCCGACAGTTTGGCTCGCCCATCGCGATGGATGCCTTTGCGAGGCTGAAGAGGCAGTCAAGTTCGGCAAGGACACGCACGGCGCGGAGCCACGTGCCCCGGTCGGTATCGAATTCGGCATAGAGACGTCCTCTGAAGGACTTTACCGCCGCTGAGCGGTTCTCGCGTGCTTCTTTGAGACTTCGGATTGTGGGTTGAAGGGAAGGCACGATCCAACGAGTAGCTGCCTGACGTACAACGGTAAGTTATGTTCTCGTGGCGCATCCTGATTTACCCACCTTGGTACTGCTGCTTTTGACCCAATCATTGGGGACTTCTTTCTCGTTCGCTTTCGTCTGGACTAGATAGATCTCCTACCAGAAGGTATAACCATGAATATCAGTTAATACGAAAAAGCGAATTCTGACTTTGTTCCCCTGAGCGCTATGCCACCACGTAAGATTGCGCCTGTATCAAACTTATCAGCGCAAACCGCCTTCTCGAGGAGTAAAGACCTACCCAAGCTTTTTCTCAAACTTCTTGAGTTGCATGCCTAGCTCCTTCTCAAGTTCTTCAATTTCACGCATAACTTCATCATACACCTCATCCTTGCCCGTAACAGGGAGCAGCTCATCTGTTTCTAAGATCTTATCATCAGTAACAAGGAACGAACAATAAGGGACACAATCCGAGTGATCCATGAAAAACACGGCAATACATACCCTTATCCACAGTAAACCGCGATTCTACGTTCTTCAGATTAGGAGTCAGATCTGGTGCTGATCTCAAAAGTCCGAGGATCGTCTTCGAATCGAATGACTCAGAGCTATCGGCGAGCTTCGCAAGGCCGCGGCCAAGTTTCTTGAAGGCCTAGGAGGCGAAAGGGAGTTAACATCAGAGATTGCACAGATCTCGAGAATGGTATATCAAGCGGGGGTGGTTCAGAAGGCCAGATATCCATACATCAAACGCAGTCCACTTGATCCACGGATCTGATGCGCCCATAATACAGATTCATTTTGCACGGGAAGATACGTACCGCCAGCACCTTGACAAAATCTTTGACCTTGCAGTTATTTGCATGAATCCTGGAAACGATCCGCTCCAGATCGGGGAGTCCTTTTGCGAGTTCGGTAAATTCTTGCTCGAAAGTTGCATGTGAAATGAGGTCCTCCACAGCATCCAAGCTACGGAAGAGTGTATCAACACTGTCACAATCTCTCTGACCTTAAGGAATGCTGTACCGTGCATTGATATCTTTAACTTCCCGCAAAGGAACACACAGCCAGATCCTAAACAGTCGTTTACCTGCATGGTGCTTCAATACCTTCTAGAAGAAATGGAAACGCAAAGCCCACCAAACGGCGTGATGCATCTCCCCAGGAGTTTATGCAACGATCCATCTTCTGTACCTTCATTATTGAGCAGAACCTGCGCCACCACATCAATCACTGCCTGCAGGTAAGACTAATGAATGACGAAATGACACTCACCTCAACGTGGGCAAGCGTCTGCCCATCTAGCACAACGCTGGTTCCTCTCTTCATTGGATCATAGACGTCAAAGTTCCGCATCGTAAGAAGGTCCTTGTCAATGTTCAGCTGACGGAGGTACCTATTTATAGACGTAGCATTCATGACCTGCATTATCTTTGGGACTTCCGAGATACTCACCACATCAGCGCGCCCAGGGCCTCCATCGCAGCACGGTAACTCGCCATGTCCCGAATACACTGTGGGACAGCGCTCGATAACTCGGCATCCTCATCCATCGCATCTTCCTCGCCAGCATTAGCCTCAGAAAACATACTGTTCAATTCGTTAATCGTCTGCGGGTAAGTAAACCCTTCGACGTCCCGGAGGCTGGTCCACAAACAAGACCCAGGGAGGATAGACTTCAGTAGGCGTGTCGTTTGCACTGAAAGGTTCCCCTATTACAATAGAAAAAATCTTTCTGGAAAGTTGAATAATATAAAGACGATCAGACCGACCTTAGTGAAGATCACTTCCTTTGGCCGCAGCTGTCTTATCATCGTCTCCAACTTCGTCGTGCATACATCATCCTCAAATGCACTCAAGCTAAACTGGCTCGTGGCGCTATCCAGGACGCAGATTCCGAAACTGCTCATGCCATCCTTCCCGTCGGCAGACTCCCGCAGAGAAATACAATGCCCCGCTTGCTCATCTGTGAGGAGGTCTTCGTCCACAAGCGTCCCGTTTGTGTATACTTTGTTGAGCTCCCTACGGACGATCTTCTCTTTGTCTTTTCCGCCAGGGCCCTTCTTGCCCTTGTCCTTTGCAAGGCGCATCTCAGCGCCAAGCGCCGTCTCTGCTTGATCCACACGGCCGACTTTGTAACCTGTATCCAAATTGTGTGCTCAACTTGCCAGTACGGAGAATATCAACATATACGTACCCTTGCCGAGGAATTTGCTAGTGCGCGGGGCTTAATGAGCAATCAATCACAATTGTGAGGGAAGGACTTACGCGGCCCAAAAGTTGAAGCTCATCTCAGGTACGCCGACCTAACAAGTCGTGCATCAGTGGTCTAAAGGGAAACGGGGCAGCGAAATTCACCATAGACATCTTCACGCGCTGAGTGAGTTTCAAGTCAAACTCCCGGTGCCCGATCCGCGCATCATCTTCATACAGCTAGGTGTGGGTGAGTACACAGACCTAAAAGTTCCAAGCAATGCCACTAGCTCACCTCTAGGAATTTTCTACAGGCAAAATGGCCATGAGCATCAGTATGAAGAGAACGAGCGGATAACACACCCTTTCTGGAAAAACAAAATCTAGTAGGAAATACACACATCAGCACAGTTCAAATATAACTGGATTAACACATACGGTGTCGAAGTGATCCTGCTTGATCTGTAGAAATAACGAGCGTCAAGAACACCCTCATAAAGCATTACATCCCGACGTACCTCCCAAAACTGTAAAAGCATCGCAAAAGCGTCAAAATAAAAACAAAGAGCAACCACACCTGTGTTTCAAACGGCGAAAAGTCTGTCCATGATTTCTTCGGGATGTACAGCGTGCGCGGGTCATATCCAGGCTCGCCGGGGCGAACACCGTCTTTCTGTGGATTGTGTTAGCAATATGAAGCTACTAGACAGCACTCAAGAAGACAAAACGAAGACTATGCCGCATATATCCATTCAATTGAAGGAAATATAGCATGGGTGAGTTCGAAAATGCTTCCACCCTCCATAAAACGAGTGAGGCGTTGAAAAGCAAGGCGACATATCTCCCTGGAACAAAACTATTGGGATCACTCACATCCCGCACATCGACCAAAAAGAAGAACGGATCCTCGTTGGCCTTTTTCTCGGTCTTCTTCTCTTGTGCACGCCGCTCTGCCTTCGTCAAGAACATAGTGTTTCCTCCCAGTCCGCTTCCGCTTCTTGTTTCACTGCCAGCTCCCCCGGACTTCTTCGGGGACGGACGCTTTGGCTTCGCGGATTTCTTCATGGGAGCATCTGATTCCTCGCCAGACTGGTCGTCCGAGGCAGCAAACTTGGACGACTTTGAGCGCGAGGAGGCGCGTGACGATGAACGCTCGTGCTCTGAGTCAGAGTCATGGACAATAAAGTCGTCGTCGTCAGAAGCTCTCGATTTCTTCTTAGATGCTGATCATGTTCAGATAAATCTGGGGTCGAACATGCAGCTACTTACGTTTGGCAGGCAACTTGCGGAACTTAGTCAAGCGCGATGAGAACTGCGAGCGCACGTCTGCGTCCTCGTCTTCCTCGTCGGAAGTGGGAATCGAGGGTGTAGGCGCGATACGCGGTTTCTTCGCGGGCCCACGTGAAGGAGAGGATGTGTCATAGCATCCAGGGGATGAGGTGCGGTATGTAGCTTGTGTCGTGCGCTTCCCTGAAAGACCCTCGTCCTCCTCATCCGAGTCAGCTATAACAATCTTGCGCTTTGTTAGGCGCGTCTGTACGGCAAGGGAAGTTGGAATATCAGAAAGAGTCGCACAGCATTTTGAAGCGATTGTAGAACGCTCACATTAGCACTCTTCGTAACCGACGCGTCCTCGTCGTCTGATAACATGTCGACATCTATAGGAATGGGGTCCGAGGTCGGTGGAGTGTCCTTGCCGCTCTCTGCATCGATGTCGGAGGATAGTCTTGAATCTGGTGTCTTGGGAGTAAACTTTGGTTTTGTTTTAGCAGCCAAGGAAGTCTTTGTCGACCCAGAGGAAGTTTGAGTCCCTGGTAAAGTGGAACTTTTTCGCGCTGGCGTCGCACTGGTCGCGTTCTTTGCTGCTGCAACTGAACTTGACAGGCCAGGTTTCGCAAAAAAGTTTATAAGACTTTTCTGCGTCATGCTATCGTTTGACTTTTTCTTTGCAGGCGTCGGTGCCATCTTGACGTGTTTAGGTTTTTTTGGAAATATTGCCAACAGTTGCTTATTAGGGCGCGTCGGAGCGCGTTTGTACTTGTTTGGTGCTTATATCAGTAACTTACTTACTAATTTGTAATCAACAGTACTCGGCATCACGGCACGCTGCAACTCTTATTTTGGCCGTGCACTTGGTCTTCACAAAGTTCACATCTTCAGTGTTTCAGGCAGATTCCTGCTCCTCCTCTCCATTCATTCCCCATCACGCTCTTTTTTGCAATGAAACAAATTTGTCTGTTTAGTTCTGCACTTGCTTTCCTCACTTCCGCTGTCTTGGTACAGGCGGCACAACAGGGTGCTACTTGGTCGGTTCCCACTGTCACAAATTTCATTGCGCAAGGTTGACTCGGCTCCAAATATTGTGTAGCAATTCGACGAACCCATGTTCATCCCAGTATCCTTGTTGCAGTGCGTCGCACAATCAACATATTCTTTTACTTGAAATTTATATCCTAATTCCCCATAGGTGAATACGGGTTCTGCGGTGATGGATATGTGCGTTCTATTTTATCTGTCTCAGCATGCTGTTCAATCTTGCCAATCTGTAGTACTGTCTCGGAGGGTGCAACCCCCTTGCGTCTAACACTCTCAACTCATGCAAATCCAGCCCTATGTGTGAGAATGCTAACGTCTGTCCATCTGCTCTCCTTTCGCGCGAGTGGATCTAACGCCAATTTAATATTTAGTACACGCTTTCGGATACCTCTCGCATCCTTAGTAATTATACCTACTTCAATGGGAATGCCTCCGAGTATGGTCAGCCTTAGGATGAATTATCCTTTTAATGGTTTCACTCATGTGCACTTCTTGTTTGTTACTTTCAGACTGGGTTGTGGAACAGGGGTCGATTATAAATACTACATCCAACGGCGAGGCTGCAATCGCCGTCCTCCTCACTGAGACCGGTGGTGGTACTCTTCTATCTTCAACCAGATACGTGCATTACGGTCAAATCACGGCTAGATGTGAGTGTTCGTTTTTTCAAGGAGCTTTGTAGTATAATCTCTCGTTCCATTTTCGTTCGTTCGCCTTGTGGATTCGTTTCTCTTTCTCTTCCCTCTTTTGACCTGGGTATCTTAAAATGCGCTAACATCGGTTTTTTACCTAGTAAAAACTGGCCGCTGGGCAGGCGTCGTTACTGCATTCATCACAATGTCTAGCATTAAAGATGAGATCGATTGGGAATTCCCTGGCAATCAGACAACCACTGGACAGACCAATTATTTCTGGCAGGGGGTCATTCGTAAGTTTCTTACGGTTGTCTCAATCCCGCGGAATGTGTTGATGTATCGTACCTCTTCCCCATACGCCCCCACCCGGTTTATTGCTATCAAAAGCTGCACAAACTGCCGGTGTAATTGAGACTGGTCTCACAGATACTTATTCCAACTGGCATGATTTCACTGTAAGTCTTCGGTTTTGTTCAACTGATCGCTTCATGTGCGATTTCCCATTTCGGTGAACACGTTACGTACGCTTTTGCAGTTCAGTTCATGAGCAACGAAAGTGCACGCGTTTTCAGTTGATCACTCTGCTTGTGTGACAACTTTTCCGTCCTCGATATCTTGGGTTGTGTGTAATCTCCTCGAAATGCCGCCTGGTAGGCGATGTCAAAGACTATCAGCTTCTTTGGTTCAAACCCCTCACTGCTTCTTTTGGTCTCTTATCTCAAAGAACATACTAACTTCGTCTCCCCGATAGGTCGATTGGCAACCTGACTCGCTCACCTTCTTAGTGGACGGAAACGTGACGCGCACGATTACAGCCGTTCAGACCACGAACAACGCGACGGGCGTAGTCCAGTTCCCCAACACACCCAGTCGCATTCAGTTGAGGTGGGCGTCCATTCATTTCACGCTTCTTGCTCTTGGGTCAAAATTACGGGGAGACATTTCTGACACCTACCTTGCAGTATCTGGCCGGCCGGTATCTCTACCGAGCCTCAAGGCACGGTTCAATGGGCCGGAGGCATGATCAACTGGAACGACCCCGACTATCTCTCCGCTGGTACGTCTTTTTGAGCTTCGCCCTCCACCCCCTACAGTTCTGAGATTCTTCCGCAGGCCACTTCTACGCGCTCTTCCAGTCTGTCTCAGTACAGTGCAATGACCCCGCCACTCCCAGTGCCTCCGACACGTCTTATGTGTACGGTACCAACTCTTCGCTGGACACGCCCAGTATCGCGTTCTCGAATGCTAGCACGATGATTAACGGCGCGCCTGCTTTGATTGGCGTGAGTGCCAGTGCGATGACCATGTGGCTCGGCGTTTCGGTGGCGCTCGCCCTTGGTGGCTTGGTATTGTAAGCCGACATCAGGTGATGGATGTCGAAGCTTGTTCAAATTGTCCCGGTGGTTGTTTTTGTAGGTGCTTTCTTGTATGGCTACTATGTAATATTTCAGGATACCCCAACATACGTAGTACAAAAAGTACGCAGACTCTTGTAAAACGCGCTGTCAAATACGTAGATATCGTTACAGGCCAATTACAGGCAGTTTGTTATCAAAAGTCCGTCTCAAAATACACTACTATTGTTCACATCAGGCTCCAAGACTATTAAGCTCTCGTCCAATACCTCCCTCCATGCTTCCCGTTCATAAAACTCAAGCTCGAGATCATGCATCTCATCCACAAGGGCATCAACCGCCTGCTTGATTGTCCACTTCCTTTCTCCTTCCTCTTCTAAATGCCCTCCAAGCCCAATCATATCATCCACCGTGCCAGTACTCTCAAATGCAGCTGGCATATGGCTTTCGAACGCTGCAGGCAGTGGTAACAGCAAATTATAGCCCATACATGCCTGCACAAGCCTTATTCGGCGGTATGTGGCACGTACGAGAGACGTAGTTTTCACCACCATTGATATCGTCAACATGCGCACATCCTCGCTAGACGATGCCGAGCGATGCAAGTCTGGTATTGTAGGACCGAGGTGAACGATGCGCGGCTGTGCACTGACCGGCGATGCAGTGGGGCTGCGTTCAAACCCTGCCTTGCGTGGCGTGGATTCTAGCATAGGAGGGCGTAGCGACATATGGCCTGTATTAAAAGAAACTGATGGCGAACTGCTGATGAAGGGCGACACAGTGGAATACATGCTTGATAATCTCTTCCTCGGCTTAGAAAAGACAGACGAAGGCCTATGTGCAGAAGAGTGATGTGAATCATTCTGGAAGCAGCGGAGCTGCTCGTCGAGAATGGCGGCTTTTTCTTGTACGAGCAACTTCAATTGGAGTGTGAGAGGTGTGCGGAAGCGAGAAAGGAGCTCGAGAAGAGACCAAAGGGCGTAGTCGATGACTCGTGGCTTACCCGGGGGAGGAGACGGGCGTCGGGCCCTAAAGGATCCTGACGGTGTGAGAAAAGAATCCCGAGCATTGAAAGGATCAACTGAAGTCGTACTAAAACTCAAGTGAGGCGAGTGGGGGGAAGATGGCGCAGATTGCTCAGATGATTCAAGGGCAAACAACGCATCTCCATCAGAAACAAGAGATCTAAAGAAAGTAGCAAGACGGGTCCATATTGAGGGCAGGGACGCAGAGAGGTCATCTCCAGCTCTCACGATAATCATCTTGATGATTTGAATTGCAGCTACCAGCGTCAAGACCTGTTCTTTATGTGATGATCCAGAACGATGCTTGTCGTCAGATTTCCTTCGCTCTAGCGAGGAGGTTGATTGTCGGGACCGGTCTGGTTTTTTACAAGCCGCCATCGCGTAGGAAAGAAGCCGCAACCATGCACTGGTACGGGCTGCACGCAGCCATGTGTCATGGTCTCCCACCAGCGACGCTGAAGCAGACGTTTCAAGCGAAAGAACGAGCTTGAAAACGACGCCGGACAAGAATTTATGTGATGGGAGCTGTTTCTCGATCTCAGCAATCACGTCGGCCTTTCGAAAGGAGATGGCTGTGGAAAGGAGCGACACCAAGGAAGATTCCTTGTGTTCAGAGCTCCAAGCTGCTCGAGACTCTAATCCACTCCTGCAGATTTGCGTTACTACCAAATCGGAGAGTATGATGTCGTTGGTGAATTGGTTGTCAGAGGTCAGATGAGATATGGCCTCGTAAATACCAGCAAAATTGATAGCCGACGCATAGGCGCTTATGATAGGAGCAAGGTTCTCGAGAAGTGCAATTGCTTCCTTGGAACTAGGTGTACGTTCGACAAGACTGGTCTTTGAATACTGGTATAGGAAATCGACGACTTCATCTTCTGTGTGCGATGCTTCTCGCAGAAGAATTCTCGCGATATCGAAAAACTTCTCTGTTGCAATGTTGGGCAGCTGGCCTCCAGCTTTAACGAAAGCGAGCGCCAATCCGAGATATTCTATCCGCATAGTGGTGAGATCACTTGGGGCCTTCGCTTTCTTGTGGAGCTTGTCGGCCAGAGCAGCTTCCTCCTGCGATATCTCCGTAGTCAAACCGCCCATCGACTGCATCGTCAATGATTCAGGAAGCTTGACCTTCGCGGCTGCGCGCAAGATGATTGTCCCGACTGCATCAATACCATCGCGAAGCACGTTCCTGGCCGATATGGAAGCATTGTACAGTGCAGGTGTTAACAACTTCAGGAGCGATAGGAAATTCTGGGCTCTGACGATGGAAGGGTCATAACCAATGACAGTTAACAACAACCGTACGAGATTGTCCATATCGAGTGATCTCGTCTCGTACTCCTCGGGAAGGCTGATGATCAGCTGTTGCGAATCCTGGCTACCAACCCTTCGGATAGCAGCCATGAATGTTTGAGGTTTCTCATCAGCAGTAGTGACCATCAATGCTTCCTTCTCCTGCAGTCTGTTCATGTTTCGAATGCCAGAAGCATCCGGACCTGCCATCGGATTGTTACGACTCAATGAAGACAGCATCCGAAAGACGCTCTTCACCAGCCAAGAGCTATTGCAGGTCGGTTCTAAGAGGGCGTGTACCACTACGTCTAGTGTTTGGAAGACGAATGCCTGCGGGTGAACAGCGTAGAAGCGGCTGATGGCATACTCGATGGCCTGCTGGATTCCCTGATGGTGCTCTTGCTCCGTATACACTTTCATGACAGATAACATAAAGAGGGAATAGCCTCCGCCGGACGTAAAGAGACGCCTGAAGCGGGCACTTGCCACCATTAACGCTGCGGACCTGCGGTCAGATATGACCATAAGAAAAGAGTCTTGGCATACCGATCAGTGACTGGCTTACAATCCCAATATCATCTCCATGTCTGAGCAAGATTCGATTCAGACCATCTATGAAGATGGTCAGCTCACTGCGATCGCTAAGATGCCTCGACATGGATCTGAAAATCTGGGCTATGAGCAGGAGATGGCTCCGCGAAAGCATCAAGGAAAGCGTGGTTAATATTGGCTCTGGTTCATCCCATTGTGCAAACTGCCGCGGTACAAAATCTGGCAACTCCAAAAAGCGTGCGGCTGACAAGGCGTCTGTCGAAGGCAGAACGATGTGCTCCATGGTCTTCCGAATAACTTGGACATCCTGAGGACTTCGCTTTAACATCGATAGAAACAACTGATTCTGAGCCACGCGGATCATTGTGATTGATATCAAGGATGGGGGAATCTCGAACGGACTCTCACTGAGAGATAAAGCTTTCGGAAACATGGGGCCAGATGGAGACGACGCCGTGAACCACAAGGATCCTGATGGAATGAGGAACAAATCCATCTTCGCTCGCCGAATTTCCCTGATGGACATCTCGCTGACTTGCGTGACCAGGTTCGACAACAGAGCAGCAGCAAGAGCGAAGTCGCGAAGTGCGTCGGTCGAAATGACTTCGCGAGCAACGAATTTAAGGTATCCTGCAAGATGGTTGAATGTATAATGAGCCATGGCGGGAGGGAGGTGCTGATTTAGATGCAATAACCCTCGGACAGCTGTCGTGGCCGCTTCTTCATTGTTACTGGCAAGCAATTCGAGGATGGGTCGAATAAGAAGAGCAGGCTCGTGCCGTAGTAAATCCATGACACTGTCACGAGCCGCGCACGAGACGTCAATGCAAGAATCGAGAGTCAGAGAGACCAGTTGAGGGAATAGAGTCCCGAGTGCAGGAACAAAGACCGCGCGGCGCTTGACACCACGGCTTGTAGGATCTGATGATAGTCTACTGAGGTGGCCATCAGAAACATCACTATTGGAACGAGGTTTGGTTGGCGTGGATGCCGGGGATGATAAGGGTGAAGACTGAAGGCGTTCCGTGGCGCCAGCGGTTTGATCTTGAAGAGTACTAGGCAATAGTGACAATGGTGTCCTCACCCATTCGCGTTTCTGGTCCGTTGGTCGTTTTTCATCCAACCATCCCACTTCGGCTAAGCGTTTACGCAGTTCTTTGGGCATATCTTTGTTACCATCATCCTCCTGCTCTGGGACAAATAGGCTTGAACCGATGTCGGTTGGAACAAATGGCACTGGGTCACGAGCTAACTTGAATGGTCGACGATGGGTCTTATCCGACAAAAAAGGTTGAGACAGGATCTGGAAGCGCATGTTCACTAGCATGTCCAGGCGTTGGATTGCAGTGATCTTTATAGCACTGTCTTCACTGTGAAGTCAATGTTAAGACCAGCGGAACCAAGTAAGGTTCTAACTCACTTCCGCAAGTCATTCCTGATGAGTTCAAGTATGCTGTGTGGGGCCTTCTCTGCATACTGCATGACCAGAAAAGAAGCCTAGAATACTCCTTTGAGAACCATCGCTCGTAATTCTAGGTAGGGCACGCACCGAAAGCACTGCCTGCGGTTCCGCCCAGTCAAAACATCGTGCCCACAAGGAAGGTCCCATGAGCAAGTAATCTTCTGGTGCAAGGCAGGCGGAAATCACCACCAATAAATTGAGGGCTTGGCGGGTGAGGGATCGCGGCATGGACGTCAACAACAGCATTCTCTCATGCAACACATCCATGAGGATAGTCCTACGTTCAGTACCGTCCCCAGAAACATCGTTGGCGCTGGACAACAGCAGCATTGTGCTTCGGCGCTGTATTTTTCAGCATCAAGACAAACAAAGTGAAATGAAAATTCTACCTGGTAAGATACTCGAAGGCTGTCCTGAGTTGAAGCGTAAATATCTTTGACTTTGCCCAGCGCTTGCGAGACGTCATTGAAGACGTCATCATCATCAATCAAAGATCTATCTTCATCCACCACAGCTCCCATATGTGACTGTAACAGCCAACCAATCGTTGATTGCAGCCAAGTCGGACTTCCTAAGTTTCAACCCTCAGTCACAACAGGGAAAAAGATAGCACATACCGCTTTACAGATCGCGTAAGTAATCTGATTTCTGTAAACAAAATCAAATAGAGCAAGCGCATGGAGAGTGGTAGCAGAGCAGCTCGTTCCTGTATAATGTAAATTAGACCATGGACCATCCGTCGAAACCGAAGTGTTTCCTGCTTACTTTCACTTCTAACAACATGCCTAAGCGCGCTTCCAGCATACTGAAAAACTGGGTTGGAGCAACGGCCGAGTCATCAAGGTGCTGTAAATTGAGTTCGGCACTGTCGAAATTATGTCAGCTTAGGATTGACTTACCGAAAAGTCTTTGCTGATTCGTGGTACCGCCTTAGCACACGCAATCAACTCAACTAGTATGATCATCTGCCCAAGCCTTGCGTGCGCCCACTTCCTCTTGGACCCAGATTGTAAGACGACAGTAGGTTCGTTCATCAACGCTACCAATATCATCTCTGTATCTCTCGTCCAGAAGTCGGGAAGGAACGCCGATACAGCAGCAATAACTCCAAGTTGATGGCCGATCGTGAGCGCCTTGGAAGATGCTGCACAGGTGAAAAGCGGTTTGAAGAACACTTGAGGATATGTGCGTGATGCCTTGTCTAGGACGCCCGTGAGTTTCGGATAGTGCAGAGGTGGCGGATCTGTGACTATTCTCTGATATTTTATCAATGTACACCTCGCTAACGTTAGCGAGTCGGAACACCTACCTCTTGCAAACAGGGTATGGACAATGTGAACAGCTGACCGCGAAGCTCATCTGGTAAGTGAAAGAGTGCAGTCAAAATTCTGATTATTGTGGGCCATTCACCCTCAGCAATCCGTTCAAGGAGGAACCGTGAGCCATCTTCCTTTAGAGTGATACTAAAAAGCACATACAAAAGATTGCATCATCTTTTCCAATGATGTCTTCCACTCAGACATTTCCAGCAACTGCGCGGTGAAACCGCAAATGACACCGAACATCTCGTGGGTGACCCTCTCAAGGCAGAGCAACTCGATCAGGAGCCTAGACACGCTGGCACGGGCATCCGATGCCCGTTTCCCGGTCAGACACGTCATGTCAGGAACGACACGCGATTTCAGGACATGCAAGACGCCCTGCGTGTCCGGATGCTCCGACTTTACGGACGCACAAAGGAGAGTTGCAGCGTGAGCGAATGTTATGACAGCTCGAGAACGAATAGCTGAAATCATAGGGGGAAAGGATCCTGAGACGGGCAAAGGTGTCCAAAACTCCTACGTATAATTGGTTGTTCAGCTATTGCCCAGCACGCTAAAGAGGGAGGTTATACCTGGAGGAGTTCATGCAAGACCTTGCGCTTCATGGTTAGAGGTCCATGATCAAGACACCGGACCAAGGCTTCAGTGACCAAGGCCTCCCTGACTTCCGACTGGCTCTCACCGACTAACATCACTGGAGAGCCATCGACCTCTGCTGCAGCGAGAAAGCCTGCTATGCTCCCACACGTCCCGCCGCGAAGTTTCGAGATGATGTCCCTTAGAATAGCCGCTTCTCGGTCTTCCTGTATCTGGAGCAACGTTATAGCTAGCGCCTGGACTAGAGAAAGGAACGTATGAGCACTCGGGAGTTCGATGGGGCCAGTGCGGGGGAACAGGAGCGATGTAAGAACGCTGAGAACGCGAGTCCGAAGGAAGGATGGTACGGATGCAGCGTCGCAACACCAGATACATCTCTCGATAGTAAGCTACAAAATCGTGAGCAGCCTGAACAGGCAAGGCGCATAGTCGTGCCACGTACATCATCTGACGTCGCTTGCCAAGTCTGGACAACAACCTCGAAAGCTTCGATTGCAGTCCACCGCTCGTCGTCCACATTCTGATTGCTCTCGCTCGATAAAAACGGCGTCAACAGAGCGGAAAGAACGAGAGTTTCGTGAGGAAGATAATTCGAGTTCTTCGACGCATAACGAAGGATGGTTTCGTGCAGCGTCACGACAGGCAAGGAGTTCTGTACTCCTGACACTGTGGAGGGAGGCCTCTTCATATAAATTCCTTTCTGAGTTGTCTGAGTCTGCACCATAGTACTCCCAGTCACGAAAGAGTTCAGAGTCGGACTCGACACGAAGGGGAGGTGCAACGAAGAGCTGACTGTGCCTAATGGCCCATCTCGCTCATTTTTGCTCTGTCGTGATGGATCCGGGACACGAAATGACCAACAAACTTGAAGTAGCTCTTCTGCAAATCGACGGGACTCGTCCACTGCAGCCTCACGTGCATACTCTACAACCTGTCGGAAGCCAAGCCGCGGAAAACGAGATGGCTTGGGTGTCTGTGATTGGGAAAGGTTTTGAGATATCTGCGCAGACGGAGGAGGCGAAGCTGGATGAGACGCTGCCAAAACATGTTGCCGCAGCTGTTCCCAGCGGACCTTTGAAGGTATCCGAGTCGTAGAGTTCCCTGAGTCAGATCGCTCAGTGACAGGTGGCTGAGTGTTGGAAGATGAGCTTGATGCCTTGAAAGCATGGGAAAACGCAGGGGAAAATTTCTTTTTCAAAGGAGGGATGGAAA
Source organism: Suillus weaverae (assembly GCA_016767475.1). Lineage (NCBI taxonomy): Eukaryota > Fungi > Basidiomycota > Agaricomycetes > Boletales > Suillaceae > Suillus > Suillus weaverae. The sequence continues at coordinate 52,414 of MU179328.1, read as the reverse complement.
TGCCACCTGCCACTGACCGCGCCGGCCTTTGCTCTTCGACTATGTATGACTTTGGAGACTCGACTGGAGGTTCTCCCATCCAAGTTTCTGATTCTAAGCCATATTGATCTAAAAACGGGTCGCTGACGTTGCCCTTCTCACTGGTACCGGTGAGTTGCAAGGTCGAAGTTCTGGACGGAACATGAGCATGAACTTCCTGCGAGCTGCCAACGTCTTCCGTGACAATGTCTGGCAATGGTTCGGGCTGCCGACTCTTGCTTGATGATCGAGAAGTCACCTTCTGTAAATTGGAAGAATGTAGATGTCTCTGTAAAAGTCTTGAGCCAGTTGGACGACTCGGACGCGAATGCAAGCCCTGGTTTCCTGACATTCGGAAGGATGCTTTTCACCCTTGAAGTTCTACAGTTATAGTGTAGTAAGCTGCCTGGACCACTGAGTACTTGTGTGAGCAGGAGTGCTCAGCGTGGAACTCTCGCAAGGGTGGCTAACTTGAAGTAGGTGGCCCCAACATCTACTTACATAAAAACCTTATGATAACCTTGAGTGGCGTCTACCCGCGTGCATCTCGCGTACGTGGTTCTGGCGTGACAGGGCGCAAACGTCTGCTGGAGGCCGATTATACTAACAACTTTGCTTCTGGAATACTCCAAGTCTTTGCTCCATCTCGCTCCATCTCTTGGCGCGTCATGCCATCATGCAGTTGCCATAACTTAGACAACGCTATTCATACACCCGCAAATAGGTGGGCTTCCCATTCTTATCAGATACTAGAGGTAAGGGCTGTGGCTCAGGCATACCTAATTGGATAACTAGTATCATAGCGACACTAGCTCGCGATTCATATCATCTTTCTCTCAACAGTACATTGGACAAAACCCATGATTATAAGCCCCTACAGGACGAACAAAACAGCGATTACAGAGAGACGGAAGACAGACGTCATTACTAATTATTATCAACACAAGGATGGAATGTCATCTCGACACGAACGGAATTCCGAGACTGAAAAGTGTTTAGCAAACGGACGGCAAAAAATATGAATGACATACTTAAAAACAAGAATCGATAGCATAAAGACTAGTGCACAGGTGTTATCTATTGGCCCAGAAGACGTCTGAATCTATTTCTTGAAGGTAGTGAAGCATTAGAATTACGAAGAGCACGAATGGGTGATATAGTGAGTCCATCCAGAAGAAAAGTGGATCGATCAAGCATAGAAGAGTGGTGTGAATTGTGCAGGTGTGTTCGCGCGTGTGAAAGAAGAGAACGGTGCACGAGAAGGCCTGTATGGGCGAATATCGTTACTCCAGCTGCTTCGAAGGGATTAGCTTTGTCTATTTGAAGATAACAATTCTACCTCGAGCTTGTTGCGGAGCTGGATCTGGAAATTGTATCGGTAACATGAGCCCTGAGGTGATATGTAACAGGGTGGGGCGCGAATGAGGCAGCTTGAAAGGTATCGCTAGGAAGACCGGGTGGGGAGTAGAAGTTGACAAACGAATCGTGCGCAACGCAGCTAAGACCGGAAGCCAAGGGTGGTAATTGGCGAGATCCAAAGACAAAAGGAGCAGCACAGGGATTCAATCCAGCATCAGATGTTTTCGGTAGCATGGGAGACTGGGCATACGCAGCAGCAGCAGAGTCAACCGAATGGATATCATCTTGGATGAATCGGACTTCCAGGCGTGAGGTCCCATAGAACTGTCGTTGAAGTGCATCTTTGGCTTCCTGAGCATTGAAGATATCCACGTATTCGACTAGAGCGCTCGTAGTTCCATTGCCGAGCGTAGTAGAATCCATGAGCTTTACCTCCTTAATGGGACCGAAAGGATAGAACAGAGGGTGCAAGTCACTGGCCTGGGCAAACAGAAGGGTCGGCAAGTTCGATACCAGCAGCTTCGAGGAAGGTGCTAATGAGATATTCCATTGTTTGGTGGCGTATTGGGGCGAACTGATGGTCGAAGGTGCGGGGTGGTGATCGAATTCCATGTCCGGAAGTGACGAAGGGTTCGAGGATGCCAGCATCATCGTCCGGTCTGCGCCATCTAAGAAGCCTGTCACGAAGGATAAGCAAGACATATTTGCAACTGGATTTAGCTTGCACCTTGAGAACGTTGTACAACGGCCCAAGATACATCAAGGGTGTGTCCTCTGCGGTATGTCGGTAAATTAAGCTTTTAACCTCGAAGTAAATGCTCTAATACTTCATTTGGGTTCGCGAGAGCGCATTCATCGCACGTTTGGCTTCCTCATGAGATGACATTACCACAAACCCGCGACGGCGAGATGCGTTATCGACAGTAGCGAGAATCACGGCGTGCATGACAGTGCCGAAACGCGAAAACAAGGCGGAAAATTCAGGCCTAGTGAGTCGTAAGCATGAAAAATGTGGGGGCAAGAATATGCACACTTGGTGAGATCAAAGGGTAGACCGAGGACGTAGAGATTTCGACGCGCATCTGAATTCTTGCCAGTACTTGGAGACGACGTTTTGTTATTGGTGGCGGGTGTCACGATGCTTTGAATGGCGCATATATGCACTATTCAGTTTCCCCATATTGAAAAGCACTCACATGGAGGATCCACCTATGTTATAACCAGACATACGCAGAGCTTTCCTGTCATGAGGTCAGTCGGTATAGTCAGGTGAGAGCATACAAGTCTTGCTTAAAGGCATCGTGTGTGAGAAAACATAGCACGCAGTATGGCATGGTCGTTCCATTACGATGAATCTCCGCACACTGGACAGGACCTATGTGGGATACATAACGTGATCTGGTGCAAATAGGAAGGTCAGAGCACGAACCAGCAGCGCTACTAAAAATGGATTCGATGTCCTTCAACTTGACTGCGCATACAGTTAGACCAGCTTTTCCCCGCGCATTTAGACCAACCATTTTCAGGGATATTCTCAACCTTGATAGCAAATGTATCGCGAGTCATGGGGGATGAAATTAATACTGTAATAAAAACAAACGATTGTGCTCGACAAGAAATAAAAAGGAAAAGTATGATGTCTAGGTTGTCGTAAGTGACACGAAACCTGCAGCGATGATGGAAAGAGAACAAGAAAGAACGGCAAAGTCCGTGAGCAGTTTGGTTGTATTTTGTACGCGACTACTCACGTGAATTTAACATTTGCGGGGCCGTGTCATCCAGCTGAGCGCTGAGACCGAGGGGCCATCGGTTATCTGAGTAACAAGCGACAAGACAAACTGCAGAGACCCATCAAACCTATACCATTAGATTGAATCCAGGTTCCAAGCATGTCCAGGAATATCCTCCTCCACCCAACCCTGCCAGCCTGGATCCAACTAGCGCTAAGACGCGCAGGTTACGAAACACTCGACGATCTTTCCAGCACTTCCGCAGAAGGTCTTTCTAAGGGTGCGTAGCATGTTCATTTCCGCCGATCTGGTTGGAAGAGTATATAACCCCGCAGAACTGGGGATTGATATCTCCGACGCTCAATCCATAATCACCGCATCACAGCGGCCTCCAGGACAGCCTTTGAGCCAATCCTTGGCTTCCTTGATATCTAGATCACAGATTTTTGCGTGCAGCTACGCTGCTGTAAACACGGCACTCGGTGGCGGTCTTCCGAGGGGACGTATACTAGAAATATCTGGACCCCCAGGCAGTTTCAAAGAAACTCTTGCACTAGATTATGCTCGAATTTTCGTCGAGGCAAATGAGGAGGTGATATTTATTGGTAATGTATTCTGCATTTGACGTGTCAGTCCACCTTTCTGAGAAATTGGGTGTAGATACCCAAAATATGACAAGCCTTGCTACGATCAAGAAAACCTTCTACAGTGCGCAACACGTCACGCATTTCCGCAGGAATAATAATGAAATAATAATAGATTCCTCCGCGGCTGCTGACTACCAGGACCTTATTCGTTATACGCACCTTCATACCCTCCCAGAACTAATGACATTCATACACAACCTACTATCTGAAATTCACGCAAAGGTACGCAGCCAATCGATAACGTCAAAACTAGACATGAATAGTCGGATAGACGGGGCTTCTCGTTCTCAATTCAATTTCATTTCCGTTCCTATCTCATCCAGATGTTCAGTCCTCTAAACGGACCGCGCTGCTGGAGAAGATCCATCAGGTATTTTTGCAAGCAAGTGCACTGAATAATCTGACAGTGAGAGCAAAGAGCGCCTCGCCATGATCAGTCGTCTCATTCCAATCACAGATTATCACAACTTCCCAAATGTCAACGAAATTGCTCAATGCTGATGGCTCTCCTGGAAACTTTGAAACAGGAGCAAAGGCTGTGATGGTACCACAACTAGGTAAGCTCCACAAAACAACCATGCCACACATTGCTCACTCATATGCACAGGTTCGACCTACCTACCAAACGGCCGATCCTATCGATTGGTAATTGTACCAGAATCACGAACAACAGGGCAAGACGGGTTTGCTTAGATGGTATCCAGTGCTAAATTTTTGTGACAGAGTAGTACAGCTTCTTTCATCTCCTACGCACCCTTCAGGACAGGCCCGGCACCAATATGATCTATGTAAGTGCAGCCCGTGCATGCCACATCGATAATTTGATGACAGATGTATCGCCAGCACATCATGGAGCATGTAGCGTTCTTCACGGATCTTAGTATCCATCTTAAGCTTGAGGTGCAGTGATAACTTTGTCAGGTGTGATAATCATGTCCATCTTCCAATCATGGTCGAACATCGGCACCTGTCCGTGTTCCAGAAGTTGCTGCTCCAAAGCTAAAGCAACTTCAGATTACCAGTTAGCATTAATGTTGTTCCGCGCTACCCATGATGTACCAACCTAGTAATGGTTTCGATCGCCCAGTAGAGGAAGAATATGATGTTATGAATCGATCGTAGTAACCCTTTCCATGCCCGAGCCGCGAGAGTGATTGGTCAAAGGCAACACCTATAGCAAAAGAGGATGATCTCCACGAATCGCGTTGATGCGGCATGCATACCCACCTGGCACGAGGATTAGATCCAAATTGTTGCAGTCTGCATCGAAAACTTAGGCAACAATGAGCCTGTATGACGATTTTGCACGTAAATTTGACGCACTACTTTGGCGTTTTTTACTCGACCACTCAGGCGTCGGTTCCGGAATGCCCCATAAGCCAGATGGAAAGCTGCGATAGTCCTCTTCGGTGTATACTCGTACAAAGTCCATGTTGCCATCGCTGGATGTGATGCTAGGAACGAATAAAGTCTTCCCTGATAATTTGTATATAAACACACGCTATCAGACTGGGGCAAGAACGCACCTAGACCTCCAAGAATGTTCAGGATCAAAGAAGTCGTCTGAACCTCGGCTGCCGGCATACTAAGATAACAGCTGACAGTCTTGCATTGCTGGAATGCGGGGAGCGATAGGACTTTTTCGGCAATGGCCTGTGCTTCCGACGCAGAGCATGTTAGTCGTCAGTGGCTCAGCATCTAGTATGTGAGAGTCACATTGCGACTGGATATCAGACTGGGATAACCCCCGAAGGGTGGTGGTGATCGTCTTGCGGAGTGCTCTTTTATCAGTGCTTTGGAGGATCGACATGAGTTCTGCCTGCCCAAAAATACGAACGAAGATCAATGTTTGGTTGAACAAGTCTATTAGTATGTCGCTGGGTCCAGAGTCCAGCAAGTTGGCTCGGTTAAAAAAACGCAAATATTGCAGATCCGCGAGCAATGCTCGGTCGACGATGATGATCGATGATCGTGGATAAAGACGCGACGGGCTTAGGGCGTCTATACTCCGACTCTAGGTTGTTCCCAACCTCTGACAGTGAAAGTCTGACATGCGTTTAGCGCCCACGGAAACCACGTCCCCAGTAGCTCCATTTCCTCCAGAACCACCTGATGAACACCGCAGTCGCGCACCAGAATTTTACGGTTTTGTAGCCTGGACCTCTACATCTGTCGTGTTTGTCTTATATGTACTATGGGCCCTGCTCCCAGATGAATATATTGTCTGGCTGGGCGTGGAATGGTATCCGAGTAGGTGAGTCACGCAACTTCTTGCATGAGAAAATCACCCTTATTGCGCATCATATCGAGGGAATGGACTCTGCTTCTCCCGGCATATTCCATTGTCGTCGTACTGTTGACGTACTTTGTCTATTTTGCCATCGCTATCGCACGTACTCCAGCCTTTTCTGACCCCAGCACGTTCATTGGTGAGCAATTTCTGAAAATACTATCCGTGGCTAGAAGTCTGAACAGCAGGTAGATACCAAAGCACACCTTCCTGCGCTAGACGCAAATCAGCATTTTAAACACGCGGATCCGGATGCTATCCCTGAACTGTACGACATTCCGATCGGAATAGTCAATCGTGTGGTGTATGGACCGCGCCGCTCGCCAAATGAAAAGAGACCGTCAGGAGAAACCTTCTCAAGTAAGGCCGACAAAGTCCAAGAATCCCCTAAGATCCCGTAATTTAAGATTGCAGCGGATTCTAGAATACAAGTACTAGCTAATGGTCGTTGGATCGTAACCTGTGCATCGAGTGTCTAATATTTGATCAAAACTAATCAATTCTTTGCATTAGTAGGTAGGGCATCGAGCCTCCTGTAAATAAATACATGTCATGTGCGAATGGAACGGAACGGCTATTTTGTGGAGCGATTGAGTGGGTCGCGCCGGAAGTCATTCTACCCCACTAGAAATCAGCGCGATTTAACTCCCGAGCGGGGCGAAGACGGACCTGACTGGGGTGGTAGTGACGAGAATCCGCCTCGGCATAATCATTACTATCGTCGTAACGATAAACTGATGCCTGGTTTAATGACAATGAGGGCGCGCCTGCCGGCAACGCCATTGAGAGTACAGGGCACGTTTTTTTCGATTCGTCCCCACCCGACGATTGGGAGCCGATCCACTCAGTGACAGGTTGCGCCCTCGTGGCGAGGCTGTGCGGAATCCACCTGAGTCTTGTTGGTGGCCGGCCGGCATCGTGAACATGGTGATTTACGAGAGGCTCCTCAAACCCAACCATAAAGTTGGTGCCCTGAGATGGGCCCTCCATCAAAGAGGGGTTAATGCCGTGTGTCTTCAGATGTCGCTTGGCATTGGATCGGACTGCAAAGTGTCTATCGCACGATGGTACAGGACACTTGTAGGCTGTTGGATACTAAAAAGTCAGAATAAAGAGCGATTTGCTGGACTATGACGCACGTTTTGCTCCCGAATGAGAGTTCATGTGCGTATTCAGACCGCTGGGGCGCGGGAATATTTTAAGGCAGATGGAACATTGGTGCATTTTGGACCTTTTAGACAATCCGCTCCTTCTTGGGGTTGTATTTAGTGGAGCGAGGGAGTCAATGTTTCCATCGGTAACCCCGAAAGAAGGAATCTCATCGGGAAGATATGACGAACGCCCTTCCTTGGGAGAAGCCACCCCAATCACTGCGTTCTCTATGACGTTTCCGCAGCTTCCTGCTGCCGTCCCATCATAAAAAGAACTGGGAGACAAATGAGGAGGTGAAGGGGGCGACGAAGATCCGCACGATTCCCCCGATGCGTCTTCATCAGGATCGTCAAAGCTTTCCAAAATCCTTGCATTGTCCGGGTCTGCGACTGGCCTAAGAGACTGACGACCCAACCGAAAGGTCATAACAGATGGTATGGGTGGCTCCTGGTCAGTTACGGGAATCGTCATGCCCGCATTCGGGGGAGGCGTATGAATTTGGAAATGGGCCATCATTTGGGACATGACGAGACTCGTCTCCATGTCAGAGTCGTCAGGATATGTGTATTCCGTGGATGCGCTGTCTGGTGACGCTTGCACCCGCCCTGTGGGACTTTGGCTGCACGGATAGTCCAGTGGCTGGATGTCGAGATGAGCTGTTGGGTTTATTTGCTCGTCATCCTGGCCACTGACCCATCCCCTGCAACCGGGGAGAATGTGGGAGGTACGATGGCTAGTACGAGAGACCGGAGATGATAGAAACGTGGAAGAAGTGAAATAGTCGAAGTTTTGAGGGTCGTACTGCGCAGAGGATGGGAATGCAGAGGTTGTCCTCTGGGAAGACTCTGGATATCCAACGGACTGGGATGAGGGCGACAATTGCTGTTGGTGATCATTCACTTCAGGCTCGTTGGTGGTACAAGAAGCCATGAAGTGTACACTGAGGCCTTGGGAAGAAATGTCACCGTCACCAAGGTAGGAATATTGCCTGGAGGTGTGAGCATGAGATGACTGGATGTCCGGTAACAAATGTTCTTCGCTGTCTTCGAACGGCATAACTAGGCCTGAAATTGGACCAGGAAGCTGGGGCGCATGCCCTTGGCCTCCCATAGAACTAAGTAGTTGATGGCATGAGCTTCGAAGTAGAACAAGGATAAAGGAACGTACAAACTCGAAGGGTAGTCGACTACCTTTTTGTACCGTGGGAGGGAAGTGCGAAAGATAAATTCAGAGAAATAAGCTCTTCTGACTCGGGGCGTCCAGGGCGTTGGTATGAATCTATGTGAGGAAGAGTGCCGCTTTTTGTTTCGCCTGTAGTCAGATAAAAGCCGAAAGGCGTGTGCTCTGCGTGCGTGTCCATCAGCAAACATGAGGGCTCGCGCCTGGATCTTGCGGGGTGATATGAACGAATTGAGAGACGTGGCTTGCACCCTTTGGGTACTGAGAACCAGAAAAAGTCTACTCCCCCTTCGTTTTGAGAACTAGCCCTATTTGACGCTCCATGTCCTTTATTAGTTATGAACGGAACCTGATCCAACCCAAACAGCAAATCTTGTCAAGATTCATCGTTCCGGAAACAGCCCTGGATACCAAGCAATCGACTGAAGTGAATTAACAACAACAATGACACCGTTTGGCCATATTTCAACGAGGCAATACATTGCATAACATCTTCCAACGGCTACAAAAAAAAATCAGCATCGTAAGGCTCCAGAAGTAGAACCATTGGTAGGTAATTATACCCTGGAACCAGGGGGACGGCTACGCGGGCTTTCGCCCGATCCAAGTCTCAGCGACTCGTTGTCGTTTTTTTCGTGACTAGGAAAGAAACGAATTTACACTCCGCGACGCCTGCGTGGCAGAAGTGCATGACGTTCGCTGTTAACCTCGACGATTGGATAAAATTCCGTCTTTGCTTCTCGAAGACCTGTAAGGAGGCTGATTAGCTGATAATGGCACCAGACGCAATTGAGATTGTCAAACGCAAATAGCCCAACAAACGGTATTCCGATTGCACTAGTTAGAAGTTCACCAACAGAATTGCGTAATAAGTACTTGTTGGTACCGGAACGATTACTGGTGAAAAAAGTCCTTACAAGCAATCAAGCTCCAATGGATTAGATTCCGCTTTAATTAACGGATTAATCTCAAGGTACTACGCTACAGATTGAATGGGTTGCCCGCATGCACAGCATGCTAAACATGAACCGAGCAAATACTAGAAGAAATTAAACCAGGAGGCAAGCTAGTACTTAACTGGATGCTCGCCGACCTCATGTATTTCTCCTCCGACATCTCGGAACTTCCTCATTTCACCAACTAGTAATTATATACAGTGATGGACGTGAAATAGATATCGGAAATAACAAGCTTGAATCCAGAATGCAGTGAATTCAACCACCAGATACACAGCCACATAAGAGTCCGCGACAGATGCGGCTCAAATTGGGGGACATATTCAAAACTAATACATTCATAAATGTGTCTCGGGGATATGTATTGCATCTGTCCATAGCTAGAACCTTTCTGACTGTGTCTCAGGTGTTAAGACGCTTTGCACCTGTCGAGTGAATGGCTGCAAATTAATGAAACTTACGATGGTGGCACCTGAACACACCTAAGCTGTTCAAGCCGATTTCCTACTATCATCTCTTGCCGCTCTTCTTGGCCGAGACCAGACGGCTTACCGATCACAAATTGTGGACTATTACGGATCCCTGTACCTCCCACAGCCTTCAGGGTTCTTCTAGCCCTGGCTACTTTGGTAGACAATGGAAACCTGACCTTGGGCGGTGCAGATCCTAGCCGAGTGCGGCAGCCGGGCTGCCGGCCATCTGGAGTGATCGTGGTCTCGCACCTTCTGAGCACGGTAGTCTTCTGTGGGCGATTAGACATGTCAGATACGATAGCAATCGTCAGAGACTTTGATACGAACCGAAATGCATGGACCCTTGTTCAGGGCCCACTTATTCCACCACCCGTTGGCAACTATCTCCGTGCGTTTTGCGCGTGCAATTGCCTCGGTCACCGTATCTTCTTCAGCCGATTCATCTATGTCAAATCCGTCATTCGTACCGCTGTCTTCCGGAGTAATAGGACCAGGAGTGGAAGATGATGACGCAGGAGTGATTATATCATCGATCACATCGATATCTTCAGGCGCTTCAATGTCGAAAACATCACGCAAGTCAGGTCCTTCGATTTCAGCGGCAGAACCCATGCCATTCATCGGCGGCGGCGTTTCCCGAACGAGGATACTAACTTTCTCTTTCTTGGATTGATGCAAGGCATGTCGCGTGACTGTTCTCACTGCCATGGGGCTGGGGATGATATCAGCGCCGAAGTCGTCTCCGTCGTAATGATCATGCTGTGCGGGGTTGCACATCCGTACAGGTGAAGAGAGATCAGGTGTGGCTGATCGGAAGTAGGATGGGGAAGGTGACAGGTACCCATCTTCTTGTGTGACGGGATTCGGTGGCTCATCAAGAATTTCGTCCAATTCTTCGACTACAATAACGTTGTCGGCATGATCGGGGAGATTTTCTTTGTCAGATAGGGGATATGAGATACGTGAACTGGGCATCAGATCGTCCACGGCTTGTTCCACTTGCTGTTTTGACGTTAATGGAGAATGGAAGAACCTTGAATGTGTGAGCAGAGAAAGGTTTGTAGAAGACGAAGCCTGATTTATTTTTATCCGTTTTGCAGCGAGGTCTTCGTCAAGTATATCGACAAGTGTCCTCTTTCCGCTACCTTTACCAGGCACTGCAGTTCTCTTTGTTGGCGCGGAGTTGTTACGAGTGAGGGTAGCCTTTGGCTTTGGAGCTGTGGGAATACTGTCAAATATGTGGGCATCATCGGCACTGAGGAAGGAAATACCGAAGAAGGTAAGCAATCCGCCGCTTTCAGGCTCAGCTTTTGCTTTGCCCTTTCCTTTGACTGAGCTAGGCCGATTAACATCATTGGCCTGAAAGGGGAGGGGTTTCACTGTGCGAGGTACGAAGCTTGGATTGATATCAACCATCGGTAGAAGTGTTACTGGATCAACGTCTCCTTGAGCCAGCTTTCTCGCCCAGGCAGACTCTATGTCACTTTGAGAGAAATCAATCAGTGCTCGAGTCTCCATCAAGCGCTTGTTCGGAGACTGACCCTCCAATATACGATTCCTCTTTATCGCCCCACTTAACTCCTGGGGGGATGTCCGTCAAGTTGACCAGCCTCTCATCCAGGGGACAATAAACACGCTGGTGCAAAAACACCTTCTCCGCCAGATTATATGCCTCTAGATACCCTTTTGGCACAGACTTCTTCCCTTCAAGCCTTATAGCCCGCACGACCTGCTCCACGCTCCTATGCTTCCGTAGTAATGACCACGCAGTCTTCAGCCCGACGCCTGGAATGCTCGGCAGGTAATCACATCCGCTAAGGATGGCCATAGCCCTGAACTGAGCGTCCGACCATCCAAGAAGTGATATGCCCCCTTCAGCAGCAGTCACAGATCCAAAGTCGTCCCTCGAGATCGAGACAATAGTACTTGAAATAGAGTCCAGCTTGAAGAGCACCTTTCGACATCCGAAGACAAGCAAATCTGAGTCTTCGGTGATGATGCCATCCACAAGACCAACGCGCTCCAAATACGCCATTTGAGCATCAGCCTCATACGGTGCGACCACGTATGACACATTCTCTGCGCGCAGGGCCTAAAGTGAAGAATGTATCAGACGAATGTCTAGCCCAAGGATTGACAACAGACTTTTATGAGTTGGTACGCCATCTGAGGGGTTACGTCGATACACTTAACAAAGTATTCTCGGGCTTCTTTGTGTCTTCCCTGGGACGTTAGCGTCTTTGCCTTCGCAAGGTTTTCTTCCCTCCGCTGCTTGCGCTCAGTCTCGGTGCCCATTTTGGCCGGGAGTGGCCCACCGTCGAACACGATATACGGGCAAATTTTGTGATGACGCAGTAAGCGAACACGCTGCATAGCATAATCAACATACCTAAGTGAGAAGGTGAGCATACTGGCAACCGCGAACCAACCCCGGACAAGCAGAGAAATACTAACTTTGTGGATGATTTTCCAGTGGCTATCTCAGTGGCGCAGGAGTATACGCCTCGGTGAAGCCAGACATAAGCATCTACCGCAAGTGTTTGACCAGCGAAGTCTGAGAGGTGTTGGTGAAGCTGGATTGATTTCAACAAGGGTAGAAGCCCAGATATTCCCATGATTGTTAAATATTTGTAGTCGGGCGCATTGGGTGGCTCAGAAAGCCCTACCAGATGAGGTGCAGAGTATCGGGAATTTAAGTTGGCCGACGAGTTCTTTGGATTACTAGTACTGCCACTGCAGTAGGGACCATTATGAACAAACAAGGACAAAGAGACGCGTCGCGTTCAAACGAAACTTGACAACGCATCTCATGACCGCGACACTCAACATATCTGAGTTGCCCACGGGGTAGAATCTAGATGGCTAAACACATGTCGTCGTCATGACGAGTCATCGATCATCAAGTCATCCTCATATTGCTTGACTTTGTATCCCTTGACAGGGACATAGCCTACTTCGTTCAGGTTGCGAGTGGTCAGCATCAGTCGGTTTGCATCCTCAACTCGATCTGTCGCTGTTGGGCCATTGTGATGCACACACGAAATACTAATCTGGAATAGTGTCGAGATTGTTGTCGGGCGTGGGTGGGCCATACAGAAAGGGAGCTTATCGGTGGCCCCCAGATATCACAAACCTCTGCAGGTTTACTGCAGGTGATGTATTACATGTAATTGTTTGCGTGCTGATCGGTCCAAGCTAACACTTATTGGACAAACCTAGTACTGCGCACTTCTTCAAGGGTTGTAGTAGGACCTTCAATACAGGATTAGACCGCGCACTTCTTCGAGGGTTGCAGGGCCTTCGATACAATCCTGAACCACATGCATCCACACGAGGCACTTCGGTGATAAGCATTATCCACAGACCCGGGACTGTGGCGGACCTTTCCCGGACTGCGCAGTGTGCTTCCCTGAATATGAATTGAGTCTGGCCCCGTAACAAGCGCTCGAGAAGCACTTCTTTAAGACTAAGTGATACACCGAGATGAAAGAACTCTCTAGAGAAGTTTCAGCATACCCTCGTGCAGCAGACCTAGCCCCTTGACTCCATTCCACCATTCCTTCGCAGCCAGAAGCGCACGATCTTGGGTCTTTAACTTTAAAACACTCAGCCACTCCCCGTCGGCACAATTTATAAGCACTGTGTGTGTATGTGGGGAATACACGGCCCAACCAGGCTTAACAGGACCTGAATCATCATGTCTCCTAGAGACACTGAGATGGTGCAGCTGAAGAGTGCGTCCATCGGGCATCGTAGTCGTGATAGGACGCTGGTGTGAAATGGCGCGAGAAAGCCGGACTATGTCCAACGCAGTTTGGGATGTAAAATCAATCTGTGCATCAGAAGCGGATATTGCAGAAGCATGTAGGGTGGTAGATGAGACTGGAGGTTGTGGGATGCTACGAGCCTGGTCGAAGCATAAGCATTTAGAATCGGCCAAGTTTCCGCAGACTCACTTTCCCCAGTAACATATCCCGAAGCACTGTGACAAGCAAATCTCCTCCAGTCCGGGCCAGCTCCACGGATATCGACGGAAATGTCGCGCTTTCTGGAACAACCTACAGTACAATGAGTTATGCATGATTATTTGCTCGCCGTATTACTCGCCATGCTCTCGCAGCCCCAAATACTCCCCGCATCAATCCCTTCCTTCTTCTCCATCATGTCAATGATGCACACACCTGTCACATTTTCTCCTCGCATCAAAGCTCTCTGGATGGGTGCCGGACCTCGATATGCAGGCAGTAAGCTCGGATGAACGTTAAGTCGCTGACCTGGTGGAAAGAGACGTAGGAGCGAAGGGCGGAGAATACGTCCGAAGGAAGCTGTGACAAGAAGATGAGTTTCGCTGGCAGGGACGGAGACGTAAGCTTCGTTGGTATTTGTAAACGGTGGAGGAGGCTGCATAGAACATGAGGCCGGTTCAGCAAGAAAGAAAGTAACACGCACCATCCAACCCCTGAAGTCGACCTTTCGTCGTGGTATAGTGTGAACTGGAACCTCGAGTGATTCTCCGAGTAGTTTAAGTGGAGCTGTTGAAGCGGCCGTAGGTATGTTACCACTATGAAAAAGAATTGCATACGCACAAATTGATAAATGAGAACCCCGCCGACCAGTTTTCACATCTGCGTTAGTAGCGATTGAGATGGACTGCCAAACATCTATATTACCAGTCAACATGAACCTTGGATTGCCCACGTTATGATCTACACTTACCTTGGGCATCGTGCAACTGCTTGAAGACGTTACAAGAGAATTCGTCGCGACCGAAGAATAGGATGTCGAATGGCTGCTTTGCGGCATTACTACTGTAGAAATGGGCATTCAAGCAGTTTATAAACAGGCGTCTCCGCGTGGAATTGATCCGCGCAGGATTATAAAACGTCTGAATGTGCATATCCGGCCTTCGATGGACACCTACCCACCACAGCTCGAGAAGAGATCTGCAAGGGCGACGTATTAATTGGAGAAAGATGGATCATGGCAAGGCATCCGCCGAGCCTTCGGGTCGGCGAAGCTTTCGTCGATTTTGCGGGCACAATATGTCCGGGAGCTTGGCTACGAATTACATGCAACAGGTACTTAATAAGTAGGTTTGTTTCCCTTCATTTCACTGTACTCCTGCACATGTTCGTGCTCGTTATGTGTGATTCCAGATTACTTTTTTGCTGCGACCTTGCTCAATTGTAGTCATGCTTGTTCCTCACCCTCGCCAGCAGATCTTTACATTCAATAGAGCTTCGAGGTCTCGAGGACCAGGTTAGTGTCTTGGGCAAAACTCTTTCATTCTGCCACGTGGCAAGGCAGAACTGGCACTGCCAGATTGCTGCCAGATGAGTCGAATCTTGTCGGGCAGAATGTGGCAGGCCGAGGTTCCGTCAAGGTTCTGTACAAAGACATTGGCAATGGTGCCAGCAGCGCACAAAAATGAGTCCTCAGTAGGTAGTAACTACCTATGCGTTGTCGACCGTAAACATCGCAAAGCAGGATAATGCAGAAAAATACTTTTTATCGCCAAATTTCAAACAAGGATGAGCAGATGCAAATCGGCTCTTATCTCCATCCTCGGAAGCGGGCGCAGTTCAGAGGAGAGGCATAGAGGCTCTTATTGCGGTATTCTGAGTCACCAGCTGCGTGTGCATCAAATCACTGCTCTGACAGTCAACAGACTTTAGGTACGTACACTTAAAGATCCGTGACGCAGAGACATGACCACGCTGTATTGCTGACAGCCCTGGACGAGGTAAAATTGGCGTGGTAGAAACCACAACGAGCGTAGGTGACGACGGCGAAGGCGTCGGCATCCAGTTGACATCTGTGATTCATTAAAACAAGACACCTTCTGTTGCTTGATCTGAAGGTCTAGCAGGAGGGGGAACGCACCCTTGGGTTGGAAGGCAGTGATTGTGGGTCCCTTCTGTTTCCTCCTCAGGGTGCCAACCTCAGCATCATCTTGACGGAAAGCAACACTAGTGGATGGAGAATGAATACCATTCATATTTTCTATGATGTTGCGTCAATTCCGTGAACGAGAGGTAGATCAACTCCTACCCTTGCAATTGATGTATTGTCGAGATGGTGAATGCAGTAGCTTGGTACCGGAAGGAGCAGTAGTCCCAACCCATTGGACACAGGGTGGCGAAGCCTTGGATATGTCAGAGTCCTTTTGGTCGAGAGACGAGCACATGTCAACAATCATGAAAGAATGGTGACGTCGACGGATTGAAGAAACCCACCTGGAAGCGCCCGATCGAAACTGGTGAAGAACACGCGGACGGAACTACCGCATCATTTTCGTGATTCTGTGGGACGATGTCTTCATTAGCTAAGAACACGTCGAGGGTTTCCAGATGTCATAAGAGCATGTGAGCATCGAAATGTAATTCATCAGTGGGACTCACATACCTTGAAGCTCCATGATGCGACGTCCCACCTTCGCCATTGCTTTTGCCCGACGAGCTTCTTTGGCAGCCTGGTCCGATAACTGAACGCCATGGTGTACTTTCATGGCGTCTAACGTAAGAGAAGATACTCTGGACTGAAACACCCCAAATTTCCTTGTCATCTGTTCGCGCAAGAGTGCCACTTCTTTCTCGGTCCGATTTTGGTCTTTGACCTGGTCAACGATCTGACTACGAAGGTGATCCAATGATACATTAATCTTGGTATCGTTGATCGAGGCCAAGTCCGAGAGTTTCTGCAGGTCCTGACGCAAAGCAGTGTAGTCTTTCTTGCACTCGGTGTGATCCTGAATCTGGGTAGTAAATTGAGCGCAAAGACATTTCTGGGGAGCGTCAAACTCTTTATAACTCTGCGTGCGTTTAGCAAGTGATTGGTGACCTGGACTAACGTGGATTGTGCACGCCTGCAGTGCACCGACCGTGTCACGCCGCGCGCTCATCTGACCCTCCTGGGTGGTCATGATGCTGGATATGTGGTGTAATTGTCGATCCAGTTTCTCGATATTGAATGATGCTTTGGTATGGGTCTGAAATGGTCCGTCCTTGAACTGTGCCAAAATCGATTCATGAGCGTTGGTAAGCAAAGCGATTTTATTCTCAGCTGCAGACAACGATGCCTCGAGCGAGGCGACAGAACGACGCAGAGACAAGATGTCTCCTGAGACAGAAGCCAAATGACTTGAGAAGATAAGGAGAAACTGGTAGAGCAGAGGAAAAGATGCAGTGTAAGATGTCGTGTCCGAAAAACCCAAAGGATAGCCAGAGTCAGGGGTGGAAGGATCCTGTATGAACCCTTCACTAGTATGATTAGAGAAGGCCATATTGGAAGCAGAGACGTGAGTATTTGACGGTCCGCATGAAGAGCTGTTCGACAGTCTGTTGAACGGAAAATGGATTATTGTGTTGATCAGACCAGTGGCTAGAGACACTCTGCGAGCCTCAAGGGCGGCGAGAAAGGCAATAAGGGAAAGTAACGGGAGAGGATCAACAGCCATGCTGATCGAAAGGATAGAACTTCCTGCAGAAATTTGTGAGGAAACGGACTCGAGAGATGTGGAGACTCGACAGACATGTTTAATCGAGACTAGTCTGCTTAAGTTATGATCGGTCAGTTCTAAAATCTGTGCCAGGTTCCTCAACCCAGGACTCATCGTATAGCTGATTGTTATCAAATATGCTGTATATCATGGGTCTTGATATTGAATCTTGATCCCCAGTGAAGAGGCCTTATATATGGCCAGGGGGCCTCAGGCTGCCAGTGAGACTCTACAATAAATTTTTGTTGGTGTCGTCGTCATATAATGCAGTCAGTGAAAAACAATTTTGATCGCATTGCGCATATATCGGAGTACGTGTCTTGCCATCGTTGCCTTGTGCATTTTGCTCGTCTTCCTTGCGTGGTTCCTGCTGAGGGGTACGCGGCGCTTAGTCATCCTCCCAACCACAATACCCCCCAACGGCATTTGGCTGGCAACGTGCAAATCTCAAAGCATATCGTAAATATATACAAGGCAGTGTTGAGTGTATGGTGGTTCTGGCTCAAATGCTGGTCCTAGTATAGTTCCACCGTTTGCTCATGAATACGCTGATCAAGCCACACAAGTCAACAGCCCACATATCGTCCATTAAAGCGAATGCTGTGGATAATCATATGCATACAAACAGTATAATTTGTACTCTATCTTGCGGGCATTTCAAGACAACAAGATCGGCGGTGGCGAATTAACGAATGAAAAAGCTGTGTGCAACGGCGAGCGCACATACGACCGAACATGCCACGAATCCGAGAGGATATCCCGACGGATCATCTCTGATGCCAGCCGCCCAAAGCTACATTTTGTGTGTATATGTGAGGATGCCATTGTACCACCAGAGCGCAGAGCTAGTACTCACGTATCCGCCAAGAACAGGTCCAAAACAACGTGCAAGACTGACTATACTTTGCGCGACACCGTTTGCAAAACCAACGGCATGTGGGGGTGTCACTATAGACACCGTCAATGGGAACTTCATTCTCAGGCAAGCTCAACAAAACGCACTATAATTAAGGAGGATGGATATGGCGGTGTAACCAAACGTGTTTCCGCAATAACGTACAGCTCTGCATACGTGTCAGCATTGCTCAAGTGGAGTGTCCTGTCCAAACGTCACTCACGTGCTCAGAGCCAGCGCTGACATAAAGGAATCAGCCACGGGACAGGAGGGATAAAGAGATCACAACATACCTGCCATAAGAACGAAACTTCCTTCGTCATTAGAACTTGCAAAACCCCGATACATAGTGACAGTAAGGTATGCCGGTATAAATAGCAGGGACCCGAGACGAAACATTGCGAGGTGGGAGAAGCGCCCTCGAGGGGGTCTATGAGCAAGTGCCATGAGGGGGGCGTTGTATACAAGAGCCAGAAAAGACTTGCCCAATGTTTCTGAAAGCAATAAGTCAGCAGAGTGATATTCAAAAGATGAAGTTGCCATACGGATAGAGATAGAACTGGTATACAATTTGTGCAAGGCACATAAGAGCAACTGCAGGAGACTATCAACAAATGACCTTCATATCCAGTAACTCGACCCATACTAAGTTGAGAAAAATGCCCAGGATTGAGGTTCAGACCTCCCGATTCGTAGTCGCTGATGGCAAGTTAGTAAGATGCATGCAATATTACCCAGACTACGTACGTAACAAGATATGACAAGAACACCTGATCGTGTGTCGTGCTGTGAAGCGCTAGCAAACCGTACTGGAAGATGACAACCAACGGCAGCTGCGAGGTCAAAGATGGAGGTTTCCCTGTGGGAACCTCCGACTCTGCGACAGATTGCCTGTGTTCCAGAATTGGTAGTAGTGAATTGTCACCAGTGGACTCCTGGACACGGGCTTGGGCATCGAGGACGATTGATGGCGTACGCACTCCAGGGTGTGAGAAGATCGACGGGGAACGCAGTGCGAACGGTACCCCATCCAGTGCGGGAGAACCCATCATTGCTGAGTGCATGCGTGAAGATTGCCCAAACGATATTGCAGATGAGCGCTGGCCGGGACTGCCAATCGCGCTCGCGACGTTGCGACCAATGGAACGCCCTCGATGCACAGGAGATGATGTGATGGAACTTGGAATGTCTTCATGTTCAATATACTCCGAGTCGACGTTCATATTTAGGTCTTGCTCAGGTTCAAATGTTTCATCATTATCCACATTCATTGCCGCTGCCACCCAAAGATCAGCAATGTTTGTTACCGCGTTCTCGTTTGCCATTAATAGTCTCTGAGCAAAGTTCAGGTCACCGGGATCTGTGAGCGACGCCGGTCCCTCGAATGCACTTCCGTGCCTCCTTCTTATAGTGCTGGCAGTGCTAACACGCCTCGCACCAAGCGTTGTCGTGCTGGCCGTGCTTGTCGCCCTGTTGCCTCCCCCATAACCATACGCAGATCCACTGGTGCGAGCGATCCTCGAGAAGTTGCGCGGGCTGTCCATTGGCGGCGATATGGATGCCGTCAGTGGCACTGGTAACGACGGCGTTTCTTGTGCGGTGACTGAGTCTCGAGATCCGAAATAACCAGACAGTTGACCGGAGACTTTCCGCGAAATGGTGCTCACCAAGCCAGACTGTGGAGCATCGTCGAGGGTGCTGGGGGTGATGGGATCTTCCTCCTCTTGAATGGTCGGGTGTCGATCTTCAGGCTTTTCTAGTGATAGCCGAATTGCGCCATCCCGTGGTCCGCCATCGCGGCCCAGAAACAGCGAGAGGAACGACCCTGTGGAGTATATGAGTGATTGCATGATATTACCTTTCTCAAAACGCACCTGTCAATGTGATACTGGCAGCCACTGCGCACGGCAGTAGGTACGGGTACTGCACCAGTAGTGGCACTTGGCCAAATATGCCCGGCCACTTGTCTGCGGGCTTCTCGACTAATCGTTTGTTAGTAAAACTAGTAGGCCCTCGCAGAAGGCACTCACATGACCCTCCAATGATGGCGCCCGCCACACCACCAAGTCCCCAGCAAAATCTGGTCATGATATCAGTACCAGGATCTCAATCAGGTGATTAGTACTCGCCCCATGATAGCGTATGCTCTCCCCTCGTTCGTCATGTCCGTCACCGTAGCAACGCATCCGCGTGCCACTCCGACAGCCCCAGCGAAAATGCCCTGCAACAATCTCACCGCGATTGCTTGCCGCAAGGATGTGCACGTCCCAAAAAGCAACACCGTCGCTGCACTCCCAAACAAGGACAAAGTCAGTACCAATCTACGACCATGTTTATCTGCTGCGGTTGCCTATTACTCTGAGTCAGAGTCGAGCAAATAACGTTAGTGCAGGAGAAGGAAATTGGACATACCCATAATAATGAGGTCAGGAACTGTGTCAAAAAGAACGCAGACACTGTGGTAGTCCGTTAAAGAAAGTCAAATACTAAAGATGGTTGGCAAGAATACCAAGTATGCCAGTCCAAAAGGCAATCTGTGCTTCGTCGTTGATTTCACCGAACCCTGAATCCGAGTTCGTTAGTCGGACAGCAACGATGCCGCACATGATCGCACACCTTTGACCATGAAAAGGAGAAACGGCATGGCAACGTTGGCAGAAAGAAACTCTCCGAGCATGGTCTTGTCGCTTGATCAGTCATCTCACGAGGATGCATGCAGAGACTTACGATGGACAGCACAATCATAGATAATGCTGGTAACGGAGTCGAGTCGGACTCGCTGCCGCGAAGAGCGTTGGGTATCGGAGGTCTTTCAAGCATTGGAGACTTAATAACGCTCTCCACGTCCGTGCTCGCCCTCCAGCGCGAGCCAAAACTCTGCCTTCGATGGTTCTGACCACCTGACGCCCGTCTTGCACTGCGCTCTAGCCCAGAAGGGTCGTCGTCCTCTTCAGTGTTATTCCGCATGCCAAAAAACCTTCTTGGTGGCGCGTTTAAAGACCGTGAGCCTGCGTTTGGCGCTTTGAGGGGAATACGGGTGGTCATGATGAATATATATGTGTGTTTGAGTGTCTTACAAGTTCTGTCTAAGACGAATTCGAATGCCAATCTGCAGAACGTAATGGCTTTCCAAAAAAGGAAAGTGCTTTGCTGCGCGTGCTGTGTAGTGTCCACTCACACTGGCAAATTCTGCTCTTCGAAGTTCCAGGGACCAGTTTGCTTCCGGTCGTCTCCAAAAGTTGAGCAACTTTTAATCATCACGATGGCTAACGGCGAGCACTATCGACTGGCGAAAACCACTCTTCACAGCGTTTGAAATCATTTTGAATGTAGCTTGCAACTATTACTTCTGTTCCTTTCTCCTTAGGAAAGCAGGAACTTCTTCATTGGGGGCAGCACGGTATGTATTTTGTAAGACTCGCTGGGTTGAGTTGTGTGTATCCATAATCGGGCGACAAGGAACATTTTCCCAAGTTGTCCGTACGGTCCGTACGTATGCATGGTTTTTATTCTCAATTGATAGATTTACCAGAAACCGCCCCCATACAGTCTCATATAGTGCAACTCATGGTGACCCGGTACAGCCTTACAGGTAGCCCAGTGCATCACTTCCTGCTTCACCAAGTGCGAATTGAGCATACGCCACGTCCTATGTCAGGCGCGGCGCTCTGTGGTCTTCGAGCGACTTCAAGTTGGTGAGTTGCTACGTTCTCTCTCCGCATCCGTCGAAACAAGGAATGTAAATGATAAACTAGATAAGATCTGTTACATCATGGACTAAACCACGTTCTTCTACCCTATTTCCTTCTCCTGAACCGGATCTAGCCTCTTGCTCATTATAGAGGGGTTTCCAATAGTTCAACACAGCTTGCATCATCTGGCTGGGAAAGTAGAGGCTTCAAGAATTTCCATACTTGAGCACCTCAAGCCCTCTAGGGCGCCCATATCAGTGTTGCGATGCACCTGACATGAAGTTCTGCGAACGTTCTCGATTAGCAGTTGCACTGCATGCTCAGCGTCATCTCCCTTCCCCCCTACGCAGCAGTGTTGACCGCCTCGATTATGCGCCGGACGCAACACTATGATGCTCGTTCTATGCTTGGACAAGTCTGGTATTTTCAAACCAGTAGTCAAAAGCTTATTTCAGTCAGTCCGCGCGTCCGATTTCAAATCTAACTGGGTTTCTGTTCAGCATCAAAACCCACAGCCTACCATGGACCTCAACTCATTCCTGTTCCTCTTCTCGTCGGTCTTTTGGCTTTTTTTTTGCCTTAAACACCTTTCCTTTATTTTCTCGAGATGTCGATCATCGCCGCCCTCCCCACCAAGTTCATCCTCCCTGACCTCATCTCCCACTGCGATTTCAAGCTACGCATGAACCGCCATCACAAACAAGCTACTGCTGAATCAAAGCGGTGGCTTTTCCGTGGAGACAACCTCAGCCAGAAGTCCCGCAAGGCGATTCACGGGCTCAAGGCTGGTCAGCTCACGTCTATGTGCTACCCAGACGCAGGATTCCCTCAACTTCGCGTCTGCTGCGACTTCATGAACTATCTCTTCCACCTCGACAACCTCTCAGATGACATGGACAAGGCTGGAACCAAGAGCATTGCAAATGTCGTGCTGAACTCGCTTCATCACCCGTACGACTACTACTCGCCCGCCCGATTGAATAGAATGACCAAGGAGTATGAATTCAGTTCTTCACCACGAACAGGCTAATTGAGTGTATTACAGCTTCTACAAGCGTATGCTTCCTACCGCCTCCCGTGGAACGAGCAGACGCTTTATAGAGACAATGGACTTCTTCTTTCAAGCTGTGCACGTGCAAGCCATCGACCGTGCTAAGGGCGTCGTTCCTGACCTCGAGTCCTATATCTCCCTGCGTCGTGATACCAGCGGATGCAAGCCCTGCTGGGCACTTATTGAATACGCAAACAATCTCGATATACCCGACGAAGTCATGGAGCACCCGATCATCCAGAGTCTCGGCGAGGCCGCCAACGACTTAGTTACTTGGTCAAATGCAAGCACTTCAGTCTAGTGCTTTTCTCGCACTAACCCCTAGCTTAGGACATCTTCTCCTATAACGTGGAACAGTCAAAGGGAGATACCCACAATATGATATCTGTTGTCATGCACGAGGAGTGCCTCGACATCCAGTGTGCCGTCGACTTCGTCGGCGAGCTCTGCAAGCAGTCTATCGACCGCTTCAACGAAAATCGCAGACATATTCCTTCATGGGGCTCCAAGATCGACAAGGATGTTGCAATCTACGTCGGCGGTCTTGCAGACTGGATTGTCGGAAGTTTGCATTGGTCCTTCGACACTACGCGGTACTTTCAGAAGTCCGGTCGTGAAGTTAAACGGACCAGGGTTGTCAGTCTCTTTCCTCGAAGCAAAAGTTTCTCGAAGCAATGTTTCAGCGCTGCTGGTGAGCGTCACATACAGCTAATCAATAAGTTAACGCTGAGTATCCACTGTCGCAGCCGGTCAGCTCTCCTTACACTCTCTTGAAGACCGAAAACACTCGTAGATTTGGTACTCGGGACCTGTCTCTTCACATTCTTTTAGATTCTTTTCTTGGACATTCAGAATATCCACTGTCGCAGCTGGTCAGCTCCCCACACTCCTTTCAGGACAGGAAACACTCGTAGTAGTCTGGCACTCGAGTTTCTGGACTCAACTGTCATTTCATGTTCCTTTAGATTCTTACATCGATGGACGCTTTTTGCGACTACTACCAACTAGCCACACGCTCTTTCCCCTGTCTCCTGATGTCAAATAAGAGTAAAACACCATATTATCTATACGCTAAAATTGCATGTTCCACGATAAAGATCATCAAGTAATATATACACAGCAAATCAAATCAAGATATAATGATCGTGACATCATGCCAACGAAAGGAACATGTCAAGCAATGCGGGAAAGTAGGTTCAAGGACTTCGAAGCTCCGGATTAGGATACGCATCAAGGTCGACGCACTTTATCGAGTACGCTGTCGTTCCCTGTAGGTATTTTGAGTGTAATGTGATGACTGAATGTGTGATTCTGTACCTGAAGACACCAGATTGAACGGTCGTCCATCCTTGTCGTCGAAACGTACACCCCTTGAATCCCAACGTTTCCACCACTTCTGAAGAAACAAGGGATGTTCCGTAATATTCGCTAAGGTTCCAATGTTGCGAATTCGGACCTGGGTCAGTTTTGGAAGTTGGGACTCATCGATCTGACACAAGAGATCTTCGAGCGGCTTCATGATATACGCGCTGAATATCGCTGAAGGGACGCCAACAGGATCCTCACTGATGGGGAAAATGCCAATCCGCTTCAGAGAAGGATGCGATAGCAGGTCCAAAATGTGATGAGGGAAGATAGTGACAAATGTGTCCAAGTTCGGACAAGTTGCGATGATTTCATGTAGCAATGGCGTGAATGCGACGGTGCGGACAATGCGCACTTTTGACCCGTGGGTTCGCAGGAAGTCTGGACTAAAGGGGGAAAACCCTTCCAGCCTTTGCAGGGACGGAAGTTGCTCTGGAGACTTGGCGAGCATCGTAAGGAAGGCATTCAAGGGAACGTTGCCCAATGATGCGTGCGAGAACGAAGGACTATCCCCAAGAACAAGTGTTTTTAGGTTGGGTAAAGCAAGGTAACGCGATGGTCTCTCCGTGAGGTTGCCATATATATTCGCGAGCGTCAGGCTTGTTATGCCAGTAGCCGTTCGAAGCACGCGCATCAGGTCACTCCAAGAGGGATATTCGTTGGACGTCCACTCAACTCGTCGTAGTGACTTTGAGCATGTTTCGATGAGGGCATCTATGATTTCCGTTCGCGTCTGAGCCTGAGGTGGTGTGGTATGGAAAGTTGGATTCATCGCCAGGTAGTAGTTGCTATTGATCAGAATTTCGATGTTTGGCGTACACCACAGGATTCGCACAAGTGCGTTTAAGCATTGGTCGGACGGATTGGACAGTTGCAAGTCAATCCGTCGAGTGCACGTTCCAAGAGGGTTCTTTATTGAATGCATGCGGCTTTCTTCGAAGCGGTTGGCGATGACTGCCACTTGCTCTTCCGATGTCAAGTGGAGGTGCTCATGGGTAAGTTCTGTGACAACGTGATGCCACACTTTGCAGACCAAGAGGAGTGCCGAGTGGGTCTTCACGTCTCGATTTAAGAATATGACAATGTCTCGAACTTCCGAGAATGGATCTTGTCGCTCGGACGAGAGAACCCCAGGCGATCGGACGAGCGACGCTAGTATCGGACGCCACAATTCTACGGGCAAATCACGCAGCATGCCCATCCCAGCAATATATGTGCTATGTCAGAGGTAAACATTCGGCTTCAGCAGCGAAAACGCAGCACACACACCACACACCCAATACGAGGAAGCGAGTAACAATAGTCCCACGTCCGACTGTCCTGCCGACTCCTTTGTAGATTACAGACTGACTGCAGATATTTTTGAGATATGCACGAAACCTAATGATGGCCATACATACCGTGCAGCTCAGAAATGTTTCGAAAGCTTTTGGTAAAAAGGAAAGGGACCCACAATAATAACTAATTAGGCTAGCCGAAAGTTGGCCGAAAGCGGTTGTTTGTTTCTAAAGCTTTTGCCAAACAACGTGCGTCCTACGATAGTTTGCCGATATCCAATTTTTTTGAGCAGAACATACGCCGCGTACGCGCAATACGTGCAAGCAGTTAGATGTCTGGGGACCCCAAACCAAAACCTGCCTTTAAGAAACGGAAGGCCAAGGCAGGCCCTTCAGCGTCCGGAAAACGACTCAAAATACAGCCTACGTCTTTAGATGGATTACCTTGGAAGGCCGTCCATCGACCCAGTGAGACAGGCCTTGATGGTGACGATGGAATACTAGAACTAGAAGAAGTGGAAAATGTGGAAGTGGTGTACGAGGATACAGAAGGAGGGAGAGTCATGAAGTTCAACGTGAGTGGCAGCACGCATGGCATCAGATGGACATTAATCAGTGCTACTCTAGGTCCTTGAACCATTGAATAAGGCAACAAAGACCACTGAAGCCTCTGAGCTTGAGGCAGACGTTCCGTCTTCTGCCAGCTCGGAACTACCAAATCCTTCAGTGTCGTTTGACTGTGTGTTATCTATTATGCAAGTGACCTTGTTGGTTTTCTGACCTTTCGATCCCCTTCAGCCGAATCTTTGCTGCCCAATTGGCATGCTTTTTGTATGCATTCCCATCTTTTACAGGTTCTTCATTCGCGAGGGTTTGCTACACCCACCCCAATACAAGCTAAGTCACTGCCAATAGCCTTCAATGGGCGGGATGTCGTCGGAGTGGCAGAAACTGTTCGTTTAATTTTTATCACTGTCGCTACTCTTATGGTATTTTCAGGGATCCGGAAAAACACTTGCATATGGGCTTCCCATTCTCCACCGTATCTTATCACGTCCCCGGCTGCCAAGGACTAAGCGGAAACTCCAGGCGCTTATCTTAGCTCCCACCCGTGAGCTCGCCCTACAGGTCTCTGATCACCTCAATGTATTCGCACGAGTTATTGGTACAAAGGCCGAACAAGATGTCGATATCAGAAACATCGAGGCTAAGGAAAAACAACACAAAAACATTACTCCGCCCCTCGTCAGCATCGCTGCCATAGTCGGCGGAATGTCGGCGCAAAAACAGCGGCGTATACTCGACCGGGGTGTTGACGTGTTGGTAGCGACGCCAGGTCGGCTTTGGGACATTCTAGAGGATGTTTGTGACCTCCGTTCCAATTTACCTTGTTAGTTAAACACGTTCTCGTTCAGGATGAGGGACTAGCAAGACAAATCAGCCAGCTGAATTTCTTAGTGCTGGATGAGGCCGATCGCATGGTCGAAGCGGGACATTTTGCTGAAATGGACAATATCCTGCGGCTCACGATTCGAAAATCACAGTATGCGTTGTGATATTCTTGTAGTCATTGAGACGTTGACATGTTCCATCCCCAGAGAAGATGAAATTGAAACCCCAGAAGCCCCGGACGATTCTCTTGATGCTCATAAAGGTGCAGAGAACACTGAGGCTACCCCTGTGGATCCACTGCAAACCTTCGTCTTCTCTGCTACTCTCAGCAAGGATCTTCAGAAGAACCTGAAACGAAGTTATCGCCAGAAGGGTTATAAAAAGTTGTCCAAACCGGCTAGCACACTCGGTATGTTCATTTCCGAACGCTCTCAAATGTTGCTAAACAAAACGACCAACAGACGACCTTCTTCTCCGCCTTGACTTTCGCGACCCGGATCCGGCTGTAATCGACATCAGCCCCGAGGGAGGCGTTGTCTCTACACTCAAGGAGAGCAAAATCGAGTGCCTTTCCACAGATAAGGTGCGTACGCAACCATACGCATGCGGATGGCGTCTCATACCCCACAGGATGCATACCTGTACTACTTCTTGTTACGGTACCCTGGCCGTTCCCTCGTGTTCTTATCGTCTATTGACGGTATCAGGCGTCTGAGTCCGCTGATGGAACTCCTGAACCTCAAGGCCTTTCCTCTCCATTCTCAAATGGAACAACGCCAGCGCCTCAAAAACCTTGATCGGTAATTTTCATGTCCACCGTAGATATTGAGCACACCCGTGCTAACACAAATGTGGCAGGTTCAAGGCGACCACAAATGCTGTTCTTCTGGCCACGGATATTGCTGCCAGGGGTCTCGACATACCTGCCGTTGACCATGTCGTTCACTATCAGATACCACGTTCTACCGATGTGTTCGTTCACCGCAACGGGCGTACTGCTCGTGCCATGCAAAAAGGTTTTAGCTTGTTGATGTGTGCCCCCGACGAGCGTCGAGTGGTAAGGGCACTGTTAGCAAGCCTGGGTCGTAGTAAGTAACGGCCATTTTTACTCACTCGTCGTACATTCAACGCACGCACTATTAGAAGACACAGATATCCCTGAGATATCAGTGGAACTCACCTTTCTTGATAAGCTCAAGAACCGTATATTGCTCGCTCGACAAATCGATTCCCAGCAACACAAAATAAAGAAGCAACATCATGAACGGAACTGGCTGAAGGAAACGGCGGAAGCGATGGAGATAGAGCTTGATTCTGATATTTTGAGGTGAACGATCATCCTGCACCAGCAAAAATGATGATGCTAACAAGTTGGTATAGCGAATCCGCAGATGAAAGTAACCCATCAAAGCACCGGAAAAAAAATAATGACGCAAAGATGGCAGTTTTGAAAGCCAAATTAAAAGAACTCATGTCCCAGCCGCTCCTTCGCCGAGGTGTTTCGACGAGGTACATCACCTCTGGAAGCCGACCAATCGCTGACGACATTATATCGGGAGATGGTAAGTCCTTTGGATGTAAGTCTTTCCCCTGACTCTTACTGCGTTGTATAGTTCATGAAACCATGTTGGGCCTCAAGAAATCGGAAGCCGGGGACGACTTGGTAGCCGCCGCCAAGCAAAAGCCAGCGCACAAAAAAGTACATGAAGAACCAGAGGAATGGAACGGCTTCGGTTCATGACACATCCCTTGATGCACGAGGATTCCACTATACACAGTACGTATTTTCCTCATCATGAGCGGTACTTGGTAGTTTTCCAGCACTCACTGGCAGTGCGCAGCCGCGACCTCACTTACGCGTGAGAAGCTACGTCTCGTTATTTCCAGTCGAAGGACGTGTTGGATTTCATTTTGGTCTTAAGCTCGATCATGGTGGCTGTTCAGGAGAGAATGAACTGCCGACCTGCAAGGTTTAAATGATGATGGCACAATGCGCGTTTATTAATAACTGATTTTGAGACTATTGGCCATGCAGTTGTGGGTCCTGACCTGATAATATATTTTTGTTTGATGCCACGACGCAAATGCCACGCTTGTCGCAGTCCTGAACACGAGGAGTGATTGCCGCCCCAAAGATACCAACTGAAACAAATTCCTCGATCATAATCTGCAGTTGGTCTCATAGTACTCTATGGTTGCGAATTGAATGACAGTTATGCGCCTTTGTTCAGGTGAAACACAATCTACAAGTACTGACAGGGCTATAGGCTAGTTTAGAACTATGTAAGTGTGAAAGAGGTTTTGCTTTGCTTGATGGAGTCACGCATTAACTCCGACACTTGCCGGAGCCGGCAGTATACTTATAGCACACGTAAACTTTGTACGATATTTATCGACTGGCTGATAATACCATGATACCTAACGTGCTATCGTCTCCTCCATCCCCCACCAGGGTCCCATTGACCATTTCTACCGTCGCCAATGCATTCGTAAAACTACGACGGACCACGTCAAAGACTGAATCCATTGACTCTAGTTCGGGCGAGCCACAGACTCACCCTTCATTGCAAAGAGAGGGTGCTACATCAAAACGCAAAGTCCCGTTGGTGCAGAGCGACCTGTTCTTTTGTAGGGATGCAGTAGATGTTCCAAAGCTGTTGAGGGGCTCGAGAGTAAGCTTGCTCGAGAGAGCAGAGAACATAGGTGCAAATGTATTGGTAGACGAAAGGTGTGTGGAGTTTGTGGAGTTATGCTGCGTTTCTGTTGCTTATGCTTCTAATCAGCTGGGATTGTTCAATACGCGTCCCCAGAGACAGACGACACGGATCTTTCAAAGTTCAGGTTCGTCTTGTGTTCTTTGTCTGCTTTGAGTCTGAGATCCCAATTCCCATTTGTCTAGGTCCGCTACAGCGCCTCGGCTTCGCGATCGTCCCTCCCAGATCCTCAAAAACCAGTTGCCTTGGACCGAGTCCAGAATGTGTCAGGACTCATGACCATCGTGGACCGTGAAGAATTGTCACTTTGAAAGCGCAACGTCTGAACTTCTATGATAATTGTCTGTGCACTCCTTTCTCCTGCAGGCATTTTCGTTACTACAGCCGCATCACCATAATCACATACGCATTGTACTCTAGTAATCACAGTCTGGTATTGTATTCATCTCGTTTATCTTCATTCCACGCTATTTCATCATGTTTTCTCAAAAGACGCCGCGACTTTGACATATCGTTAACTTATTCAATTTATTCATGTACAACATTTAGTGATACAATCGGCGTGTTCACCGCTTCAGACATGACACAAGAAACATACACTATTCAACATGCATTCATACTCGCATCTCCGAGTGTTTCACCACCTCCTATTATCATACGGATCATTTCGTGGGGAGTAGCCTCCTGGCGACGGGAAGGAAGCTTGTTGTTGGTTCCCATCCCCACGCCGATCATCGTCATCGAACGCATGTTGCCCATAACGGCCACCGTACGCCGGCGCTTCGGGGAACTCATGACCGTGCGCATGGCCATGACTGTGGGTGCCACGATGTTCGTCAGGGAACGCACCAAACCCACCTGGAGGTGGGCCGCTTGGTTGCGAGTAACCGCCTACGTGCGGATGGTGTGATGTAGAGTAATCACCTGCAGGTAGAAAAGTTGGTGATGGGATGCTTTGCGGCGGGTAGCCGCTTGTAGGTCTAGCGCTCAGGTACCCGCCTGCAAGTGGGGCATTTGGTGACGGGGGTGGAATACCGCCGGTAGGTGTAACGCTTGGGTACCCACCAGGCGAACCCTGCATGTTCTGCATGTAGGTGCTGCTCGCGCTGACGAACGACGATGTGGGAGGGGACGGCTGCAAGTAGGACGGTGCGTACTGACTCTGGGCAGGAGGCGGATGGAATGATGGTCCGCTTTGCGAGTGCTGCGCATACGAACTAGGAGCATACACCGCTGACGGCGGTAGCGGGGCCGAAGGAGGTGCGTAGCTCGAGCTGGTGGTTTGCACAGTCCCATACGAAGCGGTTGTCTCTGGTCTCGAGTAGTAGGAACTAGGCTGCCCACTGAATTGGCCGCCCTCTCGTCCCGTCCCCGCAGACCTACCCACCATGTTCATTAGACCCTGCATCTGCGTGGCACCGGGAACTCCTGGCACGAGACCCTGAATGCCCTGCTGCGCCTGCGCAATCTGCGTATGAGAAGCGGGAGCACTCCCATCGGCAGCTAACCGAGTGTTGTCCTGCGCTCGCACCGATTCCTTCGTAAGACGTGCAAGTATGGCGTGCTGACTACGCCCGAGACTCTGCACCCACGATCTCATGTATTCCAGCATATCACGCTGGATTACGGAAGAAGACTGGTGGAAGTCGGGGTGGAAGCTGCGGACATGATCAGTCTGTGCCGAGAATATGAAAGGAAAGGGACATACAGGCACTGCAAAGCCTCATCTGTGACCTGATTCACGTTCAGTGAACTGTCATCCCAGGCCTTTGTAACCAAATTGACAGTATGTTTCTATCCGCAGACAATATTGTACACAGCTGCTTCATGTGTCGGAGAGTAACTCACAAGAATGATTTTTGCGATATTGCCGGCAGGTTCATTTAGGATCAAATTCTGCAAGTATTACGTTCAGTGAATCAAGTAATATTGCGTAGCTCCTGAGATACGGAAGAACGGGGTTTACGTACGAAGTGATCTTTGCTAAGGAAAGAATGTGTGGGGTCGCTCTGTGCAGTGTGGGGTAAAGGGGTGATAAGGGATTATTGCGCATGTGTCAAGGTTGTTCGAACTCACAGCATACGGGTCGTTGAACACCTGCCGGAAGAAGATACGTCAGTGATATTGACATCAAAATCAGGAAGAGTGGAGAGATCGATGCGCGATATACAGAATGACGGCCAAGAGCAATGCGACAAAAACCGAGCATCGGGTTCCGAAGAGGTCGAAAACGAGGCAACTCAAGATCGGAACACGGAGGGACACAGAAACACTCGCGAACCAAACACTCCAATTACTTCCTTAGTGAAAAGTACTCACCTCATATTGATCATGCTTATTGATTACTTCTGATGAGGCCGATGATAGTCCGGCCGTCGCATTCTCCAGGATTGGTTTTAAAAAGGGCTACGTTCCGGGTAATCAGCGACCGCAGCGGGGAGGACGCATTTTTCGGCAAATTCCTTACCTCCAAAGTAGTGAAAACGAACGCTATTAAGAAGCCATCAGCAACCTAGCCGCATCAAAGAATCGACGATGAACCAACCAGAAATTGAATCCTGAATTTTCTCGACAACCGAGTTGAGCCCAGGGATCTTCTCTGTAGCATCCATCAGTACCGGGGGTGCCTGTCATACACAACGAAATTCACCTATTGTCCCCGATATGCTTTTCATAACTTTGAAAGAGTGAGATACCGCGTGAGGAGCGTCAAATCGAGGGCATACCAGAATCTCTAAAGCTTAAGACCTGCCACAACACGCTATGCACCTCTTGTGGGCTCATGTCCTCGGGCCGCCTATCACCATGTTCTATCCCAGCGCGCATGCGCTCGATGCCTTCCATGTCGCGGCTCATCTTATCGCCACTTCCACCAGGAATTTTGAGGAAAGCATCACGAAGCATGTCACTCGACGAATTAGACTTGGAGCGCGCGCGATCAAATTCTTTATTAAGGTCCGTGACGGAAGCTTCACTCTAGAAATTGCAAGTGAGAGGTTTTAATGTGTTAACATACCAAAGTCATGAATCTTACGATGTGATCGGTAGCCTCTGCACGAACGTGAGTGTGATAATCGCTACTGCAACGAAAGATCATCTGTGCCTACCTCCAAGCAAGCTGTAGATAAAATCACTTGATCCGAAGGTGCCTAGATAGAAAGAACATTGAGCGCGGTTGTTCCTCTACGATACCATAGCGTACCCACCGGTAACGATTGGCGCGACCATTTTTCCATTGTGTGCACGCACTCGTACAGCATCACCGGTATGCACGAATATATTGGTATGTCCCATGGAAACAAGAGCAAGCTCGCAGAAATTAGAGTGCGCAGAGAAGTCTTCAAGGGTGTGGAGCTATTCGATGAGATCAATTAGCGTTGCGATAAAACCAATGCGAGTCGTTCATTGCAAAACGGTAGACACCAATAATAATGAGCGACGAGCAGGACTATATGCCACAATATATCGCACAGTCATCGCATGCATATATGCGTCACGAATAGAGATTTTTAGTTGAATGCTCAACTTACAGCTTGTCCAAGGAGCCTAAACGCCTCGTATTGATCCACGTTATCTCCGGAGCTCTTGTATTTTCTGCCCAGGTAAATGCATTGCTGGAGTACTCTGCGCACGAGGGCCTTAGATGTGTCCCAATGACCATTTTCTGTCATATCGGTGAGCCACCCGAGGTCAAAAGGGAATCGAGGTGAAGAGACGAACCATTTGCGATATAGTTTTTCATCCCCGTCTGCGGATCGATGGCGAGTTCATCAGGCTGGAAAGAATGATTCAGGTAAGTGGGGCAAGTGATGGGTAACCGAAAATGATATGTACGTGGACAGGGCCGCGTAATCTGGGGTCGTACTGCCGTGCGTCTTCTCCCTCTCCATAACCTTTCGGGTTATCGATATGTTCTGTCTATATGTGGTGCACGTTAATACGTCGTGCGGTTGATATGCCAGGGGGCACTTACTGGCAAATAGGCACCAAGTCTCTCCGGTGTGACTTCAAATTCGCCAGTTGCATATCCGTTGGCCTAGAATAGAGTGAGAGCAAATGTTATTGGCGACGATCGCACATACCATAAACCCGAGCACCATGACTAAATTGAGGATGGTCTGGAATGATGTTAAAAAAAATCGAGGGGCAATTATGACGACGTACTTGCATGTTCACTTTTTTCAGTGAACCGATGTCAACAGCCTATCAAACGTCATGAACTTGCTGCACTTCGAACATTATGGATTACCTGGCTGTAATCTCTCAACCAATTGCTATATGCTGATGGATTAGATATACGGTTGGCATCTGCAAATACGCACCCAAAGTATATGCGCTTAATGTCGAGGCCACCAAACTTTGGAGCCTTTCCGATGAGACTGGAGAGCGCGAAACCACCGACCCCTTTCTTCACGAGGTCTGCAAGCGCATCCTCCTAAACAGCGCGGTGGTCAGTACGCCGATCATATTAGAGATCGCCTACGATATCTCCATGCCTAAACGCCTTGCCTTCGACAAATGCATATCTGCGGAATCGTGAGAAAGGAAAGGGGGTGAACTGTGCTGCGCTTTACGAAGGAATGTTGCCTGCCCCAAAGGCGTGCACGCCATTATTTGACAAACAGAATGCAAAGATAAAGAACAGCAGAAGAGGAAGCGTTGGAGAAATACTGGCTGGCATCGTTGTAGTTAATCACTTGCACTTATATCGTCATTATATAAGGCTCTCCTAGCTGCTAGTCCATCGAGCGATCTGGCCAAGATTACGCGCGGGAACGGAACGCCACATGATTTATCAGCATTCGGCAAATACCGGTAAAATTGAGCTTGTCATGAATTTTCAGTACTTGTCTCTCGCATCCTCCGCATAACCGTGGCTTGCGTTGTAATCTTTAGACACCATTGTCACGCACACTTGATTCCCTTCAGGTCAGTAAAATATTCGTGTACTAGTCCTTTCATTGACAAAAAAAGTTTCAGCATCATTCCCTCATAATGACCAGCTCTTCCGCTACTTCATCTCCTTCCCAGATTCATCAGAACGTCGTTCCTTCTGAAGTCGGATGGCAATTTGTTCCTCAGTATTACACTTTTGTTAACAAGCAGCCCAATCGTTTGCATTGCTTCTACACAAAAACCTCAACCTTCATTCATGGCACAGAGGGCGAGGATGTCAAGGCCTGCTTTGGCCAGCAGGTTTGCACTAATTTTCTCTATTCATAATCTATAAAATCTTACAAGTCGCGTAGGAAATCCATAACAAGATTACCTCCCTTGGCTTCGACGATTGCAAGGTCTACATCCACTCGGTAGACGCCCAGTCTAGTGCCAATGGTGGGATCATCATTCAGGTCATCGGTGAAATGTCAAATCATGGCGACCCTTGGCGCAAATTCGTGCAGACTTTCTTCCTTGCAGAACAGCCAAACGGTTATTTTGTCCTCAACGACATATTCCGCTTCCTCAAGGAGGAGACCGTCGAAGATGATGCCAGCGAACCTGAGGCTTCCTCTACTGCACCTTCTGAACCCGCACCTGAATCAGTTCGCGAGCCAACTCCCCCGCCCCCTGCTCCTGAACCCGAAGTCGAAGAGCCAACTACCATGACCCCTGATCCCATCTCACCACCCTCTGAGCCCGAATTCGCTCCAGTTGAGGTCAACGGTATTAATCATGAGCCTGTCATCAAACGGGAACCAACCCCTGAGCCATCCATTCCTGAAGCTGAGCCAGAGCCAGAGCCAGAACCCGCCGCTCTGATTGCGCCGCCACAAGCGCCTGCACCTCCCCCGCTTGTTGCGCCGCCACCAGTGCCTGCACCTCCCGCTCTGCTTATCCCACCACCAGCTCCTGAACAGGCATCCGCTCCTCAGCCACCAGCTCCTGCACCAAAACCTGCAGCACCAAAAACGTGGGCCAGCCTCGCCGCCGCCGACTCTAAGCGCTGGGGCGCACAAGTAGCTACTGAGTCGAAAGGGATGTCCGAGGTCCCTGCTTCTGCAGCATCCCCAGCACCACCACCTAGCGGTGCCCCTTCTCCTGCTCCACGCAGAGAGCACTCTCACTCCCACCCCCACCCCCATTCGCATCCCCACTCGCCTCTCGCTTCTGCAAATGCACTCACAACCCCCCAGTGCTTCGTCAAGGTATACCTTCCTCCTATAACCATTCAGGCATATAACTCACCAGAATTTTTTTCTTTAGGGTGTTACTGAGGTTGTATCGCAACAGCAACTGATAGCCCTTCTGGCCCGCTTTGGTACCGTCAAGGATGTAGAGATCGTGCGCAGCAAAGCTTGTGCCTTCCTCGAGTTCAACAGCCTTGATGCTGCTAAGAAAGCGATCATCGCTTCGCTTCCCGCCAATGCTGGTGGCGAGGGAGGATTGCGCTTTGATAGCCCTGAGGGCAGCGTCCGGATCATCGTTGAGACCAGGAAGGAGCGTGGCGATCGGCCTATTAGTCGACCACGGGGTGGTGCGCCTAACGGCGAGTCCAGGGGTTCATTCCGGGGCCGTGGTGGACCTCGGGGTCGTGGCGGCCCTCCACCCCCCAAACAGTAAGAACGCGTGTGCATGGTGGTTCGGAGGGTGAGGGGTGCTCATCTGCGTGGTATACTTGTTATCCTAAGCTTATTTCATTTGCTTTTGTCCATGTAGACGTGCGTGGTGGACGTGATATAATGCGAAAATCACCCTCGTACTCGTTTGTTTTGCTTGCTGTCGTGTTTTGGTAGTGATTCGGTTAATGAATTCAAGGTTTTTGCCGACGTGAAGTCCTAGCTGGTGGCTCCTACATACTATGAAAGCATGTTTAACTATGTAGCACTTGATCATGATCCACGCCACTCCTTAGCGACGCTGGTCATTTCAAAATCCTTATTTGGTCAAGTTTGACGATCTCCGCCACGTCTTGAGCACGTCGTCAATGGCATCGACGGAATCAACGCACGAAACAGTCATCAACGCCGAGCCCATCAATCAAGAACACCAGAAAGACCAAGATGCCTCAGATGCCCAAGCTCAAATAATCGCATCCCTCCGTTCCCAAGTCACCGATCTCTTCTCGCAAGTCACACAGCTCAACGGCAAGCTCGTCAAATCCTACGACCGCGTCTCCGACCTCGAAGATCAGCTACACGATTCTGAGAGCTCTCTGCGAAATGCGAATATCGCTGTCTCATCGCTCGAGCTCGAGCGCACCCACCATCTCGCTGCGCTCGATACAGGGCTGCTCGTCGAGAAACAACATGTCACTGCTGAGCTGAACAGGCTTATGGAACGTGCGACAGAAGAAGCTGCGCAGCGTGGGCAAGCGGAGACAGCTAAGAGTGATATCGAGAAGGAACTCGATGATCTTAGTGCATCGCTATTTCACCAGGCGAATACGATGGTCGCAGAAGCACGATTGGCGCGGGCCATGAGCGAACGCAAGGTGCGCGAGGCGGAGGAGGCATTAAAGGGAGCTGAGGAAGCTGTCAAAGTGATGCAGACCCAGATGCAGGCGATGCAGGCCGACAAAGAAGATGCTGAGCGTCAGGCGGAGGAGGCACGACTTAGTATGGGAAAGGGCAAGTGGGTCGAGCGGGACGCGCAGCTGGTTCAACAGTATCCGGGAGATGTACGGAAAATGCGCTTGGTGACCGTGCATGTCCCATACGCAGAGTTCGTTGCGTTTGTTACGCACCTTCGGGGACTAAGGGTCTCACAGGTTACTTCGCCTGTTATCTCCACGCTTCTGGGTCTACCCTTCCTCGCACGGCTGCTCACGGAGGATTCGTAAGTGACTCACGCGTCTTGTTCTCCGACGCATCTGTTTATCATGGTTTAGAGAACCGACCGTCCGGCTAGACCTGGCCCCCTCATTAAACTGGCTCTCTCGTCGGTCCGTTCTAGCAGCGATCCACACAGGGATGCTCATTGTTGAGCCGGTGCCGTTCTTGTCGCTTGTACAGGAGCTGTACCCCCATTCCCCAACGAACACGCCCGTGTCTATTTCATGTGCCCTTTGCGGGACTGCGATCGTGCGTGCCCAATCGCACGAAATGCCCCCAAGCCACCCGCTTGCGTCCCTCGCGCGCAGCCGCAACAATGTCCGCCTCACGAATGGCAACCTTTGGTTCAAGAATCCACTTTCCAACTCATCAAGTCATGTGGGACATGACGCAGATATCGAGCAGCCTGAGCAAGTGTACGTATTCCGTCTAGCACCTGCCACCCCTGCCCCAGCTATCGCGCCTGCTTCTTTACCACTGCACACCTCTTCGCCTTCTACTTCGACGCTTCCCGTATCCAGGCCACCGACACACCCCACGGGGGCAACCCGTGCAAATGCTACTCAAATACATCAACCCTATCCGTTATGCACATCAAACTACTGTCTCCTGCGCCTCCGAAGTACGTGTTCCCTGTGGGCTTTCGTCCGCACATGCATCGTGGAGCGTATATGGGAGGAAGAACCTGTTAAACAGCCCGTGATTTCGGATGCGAATGGAACAGAGAATACCCAAGAGTCGAATAAAAAGAATTTTTCTTTAGCTGCGAATGAATCTGCGATCCCTGCGGGTGAGAAGCCGCCTGTGCCTCCTCGGCGCAGGCGGCTTTGGGAGATGGCGAGTGCGCTTGGGGAGAGGGCTGTTAGCTGGACTGAAAATGTCAAGGAGAAGGAGAAAGAAAAGGGGAAAGAAAAGGACAAGGAAAAGGAAAAGGAGAAAGATAAGGAAAGGGACGAGGAAAGGGACGAGGAAAGGGATAAGAAACCTGCGAGGAAACTTCTGCCACCGCCACCTGCCCGCCCTTCTGTTCCCCATCCACCTACCCAAGCACCCCCTCCCTTGCCCAGAAGGAGTGAAGGGCGTGGCCACTCAATCGAAACTCCGGCTGCAGTTTCAAGCGATACTGACAAAAACGCCGGTTCTGAAGCTGGGACGTCCGGTTCTCAAGAATCGTTCACCACCCCCGTTGATGAAATATCCTTTGCTAGCCCGTTCTCGGTGGATCAGTCTTCTCCACAAACAATAACACAGCCCCAGGCCCCGGCTTTACAGTCAGAATGCCCTCCCTCCCCACACAATATCCCTCTGCCAGAGACACCCACGTCACCCGCGTTTCGTGCCGCATCGCCACCTCCGCGCCCACGTTCTCGTGTGGCCTCTCCGGCTCCCTTGCCTTCACGCGTCTCTTCGCCGATACCTCATCGCGCCAGTACACCTATTGCTCTAAGTCGATCGAGAGCTGGCTCACCAGCTCCCCTACGCACGGGCTCTCCGTTCTCGTCCTCCAGGACCGCTTCGCCTGTACCAAATGGTGCTCCACCCGTCCCCAAGCGCGCTCCTGCACGAAGGGCAGTCCCTATACCTCCCACTGCTTCACAGACCGAAGCAAAGGAAGGAATTCCGATGCCTTCGGCTATAGTTAGTAAAGATGGGAACTCGCCGAAAGTTGATGCGCCAGCTTCTGAGGAGGAAGAACACAAACCATCTCAACAGAAAGCTGTGGCGGGCGAGGACGCTGTGGAGCCCTCCACGACCAAGGATGACATCGCAGAAACCTCCAACCCCTTACCTGATGCAAATATGAACGGAGATCCGTCTCCCGAAAAGCGAGCGTCTGTGGATGTTTCCCCCCACACCGCTGCCGAGTCGCAAGCCACCATTGTCGACCCATCCTCCGAAGCTACCCAAACCAGGCGTGCGTCCGAGGATTCCAGAACACACGTGAAATCCATCGACACCAGTAGTACGAAGCGCTCTTCTACTACCGACGAGGAAGGTTACGCCGGTGACACGACATGGGAGGATCGTACGTGGAAAGAAATCGTACGTTTGAAAGAAGACATGTTCTGGGCACGCGTTGGGGGCGTGCGGTAGAGCTCGAATCATTTGTAAGTAGGATGGTGTGCCCACTGCCGCTGCTCATCTATTCCATGGTAGGATAGATTTTGTATATCCACATGTGCAGATATGTACATGATTGTCTGGACTTGCTGTCGAATTTAGGGTTGACGCTTGGACTACAGAACTGCCATGACGCCATTGAGTATTGAAATATGGAAAATACTCTCAAGTACAGTATCTTGTACTTCACCAGAATATTCATATTTGTACTTACCGTGCACACCAGTCTATTTTGATGACCTTAAACCATCAAAACATAGCGTGTCCTTCCATCCGCAGGGCGCATATTTGTAATGTGTATGAAGGCGCATGCACACACACACTATGTAGATAGTTGAACGTCAGCGGAAGTGTAATCCAAGGAATCCAGCTGCAGATTTCACTCCAAATCATTTTCGTGGATCCAGTGATAGCATACAAATTGATTACAGGCACCTGTGATCGGAGGAGCACTCCAACTTTGGGCATGTTCTTCAATTCCACAGCCGTCCTGGTTCTCAGTCTTTCAGAGGATTTTTCAGACAAGCTGACCTGTTGCATCGCTGTCCGTGAGCGATGTAAATGACGCGACGATCGTGACTCACATGGCCTCAGCCAGGTCACCCAAGATGCCTCGCTGCTTGAATCTGTCTCGAAGGCTGATGGCAAGACTGTTCAGAGACGAGAATTGATGAGGGTGGTCGAGAGCGCGGAGCGCCAGTGCATCTCGAATCCTCGATGGAGCTCAATGACCTCCTCCAGGTCAGGCTAAACGCCCCGCTGCTCGAATCTGACCCGAAGGGTGATGGCAAGGTTATTCAGAGGCAAGGATCGATGTGAATGGACAGGAGAACGAAGTGCAAGCTCAATGGCCTCGTCCAGGTCAGCTAGGACGCCGCTCGAAGGAGGAGGGTTTTGTTGGTTAGAAATTAACCTGCGATATCATGGCCCTGGCAGAGAAGATAGTACCAGTGATAGCCTGAGCTTCCTCCTACGTACTGTACACAGACAGACAATCACTTGTACAAAACAGGGGCAATACAATCTTGGCAGCAGTTGAATGTTACGTTCAAATCAACAGACACTAATATACTCGACACAGCTAAGCAAAATCCTCAGATTTGTCTGACAGCATCCACAGCTGCACATCAGTGGGTTCCCCCACCTGGTACTGGAGGATGACCTGCAAATGCATAACAAGGTCAGCAATAGTATGATACAATCAATCAATGAACTATGTCACCGAGTAATCAGCTTCCATTTGCAAGGTGAAGAAACCCTCAGTGTTCACAGACTCGGACCCGGCCTTCGAGTGGGGGACCCGGAATCTACATTACTCATGTCTACTTCAGCAGATAGGTTTGACTGACGCCCTGATACGCACCCCATTTTGTCTTGTGTGGTGAACAGGTTCCACCAGTACATACTACTGGTCATGACGACCTTCATCTCCGCCTGCAAATTTGTGCAAAGAGGTGAGATTCACATCGGAACTGCTTCTCGCACGACTTACGTCCCATCCCAAGTAATTGCCAGTGGTCTTGCTCTGGATCGCCGTCAGATAAGTTTGTGTCACCTCGTCCCATTTGTATTTCCCAATCCACTGTTGATATCATTTGTCAGTGTCAGCCGGAACTTCATCCCTAGTTGCCTACTGACATTTTTATTGCTGTCGACCATCAAAGGTTGGTGATACTTGACGTTTATCAAATAACCGTGCACAGACATGGCTGTATTCGTTGTTGGGGAGATAAGTAGGAAAAAGTGAGAGTGAGTCGGGCTTCAGTCCTGACGTCGTAACATCATTTATATGTGTTCATTGGGCAGGCTCAGCATTCTGCTGTCCCGAGCATCATACGCGCCCCTGAATCGTGTTAATGGCTAACCATACAGAGTCATGGTCTGGTGATTAGCATCGTGACAAAAGTTGAGATATTAATACGCACTTCCATCGCAAAAGGAGTCATCATCACTCGTGTTCGCTCGCGAGGAATGTTTGCCTACAATACGAGACTTCTCGGCAGTGACTACCACACCCTCTATTCTGAGAAAGTTGCTTAAATGAGTTCAATGCATTCATCAAAGCTTTCTGACACGTGGTCGGAGGAGTACTTTGGCCATGTTCTGCAATTCCACAGCCGTCCTGGTTCTCAGTCTTTCAGAGGATTTTTCAGACAAGCTGAACTGTTGCATCGCTGTGCGTGAGCGATGTAAAGGATGCGACGATCGTGACGCACATGGCCTCAGCCAGGTCACCCAAGATGCTTGAATCTATCTCGAAAGCTGACAGCAAGGCTGTTTAGAGACGAGAATTGATTAGGGTGGTCGAGAGTGCGGAGCGCCAGTGCGTCTCGACGGAGCTCAATGACCTCCTCCAGGTCAGGCTAAACGCCCCGCTGCTTGAATCTGGCCCGAATGGTGATGGCAAGGTTGTTCAGAGGCCAGGATCGATGGGAATGGATGGGAGAACGAAGTGCGAACGCAGCTCGATGGAGCTCAATGACCTCGTCCAGGTCAGCTAGGACACCACTCGAAGGCTGACGGCAAGGTCGTTCCAATGATTGTTGAGGCAATGTAGGAATGGGAGGACAAGTCTATGGGAAGAGAGTTAATTGGCACCGCGGCGAGGTAAAGAACAAGAAACAGATTACCCACTGGCACTGACGCTGCCCTTCATAGGCTCAGAGAGCGGGGCGGGGGGAGGAGAGCATGGCTCTTAAGTTAAGTAGGGATAGTAGTAGAGGAACTCGGTGTATAAGTAGAGAAAATGACGTTGAGATGTCAGTGCTGGAGGAGAGCAGCGCCGAGTCAATAGGGTCATGCCATAGGTCTGTCCTTACTGTCATTATAACAAGCGCTCTGTTCACCTCCGAACGGTTTGCACATTGATTTAAATTATAACAGATGTCTGCAGCGTTCATCTTCGCACGGTCGCACATTGAATTCAATTATAATAACAGATGTCCGACAGATGAGTCTGTACACTACGTTGGCAGTCGTCTCTTGCTCTCCTTCTCTCAAAAGTGCTCGAATGTCTCTACGACCTCGCACCCTTGAGAGTGCAGTGTACAGTTGTCCGTGCGCGGATGAATCTGTGCGTAAGTCGAGCACCGTTTTCTCTAACGTCAACCTTTGACTTCCGTTGAACGTCGTCGCATAAGCCAGACGCAATGGAAACTGCTTTCGATGGACTGTCCAGCTTGAACACGTCGGATTGAAGGCGAAGGTAATGTGAGGCAGACAGTATATCTCTTCTGTCTGAGGAATCTGCACTTCTACAAACCTTTGATGAAGATTCGTGATGCAGACTCGCGCGTTTCGCACCATTCCTTTTTTGACTGACGATTTCGCTGTATAGCGCACACCGCTCCGACTTTTAGGTCCAGTCGATGCGGAGGTGTGTTTGTACGAGTTAGCATCGCGAGGTAGTCTGGCGTTTGTTCAGAGGTACCTGCTCTGCTTCCTTCACGGTAGAGTGTCGGAACTGAAGTACGATTCTGTTCCGTCTGTCAGTACGTTTCCTCGTTGGATATTTTATTTCATGCTCACTATAATCTCCTGGCAGCGCATCCAACATAATGTTGTTGAACTCGTCCACGAATACATTTTGTGGAGAGAGAAATGTGCGCTGCAGGCAAGCTGTGGGGTCATCAAGAACGTGAGGAGGAAAGAGGAAGTCTATAGCATCGTTGATATTGTTGACATGTCCGATGAGCTGGAGAGATTGTCGGGTGCCTGAGCAGTCTTCCCCCACTGTGTCTATGAAGTTGGTGTACGTGGGGTCACCCATGCTTCGTACTGGCGCTGTGAGTGTGAATACATGCATGGATCTCCAAAGCGGTGAAAATTTCACGGAAGCAGCTAGTGAAGCTAATTCGTCTGCCCCACTGACAACAGGTGACTTCAAGCAAGTGATATTGGAGCTGAGCGCTAAAGCTTGAAGTGCCATGCGCACATGGCACCAAATCAAATTAGTGGCGCGCGCACATGAAGGTGACACGAAAATACGAAATTGCTCCGTCCTTACATA